>CM017569.1:37257882-37630382 GCA_007844125.1 Sinonovacula constricta
AATCATTGCGGTGAAAGAATTTTGAAAACGCCTTTCTTAATTTATGAAAACGAAAGCCTTGCTGTAACAGTTTAGAAGAAATAAACAGGTTTCTAGCATTGAAATCTTCTACTTTAGTACAAACTCGTGCAAACCTTGTAAGTTGTGATATGTAAATACCATAGGAGGTAGCACGAGGTGAATCACCATCAAGGTATGGATAATTCACAATACTAAAGTTGAAATCATCTCTCTTGTCATAGATTTTAGTAGAGACGTTGTCATTGGAAATATTGATCTCAATGTCTAGAAATGCTGCATTTAAATGTCAGTTATTTGCTTTATTAAGGGTAAGTTCTGGAGGGTAAATCAGATGGATCATTTGAGAAAAGAAAGGATTATCTATAGTTAGAATATCGTCAAGATAGCGTGACGTTAAATTGAAAGCCTCTATAATGTGGCTTTGGTTTGAAGGGGATAAAGTTAACATGAAATCACGTTCAAAGCAGTATAAAAACAAATCTGCAATTAATGGTGCACAGTTGGTTCCCATAGGGATACCAATTACTTGTCTAAATAAAGTGTCACCGCATTTTATGTAAATATTGTCTAATAGAAAACGTAAAGCTTCACAAACATCCGTGCAAGTCCACATAGTAAAATTTTCTAAGAATGTGTTGGTAAAAAAAGCATTACTTTCATGACATGCAATATATAAACGTTGCTCTCGAGCAAATGTTTTCTCAATAAGAGCAATCAATTTGGTCTTAATTAAATCATGAGGTAAAGAAGTGTACAGCGTAGAGAAATCGTAAGTATTAACTGCAGAGCAATGAAAGTTTAAAGTACGAAACTTGTCTAAGACTTCTGAAGAATTTTTAATAGACCAAAAAATGTTAATTCCTGAATTTTCATACACTTTTTCACAATATTTAACAACGTGATTGCGAACGGCTGTAAGGCAAGACGTAAGTAGTTTAGATATGTGAGTGGTGGTGCTAGAGCTGGCATTAGCTATGAATCGTGACTTGTATGGTGTTTTGTGAAGCTTAGGAATCCAGTACAAGGAAGGAAGTTTTTCTTGCTTTGTTTCTATTTTGATATTGAAATTATGCAATATCTGTTTATGTTTGTCAATGGCTGTCTGAAAGTCAAGGTTGGTGCAAGAGTAAGAACTGGTGGTGGATAACTCAGCACTCAGTATATTTTTGTAATAAAGTCGTCAGACAAAAATTATGTTGTTTGAAGCTTTGTCTGCAGGTACAAGTACAAATTTATCGTGAATATTCTGAAAGGACTGTTTTAGATGTTTTAAGTGATAAAAAGGTTTCTTAGGTAAACTAGAAGGATGGGAGCGGTAGAATTTAACGCGATTTTTTATTATCTTAAAAATGGCTTTCTTCCAAGTATTAAGTGCTACTGTATCCGTGTTTTCTCTCTTACACCAGCGATCGGCAAACAGATTAATTGCATCAGCAATTTCTTTGCAACAAAGGTCAAAATCTATGTCATCTGGCAGGCGATATTTCGGGCCCTTAAAGAGTAATTTTCTCAATTTGTAGTCATCGATGATGTTTAAATCCCCAGTAATGATATGGCCAGAAGGTAAATAACAGAAAGGTGAAGTGGAACAGTTACAAGAATCTCGAGAAGGGTCATTTAGGTTAAGGTCTGCTACTGTTTGGTTGTAATTAAAAATAAGACCTCTAATGGGTTTTTTGTACTTATAACAAATCATTGGGTTTTCTTTGTTTTCGAAGTAACACGGGATTTTATTGATGATATTTTTGTCCCGAAAGATACTAGGTAAGTCGATAAAATCAATCCCTTTATTAATGTATTTGATTTTCATGAAATGTCGTTTATGTTGAGACTGTTTATCTATATGAGGTCTTAAAGCATGGGTAGTATACTTTTGAATGATGGAAGCCACCTCATATAAAGGATGAGTACGTAAATATATTTTATCTGCCTCATTGTCCAAAATAACTAGTGATTTCAAGGGTAGATTGGTAACTGTACAAAGTAAGGCGTGAATACCAGATCGAATATAAAGTGTGTTCAGATCTTGAATAGAAACTGTTTTCCTAAATCTGCGCTTAAGATTATGATTTTTTCTAATTCCATGAGACCGTCGTTTGCGCTTGCGTAAAGATAGAATACTAAAGATGTCAATGTTCGAATTTTTAGAAATATTGCCCGCCTGATAAATATTGTCATTAAGACCGAGTGGAAATGGAGTCTGAAGTTTTTTAATCCAATCAAGTTCGGCACTGTATCTGGCCTGTAATTTAAATCCTTTAGAAACATCGTCATCGAAAACAATTTTTTGCAAAGGTTGTATGTTCACATATTTTAAAGAATGTCCTGTAGTTAGAAAATGATTATAAAGGTAGTTCTTAAAACGACGAGCGTTACGGATTTTATATGAATGTTCTCGAAATCTTATGAGTAGATTATGGTATAATGGTGGGAGGATGGTGTTAAGCCAGACTGGTCCTTGGATTTTTGAATTGAGTAGATTATGGTATAATGGTGGAAGGATGGTGTTAAGCCAGACTGGTCCTTGGATTTTAGAATTGAGTAAATTATGGTATAATGGTGGGAGGATGGTGTTAAGCCAGACTGGTCCTTGGATTTTAGAATTGAGTAGATTATAGTATAATGGTGGGCAGATGGTGTTAAGCCAGACTGGTCCTTGGATTTTAGAACTGAGTAGATTATGGATCCTGGAGGTTACTTTAAGGCAAAATAAATAAAATGATGCACACATTAATGAATATTAAGACATAATGTATAATGTTATATTGATGTCTAGTATGATTGTTCTTATAAAAAATGCTTTTTTTCAACTGTGAATAATTTATTTGATTCAAAAGCTGATTGAATTTTAAGACATTGGATCTTTTGAATCATTATTTAACAATACATGTTTCCTCTTCATGAAAAGGGACATACCATAAGGATCATTTCATCCCCAACATCGTTTTATTTCATAATGGACATTTTCTGTTTTGGAGTCAAACACATTCTCATCTACCAGTTTCAGTGGGTAAGCTGTGGTTGATGATCAAAATTTGATTATAGAAACATAATATTGATTATAGTAACATAATATGTATTATAGTAACATAATATTGATTATAGTCACATTATATTGATTATAGAAACATAATATTGATTATAGTCACATTATATTGATTATAGAAACATAATATTGATTATAGAAACATAATATTGATTATAGTCACATTATATTGATTATAGAAACATAATATTGATTATAGTAACATAATACTGTTGTTCAAGTCAATAATATAATTTTAAAGTTTTAAGGACCATGGACGATTTAACAATTGCATAGTTTTTGTTGTTGAGATGTGCTTGTTAGAGATGAATACCATTCTAGGATTATATTGGTTCAAAAGTGTTTGTTTAATGTTTGTGTAAGAAAAGTTATCTTGGTTTATCCAAATTCATTTCTTTCTGCTTGTGTTTGAACATTTAATATATTTGATGTAATCCGAGTCAAAAGCCGATTCTGGTATTTATAGTGATACTGACAGGGTATCTAGCAAATTCCGCTTTTAGCATATAAAGTGGTATGCTTTTTCTTAATTTCTTTATTGTTTGAAGTAATTTGTTGTGTATATTTTCTTTTTAAGTTGACGTTTCATGACCCCAAGCTCAGCATTAAATGTAAGTATAGGAATGATGTTAAGGTCACACAAGGATGATCCCAAGCTCAGCATTAAATGTAAGTATAGGAATGATGTTAAGGTCACACAAGGATAATGTAAGTATAGGCATGATGTTAAGGTCACACAAGGATGACCCCAAGCTCAGCATTAAATGTAAGTATAGGCATGATGTTAAGGTCACACAAGGATGACCCCAAGCTCAGCATTAAATGTAAGTATAGGAATGATGTTAAGGTCACACAAGGATGACCCCAAGCTCAGCATTAAATGTAAGTATAGGCATAATGTTAAGGTCACACAAGGATGACCCCAAGCTCAGCATTAAATGTAAGTATAGGCATGATGTTAAGGTCACACAAGGATGACCCCAAGCTCAGCATTAAATGTAAGTATAGGAATGATGTTAACGTCACACAAGGATGACCCCAAGCTCAGCATTAAATGCAAGTATAGGCATGATGTTAAGGTCACACAAGGATGACCCCAAGCTCAGCATTAAATGTAAGTATAGGAATGATGTTAAGGTCACACAAGGATGACCCCAAGCTCAGCATTAAATGTAAGTATAGGAATGATGTTAAGGTCACACAAGGATGACCCCAAGCTCAGCATTAAATGTAAGGATGACCCCAAGCTCAGCATTAAATGTAAGTATAGGAATGATGTTAAGGTCACACAAGAATGACCCCAAGCTCAGCATTAAATGTAAGTATAGGCATGATGTTAAGGTCACACAAGGATGACCCCAAGCTCAGCATTAAATGTAAGTATAGGCATGATGTTAAGGTCACACAAGGATGACCCCAAGCTCAGCATTAAATGTAAGTATAGACATAATGTTAAGGTCACACAAGGATGACCCCAAGCTCAGCATTAAATGTAAGTATAGGAATGATAGGAATGATGTTAAGGTCACACAAGGATGACCCCAAGCTCAGCATTAAATGTAAGTATAGGCATAATGTTAAGGTCACACAAGGATGACCCCAAGCTCAGCATTAAATGTAAGTATAGGAATGATGTTAAGGTCACACAAGGATGACCCCAAGCTCAGCATTAAATGTAAGTATAGGCATGATGTTAAGGTCACACAAGGATGACCCCAAGCTCAGCATTAAATGTAAGTATAGGAATGAAGTTAACGTCACACAAGGATGACCCCAAGCTCAGCATTAAATGTAAGTATAGGCATGATGTTAACGTCACACAAGGATGATCCCAAGCTCAGCATTAAATGTAAGTATAGGCATGATGTTAAGGTCACACAAGGATGACCCCAAGCTCAGCATTAAATGTAAGTATAGGCATGATGTTAAGGTCACACAAGGATGACCCCAAGCTCAGCATTAAATGTAAGTATAGGCATGATGTTAAGGTCACACAAGGATGACCCCAAGCTCAGCATTAAATGTAAGTATAGGAATGATGTTAAGGTCACACAAGGATGACCCCAAGCTCAGCATTAAATGTAAGTATAGGCATGATGTTAAGGTCACACAAGGATGACCCCAAGCTCAGCATTAAATGTAAGTATAGGCATGATGTTAAGGTCACACAAGGATGATCCCAAGCTCAGCATTAAATGTAAGTATAGGCATAATGTTAAGGTCACACAAGGATGACCCCAAGCTCAGCATTAAATGTAAGTATAGGCATAATGTTAAGGTCACACAAGGATGACCCCAAGCTCAGCATTAAATGTAAGTATAGGCATAATGTTAAGGTCACACAAGGATGACCCCAAGCTCAGCATTAAATGTAAGTATAGGCATAATGTTAAGGTCACACAAGGATGACCCCAAGCTCAGCATTAAATGTAAGTATAGGCATGATGTTAAGGTCACACAAGGATGACCCCAAGCTCAGCATTAAATGTAAGTATAGGCATAATGTTAAGGTCACAGAAAGTTAAAGTACAAGAACTATAGGTAAGCTGAAGGTAAATATTCTGACATACATAATGCAGGGCTTTTTTTCTGTGCCTTGCCTTATGTATGTTTTTACAGTGCTAAGGCTACATGATTTGTTGAAATAAATATCTAAGAATTTATATGAGTTCACTATTTCTACTCAGGAGTTATTTAATGTCAATTTATATTGAACAGTGGTTCTTGCTCCCCTCAACAGTATAACTTTGCTTATATCTGTGTTGAAGCATCCTTTCCAATTATTACAATAAGAATTATGTTTTAAAAAGATATGGGTGTTGATGAGGCTTTAAAGCATGCAGTGTTTGCATCGAAGACCTTCACATAATTTATTTTAAAAGAAAATAAGACTGTATGAACTACATGGCTGAAAGAATTTATATTATCTATTTATAATATTTTACTCAGGATATATACATACATCCATACCATACCATACACCAATCAACAAAGCACGTAGCATTTTGATTTGTTTTTGTTTTGTTTGTTTGTTTTTTGTTACATCTCACCAACATATTTTGACTACAACAGCAAAGTAAAAACTTTGCTAGAGATTTTGACTAATATACAATACTGTTAAATTAGCCAGAGCACATTTGTCTGTTACAACATACTGTAAACTTGGTCTGAGCATTTTGATCAATCTAATACAGTGTTATTTTTACCAGAGTGGGCTTGACCATTTCAATAAAGTGTAAACTAAACTAAAGCACTTTTGACCATTACTAAAAAGTGCAAACTTATAAAATATTTTATTGTTAAAATTAACAGTTTACTATGTCATACCACTTTTGACCATTACTAAAAAGTGCAAACTTATAAAATCTTTTATTGTTAAAATTAACAGTTTACTATGTCATATCACTTTTGGCCATTACTAAAAAGTGCAAACTTATAAAATCTTTTATTGTTAAAATTAAGTTTACTATGTCATATCACTTTTGGCCATTACCATAAAGTGCAAACTTATAAAATATTTTATTGTTAAAATTAACAGTTTACTGTGTCATCACTTTTGGCCATTACCATAAAGTGCAAATTAAGCCAGAGGAGTTTTAACCACTACAACAATCAAAAGTTTACAAAAATACTTAAATATAATCGTAACTGTAAAAATATCTTACATAAATAATGATTTCCTTTTATAGATTAAATGTTGCAAAAGTACTTTTGTACTAAAAATTGGACCCAACTTTCTTAACAATCCAGGTAATTTTCTTAACAAAATGTCAGATATTAAGGAATATTAAGATTTTTAACATACATTTACACAACCAGAGATTTCAGGTGCCATCAACTTGTGTTAACCTCTAAAAAACCTCTTCACACGGAACTTAAAAAACACAATGGACATTTCTTTTTCAAAAGACAAAATTTGTCCAGATAGAATGACATTGGGGTAGTTGGTTTTATCCATTTTTCCTCATTTTATCAATAGCAGGGGTCCTGGACACTAAATCACAAGTCCTTGAGTTTTATATAGCTCGTAAAGCATACATATTGGTACGTGCTAAGGCTTTAAATGTAAAAAACTAGTATCTTTTTACTCTAAATCATAAAACAAGTCTAGTTTTAGCTGTGATTTGATCTGTTTGCTTTGTTTTGTCCAGTGGTTCAGCCAGTAGGGTAGAACCAGGACATTCTGTCTGAAGTCGCAACACTTCCACCCCTAGACCAGACAGCAGGACTGTGAGCCCATCACTGAAAAAAAACAAACAAATATAAAATGGTCACAAGTTATTTAACAATTATTCAGTATAATGTTTTATTACTATAATTGGAGCAATGTTCTTTTACTTTTATGGGAAGTAATATCCTGTGGATATTATTTTCATTTGTCCATTATATACAAGGTTAAGGTTGATATTCAACATTAGAAAATGAACACATTGGAGCAGTATAAATTCGCACATATGCTCTTTGCTACAAAATTGTTAAAAAATATATTACAAACATTTCTCATGAGCTTATATGACCATATGTTATTTTTCATTGTTATCCTTCAGAGGACTTGAACAAACTTTAAAATGAAGAACTACTAAATACAAACCTATCAGCAGCTATATGGAGATTAGACACGTCAGAAACACCCACAAATTTGACAGCAACAGGAACAAGCTGAAATATATAATGTGCCATTAGGTTGTTATACTATCATGTAATAAAATGGTCATTTAGAGCATGGTTCATCTAATGTTAAGGTTGTTCAAATGATAAGGACATGTAGTTATTAAACATAAAACTGAATCACAAAGAATATTTGAATAAAATTTTCAATCTTACCACTACATTGTGTGAAAATGTTGTCCTTGAAGAAACTATATTGTCCAAATGTTAGGAATAATTAAAAGCATTGTAATCTTTTCCAACTATTGCAAGTCACTTTAGCTCAACTAAGAGTATATTTCTGAATTGTGCATGTGGTAATGTGCATCAGATGAATGCATCAGTCATAAGCAATATATTGACTGGGTTCCAACTGACAAAATAATTTCAATACATATGAAGTGCTTATCATTTTTTCTTTATAAAAATCAAAACTGTGACCAAGTAGCTTTATGTCTATGCTGATAATCAAGCAGTTGACTTGTTGAATTGAAAACCTTAATAAATACAATATACTTCAGACTCTTGTTCAATATTTTGTAATATATTTTGCTGCACTTTTAAACTTTCCAGTTTGTACAAGAAGACAAAGACCTAGACAAGAATAAACCACACCAGGTCAGTTGGAGGACTAAAACTGAACATGGATAGGGCCTGAGGAGTTTTCACTTGGTAACACAAACTACTTGGCAACATGTGCTTCTTATTCATAACTCTTAGGAACGATTTTATATTTAGTTTTTTAAATACATTGCAGCAAGAAAAGTAGATTTATTATAGTGACATTACAAATATTTTTGTGGAGGAAAACTGCTGATAAAATGTCTGAGCTGAACCACTGGTGTACTGCAGATCAGCTGGAAGACCTTCCCACATTAAGTTCTCTGCCCTGACAGGACTTGAAACCTTGTGGTGAGAGGATAAGCAGTCAGAGGTGTTACTAATTGGTGTTTACCACTGGGCCCTGGGCCTCCCTTGATTTACCTGTATTTCTGTCTCTGTTTCTCTCATGCTCCAAACAATCAACCTCTGGTCAATGGACACAGTGATGACATGCTGTTGGCCGATTAACCACACACCTGAAGAAAAAATGTGATTAAATATTACATTGACTACACACCTGAACAAAAATGATGCTACACCAATTTTATAAATGTAGCTTACTTTATAGTTTAAAATGGCTGTATGATGTAAAGCCATTTGCTGTATTATCCTTAGGAAGACAATGTGATTCTACAATAATTGTTTCATGACCTTGTTGGTTTCACACCATGCCAATAAATTAGGTTCAGTCACTTCTATTAAATTCTTTTTTAATCTAAACTAGAACAAATTTTTCTAGAACCTTAATTTTGGGTAAAGTTTGGGAAAACTCAAATAAAGTTGTTGAATGATTGCTGTACACTACAGCTCTTGTATAATACAGATATAAGACAAACTCCACTAAAACACAATACCAAATTGGCTCAGCTGGGATGGATTTATTTTGTTAATCTGTAGAAATATATGTAAAATTGTGTTGTATTCAATTTCAATAATCTGTCAAATCCCATTTACCTGTTATCTGTGTAGCATGTGCATTCATCTGACTCCCTCTTTTGTTTTCAATTATAATCATTTGTTGCTGGTCATCCGTTACCATGGTGATGCTGACAACATGGAGAGCATTGTCATCCCCACCAGTTGCTAAGATGTATTCTGTTTCTGTAACAATTATGGTAATCATTTAAAAGTGTATTGTATTTTTAAAGCATTTTCTCATTTATTTATACAATAATTTGTTATTTAGATTTTATGACTATGTTTTTCATGAAATATTAAAATGTTTAAATAACTTTGCTGTGCTGCCTGAAACTGGTCAAACAATTATAAACAGATTAACTGAGGAAGCTTTTAAACATAATATCAATTTGAAATGACTTTGTTATTCTTTGTCAAAACTAAACTTTGAGCCAACATGTCTCATACTGCTCAAGTGTACTTGTAAAGTTGTCTACTACATAATCCCACTTCCTAAACATACCTGACATGGGGTGGATAGATAGTCCATTGATTCCATTTTGATGAAGGCTCAGAGTAAAGAAGGGTTGAAACTCAAATGCATCTTCTTCCTTGACACCTCCATTTACTGGTATCTCACAATCTGTCTGGTTTGCATAATTTCTACAAATGGCTGTCAGATCCCAGAATGCAACAACACCATCAGTGGCAGCAGACAGTACAATCAGTCGAGTTCTATTTTTAGGTATGACATCATTTTGTACACTAGTCACATGATCTCCAGTATGTACAACAAGCATGCAGGTCTTGAGAACACAATGCATGTGGAACTCTGACGCTATAAGCAGGTTCAGACTGTCTGTCCTTTCTTCGTAAGTGAACATCCTACAAAAATGACAAACAATTATGAACAGAAGTTGTCCATAGATAGTGACAATATGCTTGTTTTCTCAGTACTGGATGGCAGAATGTTAGCTTATACTATTTTTAGTGCATACATTAAACATAAAAATCCTTAACCAATTGAGCAATTTTCATTTGAAGTGAAATTTGATAGTTTTTAGAAACGGACCTCAAGAAAAAGTTTAACCAATGCCGACCCTGGTGAGAGTGTCATGACTAAAGCTCATTTTTTCTTTTTCAAAATTTTGGAGCTAAAAAATTATGAAAACACAGTGTTCCATACAGTAAACAATAATTGTACAAAAGCTTTTTTTATTTGTTCCAACAATTGCAAAAACTCATCAACTTAAAAGCTTGTCTTTATATGACCAAGGTAGCGCCTGACAGTTAGGCAAATAAAAACAAAGGCCTTGTAAAACAAGAGCAGTCTATATACAGCATGCTCCACTATTCTCAGTTCTGGATGGTATAGTAAAAGTTCTAAGTCACATAAAAATAACTTTAAAGTAACTTGCTTTCTTTTACAGGAGTTTGCTTTTGATAGTCAACAAGTATTTCAAGACTGAATATCTTTGAATGTGTTCTAAAATTGACAATAACAAAACTGTTAACCAATGCTGACACCAATGAGAATCGAGTCAATGTCTCCAAACGTTTTCTGTGAAAGAGGAGATAAAAAATAACTATTAAAAATAAATATATAAAATCACTGTAGGATGGCTGACCAGGTGTCAACACCCTGTTCATCAGTTTTTTTTCTTCAAATCACTTAAAATTATTAGTGGTAGCTTATTTCAATAAGATCCTTTGTAATAATTGATCAAATCTTAAACGTCCTTTATGTAAACTTTGTTAGAATGCTGATTGCTGATCACATGTTAAACTCTACTGACACCCAATTATTGGTAAAATCGAATTGCTGAGCACCAAATTTTTTTGTAACAGCAATGGACATCTAATGCACTAAGGAAATATTTACATTTACGCTTGTTTCTTGGTTATTCGTTTGACTATGTTCATAAACCTTCACATAATTATTGCTTTATACTTATTCTTTGATTTATTTTTGGGGGACTTGTTTCCACTTTTATAAGTTAACCATGATATACAGAATTTTTGCTGGGGTCTTTCTCCACCAAAATATCAGGACATCGCTATAATGATCATAACTGGTCGCTGTGATGTATCTCAAAAACAAAACAAAAATGGAATTTTTGAGATCTGTCATAGATTCAAGTTTGTATTTTAATCATCCTGTGTCTTGATTAGTTTGCATAAAAGACTGATACCAAAACTTAGCCAATCAAATACTGTCAAACTTTGGCTATTAAAAGTCGTCGGGACTGCATATTTACTTCGAACAGTGCATGGGTATAATGGGAATAATCCAAATTGCCTCCACTTACAAAATTTACCGACTAGGAACCTGCCATTTGGAATTGCATAATTATCTGCAGTAATTTGCAAGAAGCAACGTATATACCATGATACTTTACACAGTGAAACATAAGAAAAGTTACTTGTTGGCAAAGAAAATAATAATAGAATAAATGTCATGTTTAAATTCTTTTTCAAAATAATAACAAAATGTATGCAAATGTATAAAGCGTTGTCGAATAGACTTGAACATGTTAGCGTCGTCAACAGACTGCAAGATACAGTATATAATTGTACCAAGCACATATGGAATAAAAGACAATAAATCAATTTTAGGAGAAATACATTATAAAATCGTGAAGCTTGTCCTTCTCAAGTTTGCTCAAGATTTCACCCGCTTTATTTGTTAATACATCGTAACTGTCAAACAAACCAGCAAGTCATATCCAATTAACTACTTCAACCAACCAATTAATGAAGCCAAACACTGATGTTTATTGAGTAACCACCGTTTGTCAGGTGATAATGGCCGACCAGTGATACTATCAGGCTTTGGATAATATATGTGATGAAAGCATTAAAACAGTACATTGCGGATCGAAATTTTGAATAATGCCGAAACTTTGATTAATGTAAATAAATCATCAGAGGTTTTTTACATTAAATTATATAAGGAAAACGTTGGGACTGACCATCGACTTTCAATGATGCCTCAGCTCTGGACAATCCAAGTTTGAATAACTGAAGTTGGACTGTATGTTAAATGTTTAAAGAATCAAAGGAGACATTTTAAAAGTTGTTTGTACTTAACTTAACCTTTTTAATTGTATTTCACATAAAGATGAGGTTCTTTATTGTTCATACTGTTGGTTTTAAACAACAACCTATATTAAAACATTTTTATATTCAACAAACTACTTAATGTTGTTTTTCAAAACCAACTGATATTTAAATAATGCAAAGAAATTCATCCTCACCTGAGAAAACCATCTGAACATGCTGTAGATATGACAAAAAGATCCTTTGGAATATCATCACCCAATCTGTTAGCCCTCTTTACAGCGATATCCAGAACACGGGTTTCTGGATCATGCACCTGATGAGGGAACTTCCACGGTTTCTTGAATCTTCTTCCCACCTCATTCAGCAATACCCCTGTCAAACACTCATAGGAACACAAAACATTCTCAGTGGCTGAAGATACTCCATCACAGTTGCTAGAACTGTTTGAAGTGTCTGTATATACTGGAAACTTACTTGTACTATTTTCTGGATAATTTGTTCTGCAAAATGTTTCACTTTCTTGACAGTGAGTTGTGCGACTACAGTTGTTTCTTCTTTCTGAACTGTTCAGATTTTCTCTGTTTTGTGGGCAGTTACTTTGTGTGCTGACAAATTCTTTCCATTTTGGACATGTTTCCTTTTCTGCATGACTTTTCACAATGGACACATTCTTACATGTATTTTGCTGCAAATCTATTGGCTCCTGTTTATTCTCATCGAAGAAATCTCCAACAGATCTACTCCATTGTGGAGAACTATAAGTCAAAGATTCATTTGCTTGAACTTTGATTCGCCAAACTCTGATTTGAGCTCTTCCTCCAGCTGTGAAGAGTAACTTCTTGTTTTCTTTTGCATTATGGGTAGGCTGGCTGGATGCTACTGTTGCTAGGCAACGAACACTGGAGATGTGTCCAGTCAGTGTGTGTAGAATTGACAGTGTGGGTATGTGGTTGATATATGTTAACAGTAAAGGAAAATGAACTTTATAAGTTTAATAAGTTACCAGTGTTTTAAAAAGATATCCTACATGTATTTGGTCAGAAAGGATAAAATGTTCATAAAAAAGGGATTTCTGATGGTAAAAAAAGTAAAAGACACATTCAGGTTGGAATTGTTGATATATAATGGACTCAGCTACTCACTGTGTAGGTTCAAGTCCCAAAGGTGGCTGTACATCAGTGCTACCCAGACACTTAACAAACAAAAACAAACCATAGAGAATGACAAACTCAAAGTGTTGGTACAACATATATTTTTTCATTTTTTGTATGTTTGTCTTTTCTAATTCTTATGATGTCAAATTTCAAAATAAAAATGATCCAATATCATGTTTATACTTCAAAGGAAGCAGTGTATGATTAAAGGATATAATGCAGCATGGAGATGCAGACCGATGTATCTTCACTGCACGATACCATCAGGTATTTGGTGTCATCAGAAACTGGAAGTCAAGTAATAAACAATTTATGTGTAGGAATATGGATTATGTGGAAGATAGTTACATTTTTAAACAGCACCTCACAAAATGAGGTCTGAAAGATAAATAACTTAAATATAGTCAAGTTTACAAAGAATGTGATTTTTGTAACTCTTACCTTTATCCTTTATAGGAGGGAAGATAAACTTTGCATCACAAAGCTCTCTCCCATGTAGCCAGTTCTGAAAGAAGACAAAAGAAGAGAAACCTTCACGATTACTGAAATAGATTTTGGCTCCCTGAATATTTAATAGATTTGTTTAGCATAAAACTCATAAAATTACATGCAATACAAGCAGATTCACACAGTCTTGTGGCAAAACAAAGTAATCAACAGTACAATACCATACAATATGTTAACTGATCTTATATAAGACCTCTGGCCCATAATACCTGTATAAATATGTCAGAGACAATTAAAATTAAGAATTAAGTGTTTTAAATTTCAATACAAAATATGTATTTGAATATATAAGAAGCTGCGATGCTTATTAAAAAAAAATAAAAAACACATTCATTAATGATATATAATAATAAGCAAGGTATAAACATACTTTGCAATTGTTTTACTGGAGTTATTATTATCAAAGTTCCAATTTATATTAAATATCAACTTCTATCTATCTTTGTTGGAATTGTGTGAGTAAATATCAACTAATCTTTGTTGGAATTGTGTGAGTAAATATCAACTAATCTTTGTTGGAATTGTGTGAGTAAATATCAACTAATCTTTGTTGGAATTGTGTGAGTTAATATCAACTGATCTTTGTTGTAATTGTGTGAGTAAATATCAATATAATCTGCTGGAATTGTGTGAGTAAATATCAATATAATCTTTGCTAGAATTGTGTGAGTAAATATCAATATAATCTGCTGGAATTGTGTGAGTAAATATCAATATAATCTGCTGGAATTGTGTGAGTAAATATCAATATAATCTTTGCTAGAATTGTGTGAGTAAATATCAATATAATCTGCTGGAATTGTGTGAGTAAATATCAATATAATCAACTGCTGGAATTGTGTGAGTAAATATCAATATAATCTTTGCTAGAATTGTGTGAGTAAATATCAATATAATCAACTGCTGGAATCCATTAACCTCCCACTCTAGCCAGATGAAGCTGTGGTGACGATACATTTCCAATTTTGATTGTTTTTAACATTGAAACATTAAGTAAACCCCAAATGGCCATTAGCATTTATTATTATTCAATGTGACATGTTTTTTTAATTAACAAACTTTGGAATTTCCCCTAGAAACACAGCTGCTTACATAAATCTCTGAAGATCAGTGTCAAGTAAAGCATATTTTATTTTTCTTTAGCCTACCTTTAAAATAACCTGCTGCATTTCCATGACGATGGCTGTAGCCATGATCTTCCTGGCCTTGACACAAACAAACATGGCCTGGTCACCATGGAGACAGAAATCCCATGCACGGTGACCCCCACCACAGTTGATCTCAAGAAGTTTCTGATTGCGACCCACACTCCACACGACAAACAGATTCTGGAAGGATCATCATATGTTTGTTAATAATAAGATCTCAGTTCATGCTGAACACTGTGAAGCCAGGTGGGATTTAAACCTAACAAACTAATATTTTTAGTTGTTTTTAAATTATTTGTACCAACACGAAAGTGGTCATGTTGGCTTTATCACTTTTCTCATAACTTGCCTTAATGAAATGTTTGTACAAATAAATTGTCCAATCTGAAATAAAACATTTATGACCCTCTGCTAGTATTAAGTAATTAAAATAAATAATTCTAGAAAACTAAGCAGAGATACAGAATATAACAAGATTAACAGCATAGATATCATGTGCATGTCATGTCAAATATAAACATATAACATGTGCATTTTTCTGGTGATCATAACAAAACTAATAAATGTGAAGTTTCAGCAAAATTGACAGGAAACTGTGGAAGAAACTCTGAGAGTCCACAGACACAGACAGTTAGAAGGACAACCTAATTCAAGTATATTCCCATCTCAAATTTTGATCTGGGATAAAACAATTCATGCTTCATCAGTGCAAAGTGTGTTCAACAACTGGAATGAACACAATGAGAGTTAATTTTCATCTTTCATCTTGTAATATTGCAGAATTTTTGGTTTTGTGTATTCTGCATATCCCTGCCTGTAAGTTAACCTGATGCCTTCAGCAATGTACTTACAAATCAAATATGTATCATTGTCTTTGGGTTTTTTCTTCGTTTTTGTGTTTTTTGTTATGTGGCAACAACACAATTATGGCCATATTGGCAACATCTAGCTACTTATTGGTAAAGGAAGATTCTAGGCTTATGTCTGGGTAAATCCACCAGCACACCGAAGGTTAGCTGGAAAACCTTCCTACATGGAAGACCTTTCTCTGAATAGGTGAGAGGCTGAGAAGTTACAAGTCAGCAAATCTTACTGCTAGGCCAAAGGTGACCCCCAAACTGTGTGAGTTAAATACTGTTGCATACATACTGTGTGGAAACCCTGAATTTGGATATCTTCATCTTCTGTAAAGGTGATCCTTTCTATCCACTCAAATCCCTTGCACACCTTCAAAAAAGTGAAAACAAGTGTATGCTACAACATATATTAAATACCAGAGCCCTGAGTATCGAAGCAAGAGCATGGCGGCACTATTGAAAGCAAAGTTCTGCTGAGAAATGATTTGACCCTGAATTGTATTATTTACAAAACTAAATTATGTTTTGTGTTCACTTCCAGGCATTTTAAAAATCTTTCTATTTGCACAAGTTTAGATTGTACATGTATTTGTTGGATATCAACAATAATCTTTTAATTAGTACCATTTAAAGTCTTCTAAACCAGGTAATCACCCTGTTAGTGTTGAGAAGAGTAAGTGTGTTAGTTTCCCTGTCCAGCAGATATTGTCTGTAACGACCATCCCTCCCTGCACTGTAGACATGGCTGCCATGGAAACGCAGGTCTGTAACCCCACCCTTGCCATGCAACTTAGGAAGACATGTAGTGAGGTGTCCACTCTAGAAAGACACAAACATATGTAATATTACATAAAATACATTAGTTTGACATTTGATCATCAAGATAAGACATCAACTTAAACCATCATATTAGAGCATTAAACAACAGATATGTCTTAAATTAAAGTTTACCTTTTTGTCTATACAAACAGATTAATGATAGCAAATCTTATGTTTTGGGATGAATTCTGGTCATACGCATGCTTTTGTCTGTTATGAAGACAAGTTTTATTACATGTACTTGAATGTTAAGACAGTTTAAACCTTAAACTTTACTGTACTTTTTCATATATCTTTTCATCTGTTATTGCATGTGATGGGTGAAATCTGCTATACATAGATTTCATTCTTTTCTTCTGACTCCAACAGTTCACTACTATTTTTAATTGCAAGGAAAAATGAGTTATTCATTTATTTTTTAAATACACTGCTGGGACATAATTATGGCCATAGTATGAACATTCAACTATTTCAGTAGAGGAAGACTCCAGACAATTGCTAAATGGGTAAAAGAAGCAGCATAGAAAGTCAGCTGGAGAACCATGATATATTATGACCAACCAAGACTTTAACCCACACAGCGCAAGGCTGAGGTGTCAAGAGTTACAAGTCTGTACATTTCTACCCCTCAGCCACAGCTGCCCATCTAGAGATGTAGCACAGTACCAATGTAGCTACCAATGTTGCTTAAGTAATTAATAAAAAAGTCAACAAAAAGATTAACTAAACTATGAATCAAACCTTTATTTCTGTATCCAATCTGTACAGATACATACTGCCACATCGGTCCCCAACAACAAGATGGCTACCCAGGGGACAAATGGTTGCCATGCTAACCCATCTGTATTTGCTGATTGGTAGTTCAAGGACATTCAGTATCTCCATGGTACAATCTGCAGATACATGCCATAAAGTCTGGAAAAAAAATCAAAGGATACAAGTACAAATACATTCATATAGCACAAAAATTATTGACAATATTCTATTGCACTTTACAGTCCTATTTACATTGCTCTATTATGCTTTAGTCAAAGAAAACATTAAACAAGAGTCTTTAATATGCATCGGAACTGATCTTCCTTCTGAATGCACTTTAAATGATTCGGAAGCATTCCACCACTTCGGGCCTGTAATGGCTATAGATCTGTCATTCATCCTTGTTTGTATTGTGGGGATGTTAAGATTAATTTCATCTGCTCAACGTAGTCTATAATGACCTTGGTTGTGAGTGAACAGTTGTTGGAGATAAACTGGAGTTGTTATTACCCTAAACACCATTACTAGTATTTGAACATAATCCGTTTTGATCAAAGGATGTATTAGTTACAATTCTGGCTGCATGGTTCGGAAATCTTTGTAGTCTGTCTATCTGATAGTTTGGAATATCAACAAAAAAATCCATTACAAAAATCTAGATGGGAGTGAACAAGGCCATGCAGAAGATTCTCTGCTGATCTCCATGATATGTATTCACGAATGTCTTTGAGATTTCTTAACTGCACAGGAGCAGTCTGACATTTCTTTCTTAAATGGTCTTCAAACCTTAGGGTACTGGTCATGCGTACACCAAGGTCTCTCACATAATCTACACAACTTATTTGGTAACCATCTATATCTATACTTGATATGTTGATTTATGACAGTTGTTGTTTAGAACCATATATGATTATTTGAAACGATTCATCCACTCCATGACATCCTTCACTCTGTCACCTAGTTGTTGTAGTACAGAAGTTTTATGTTAAGGTTTCCCACTTGAATTTTAAAAGCGAGCTTGATGATCATCTGCATATCCATGTTTAACCCTATTCAAAGCTGCCATGTACATGGTAAGATTTACTGGGCCTGCACAGGTACCCTGCAGGACGCCATATCTTAGGGGCTCAGTTTCCAAAGAACAGTTATTTATTATAACTTTCAGTGACCTATCAGTCAAATATGTTTTTATCCAATTCAGGGGTGTTCCTTTTATTCTGAAGTCAGTCGCTAGGATTGTGATAGCCATTGGTATATCAATTGTATTGTCAACCATCACAACTACTGTAACCTGGTTGATTATTTTAGTTAAAGTACAATTAAAACAAACAGTCATATAAGGAATGACCAGCAACTATTGGATGGAGGAATACATCAGACAATGGGATGTTCCACTAGTACTTTGCAGACTAACTGGAGGAAGAATAGTTACATGAGGGGATTGAAAAAGAATAAACCATTTAAAGCTTCACTTGGAAGTTGACACCAGTCAGACGACAGAAATTTGTGCTCAGGTGTGCTTAAATTTGTAATAAACAAAACGTAATATCTAAAAAATTTAACATACAACTATAGTCAGCCTCATAAAGTCACAAACAGAAAACAAGAACAAAGATGATAAAAACCCTCCAGAACCCAAATATGGCTTTGTCACGGCAAACAAAGAGCTACAACCTAAATTAAAAGGAGCTGGGTATGATGTGCCAAACATATACTCAACAAGGCTTTGTACTTACCTGTTCTGCAAAGTTTTGTCAAAATCTGACCAGTGTTAGCATACATTAGCATGGACAAATCTTATCTACAGACGAAAAAAAACAACTGAACGCTGTATCTCAAATAAAGTCTCCATCTGTCTGGGGGTACAAGTATGTTAGACTTGATTTTAGTATTTACAGTCCCAAGAAAAAGGACTGAATTTGAATTTGCATTCTCTACAGAGGAAATTGTAAATGAATTAATTCTTTTGGGAGAATTTGAAAGGAATTCAAAATAAAAATGGATGACTAAGACTGGACTACTAGAGTCATGAAACTATTGGAAAGGAAACTATACCATTATAAAGCGATTTGGTCACAGATACTTAAATTGCATTTTTTAAATGTTTGTTCAAAAAAGCAAAACATTTTTAAACAACAATAAAAAAGAATTAAAATTTACATGTTCCTTAAAAAATAATGTTGTCTTTTGGTTTGAAGACGCTTTTTAGATAAATTATTCTAATATTACTATTTGAAGTTCACTTTCTGGAATAACTAATACTACATCAGTAACAACATTGATTGACTTGATATTGACAGAATAATGTAAAAATAAAAGTATGAAGTATGGTTTGTGTGGTTAAATTTAAAGAAGTAATGTACATGGCTAAACTTGCCAAGATGTTTGGTAGTTAATAGAATGTCCACTAGTAAAAGATCACAGGACGATAACAGCCAGATTGCAGTATGCTACTTACAATGATCCCTTCAAATGCTGTGGTAAGCAGCATATATTCATTGATCCAGACTACACTCAGTACCTTCCCCTTGCAAACAGTGTTGTCCTGCATATGGAACTGCAATTTCTTTCCTTCTGTCAAAGGAAACAATTATAACTACGTTAAATAGCTTTGTAATTGTCAAACTTCTCAAGATTTTTTTACATATGTTTGTCTTTTGTCTATTTCTGCACATTATGGTAAAGTTATCTTAATGGGATCATAAATTTTCAAAGTTTAAAGAAAAACAATTTTAATTTTAAATACTAACATTGTCAGCTATGATCCACTTTTGTAAGGCCGGCCTGATGATTGTATCGGTGCATTTTAATGCTACAATGTGATATATCACACAAAACCAAAGTCAATTTTCTATTTTTAAAATGCAAACAGATACCTTTGACTTGTAGAATTCTGACAGTTCCATGCATGTTGCCTAATGCAACGTTTAGCCTCCTTGGTGATATTGCAAGAACGGTGTAGGAACTGAAGGCTGGGTCACTATACACACAGTCCACATGTTGACCCTTCATGTTGTACAGCAGAACCTTCCTGGGAGAACAAAAAATACAGCTTTAGATCTAAAATGTTGGTGGCACATTATACTTTATAAACAAAATAATGAAAAAAGCCGATCATATTTGATGTAGTATGATATTTATGAAGAAAAGATTTCTGGACCATCAATAATTATAGAAGCAATACAAATTTTCTGATGACATAAGCATACATGTACATTTAGCATCATAAACCTATCAATATTTGGCAAGAATGTTGCCCTTAACATGACTTGGTATTTGCTGGCATTTTTGCTGATACTGTGCAGCGACATTTCTATCATTATAGCACAGAGGCACTTATGAGGTGCCCAGGGACCAATACTAGCCAGTCCATTGTACTGACACCGACACCCTTAGCCCCGAGCTTTAGGAGGGAAGCCACTACAACCAACTTTAAAGTCTTGGGTTTGACCCGGCCGAGGTTTGAACCAACAACCTCTCGATCCATAAGCCGTTGCTCTACCACCTGAGCTATTGCAGCCAATGAAAATGACTTGTTCACAGTTAGTAAATTGTGTACTTTTTACATTAAAGAAAAAAGAAGCCAAACTTTGTAAAATCAAAACAAATAATGATATATAAAAAAAAAACCTTTAATTACTAGATTAATGTGAACATGAGATTTTTCAAAAGATGGTGGTGTCTTTACATTGAGAGAATAATAGCATTGCAGTTTTTATTTACTGTTTTGAGGTATTATTTGCTTGACGACCGTATAAGTAACTAACTATGCAAGCATTAATATACATCATGATTAAATGCCAGTCTATAACAATATCCAGGCTTGTAAGTAACTAACTACACAAGCGCTAATATACATCATGGTTAGATGCCAGTCTATAACAAATTCAGTCTTGTAAGTAACTAACTACCTAAGCATTAATATACATCATTGTAAAATGCCAGTCTAAAACAATATCTAGCATTGTAAATAACTAATTTAGCAAGCTTTAATCAACATCATGGTAAAATGCCAGTCTAAAACAATATCTAGCCTTGTAAATAATTAATTACGCAAGCATTAATAAAGATAATGGTTAAATGCCAGTCTATAACAATATCCAGGCTTGTAAGTAACCAAATATGCAAGCGTTAATATACATCATGATTAAATGCCAATCTATAACAATATCCTGATCAGTTTGATTAGGCTAAATAATTAAAATACATTTAAGGTGTAGACTGTGTGGCCCTAAGGGTTAGAATGTATGCAGAACTGTGACCACTTTGCTTAAATATCCTTAGAAAGATATTATTTACTATTAACCTAACACCACCTAGAATATAGTATATATAAATCTTGTTGTGGTGACATTTGATCATCCAGTGTAATAATCCAGTCACATGCAATCAGAATGTTTAAATGTCACTAAATTGTATACAAATTTCAAATCCCAAAATGCTTGCAATGAATGGAAGTAGTTTAGAATGAATAAAACAAACCCATGTTGTTATTTTTTTCTGTTATGACATCACTTATGATGCCTTCAAACTTCAAGATGGGGACCTCAAAAACTAGGATTTTTAGAACTTATAATCTACCCCACCCTTGTAAGTTAAGGCGGAGTTAAATGGAAAGTTGGTGCCATATACAGTTTTAGAGACCTTGGTTACAAGTGAAAATCTATTCACTTTTTTTCTAAATCATGTTTATATGGAAGTAGTGTTTTTACATTGATGTTTTGTAAATACATAGAAAACAAACTCAAGTGCAAATTCCATTTGTAGTCATTTTTTAGAATAATTTTTTTAAAAATAGATCTAAACATTAAACATGTTTATAAAACAGTTCAATGGGCAAATAAAATACTAGCTTAGCGTTAAACGAAAATGTTGTCATGCTTGACAGAAAAATATCAATCGATGGCAATTAAGATTTGTCTCAGCCTTGTCTGATACTTTTATTTCAACACTAACCTATAATTCTCTATCAATTTTTATTAATATACCAGCTTGTAATATTGAACCGAAGTAACCAGTCTTTCAAGTCATCAGAACAAAATGCACAATTTTTTTACCAGTTTTACAACTTAGACATTTGAAATGGTAATGTTTAAGTTACTATACATACCCAACATCTGTGGTAATCAGAACTTTGTCTAGGCTCAATAGAGTGATGTTTCTTGGGAAGTCTTCAGCAGAAATCTAAATGAAAGATAATTTAGTCAATGTTACACTATACACAATTCATGTTTCCATCTTATTTTTGTTATAACAAATTTAAAGTGTTTTTTGTTGCTGTTGTTTTTTAGCAGCCTCATATTTAAGTCCCAGTTATGGCTACAAGAGGGCCATGATGTCCCTTACTCGCTCCCCTGAGGACACAGGCTTTTAGGTGGCTCATATCTGGCATCAAGTTCAATTATGGGTTATTTACTTTAGAAATCTTGGGTGAAGATTGGACCATTAGTGTGAGTTGATAACATTTTCTAGACTTTTACCTAGTAACCTACTGAATCCACATGATCCACTTAAAAATAGATGTAAGATTTCATACTGGCAAACATTCTGGCCAAGTTTGGTTAAGTTTTTTCCCAAGATTTTTTTAAAATGTGACCTAGTGACCTACTTTTTGATCCCACATGACCCAATAATATACTCATCCATGATTTCATGCAGACAAACTATCTGATTAAGTTGGGTGAAGTTTGGGCTATATATGTGGCCTATAGTGAGTTCACATGCTTATTGTATGTTTTGACCTAGTGACCTCTTTTTTGACTCCGCGTGACCCAATCACAAACTCATCCAAGATTTCATGCAGACAAACACTTTGACCAAGTTTGATGAAGATTGGCCTGTAATTGTGGCCTCTAGCGTGTTCACAAGCTTTTTTTTGTGAGATTTGACCTAGTGATGTAACTTTTGACCCCGCATGACCCAGTTATTAACTCATTTAAGATTTCATGTCTCTTGTGTGTTCACAAGTTTTTCCTAAAATTTGACCTTGTGACCTACTTTTGACCCCTGGTGACCCAATGTGGTAGGCGATAAATGTGTCAAGGTGGAAATCCTCAAATTAACTTTGAAAATACAGTCTTGTGCCCTGAATGGCAAACTTTTATCTCAATGTTGCTAGTGACCAAATGGTGAAAAATAATAGTGTAGTGGATTTTTTAAAATATCACTAAAGTCATGATTATAAATTCAAATATATGGGTTACCACCAAATACATTTTATGCATTGACCAATACAGTCTGTAAAGGGCTATAGAATGTGCACACCCATGCAATGTGCACACCCCTACTTTGGGCTTCAAATCTTAGGTAAAAATCAATAGCTCATAGATTGTAACTATGCACCCCCAGATTAGAAAATTTGTCTGCCATTAGGTGTAATCACTGCAAGTCAAAGATGTTCTCTGTTTCACTTGTACTGTTCTGTCTTCTCAATTATTTCATCTCTCCATTGACTGACATAATTAATTACACCTTTTTCATAATTCAGCTGCAGCTAAACATACTCCATCTGAGCTGTTTGAAGTTATTAAGTACCTTCAGGGTATTGACAATTTCAGAAAGAAATATCTGTCACCTGTAGCAAACATGATTTACTAACATGATTATTTTATGCAAAGACAATACTGACAGACTGGTAGCAAATTGTTTACACTGTGGGCCTGTGCCCTGAATTATAAATAAACATACTGCTTTGTATTTATACAGTTTTCTCTATGTAAAGTGGGATTGCTTCATAATAGTTGCCTACCTTCAGGTCTACAGATGAACTGAATTGTTGCGCTTGATTCTCTTCCTCCAGTGCTTCCTCAGTGAGTGATGCCTGTTGCTTTACTTGTTGCTTAAAAGACACAAATACTGTCAGTAACCTACAAGTATTTATTAACATCAACAATAATTTATTGTATTGTTTTTTTGGGTTGGGATTGGATTAGCTGGCATTTTTGCCGATACTGTGCAGTGACATTTCTATCATTATCGCACAGGGGCACTTATGAGGTGCCCAGGGACTGAACCCGGCCGGTTCATTATACTGACACAGACGAGTCGGGCGTAATGCTGTTCCCTTAGCTCCAAGCATAAGGAGAGAAGCCACTACCACTAACTTTGAACTTATGTCTGGGTAGAACCAACAATGCACATCAGGTTAGCTGGAAGACCTCCCCACATGAAACCTTAACCCAAAGGGTGAGGAGCTAAGGTTAGGGTTAGGTTACCAGTTGTTGATGTTAACATGAGGTTAGGGTTAGGTTACCAGTTGTTGATGTTAACATGAGGTTAGGGTTAGGTTACAAGTTGTTGACTCTAACATGAGGTTAGGGTTAGGTTACAAGATGCTAACTCTAACATGAGGTTAGGGTTAGGTTACAAGTTGCTGACTCCAACATGAGGTTAGGGTTAGGTTACAAGTTGCTGACTCCAACATGAGGTTAGGGTAAAGTTACAAGTTGCTGTCTCTAACATGAGGTTAGGGTTAGGTTACAAGTTGCTGACTCCAACATGAGGTTAGGGTTAGGTTACAAGTTGCTGACTCCAACATGAGGTTAGGGTTAGGTTACCAGTTGGTGACTCTAACATGAGGTTAGGGTTAGGTTACAAGTTGCTGACTCTAACATGAGGTTAGGGTTAGATTACAAGTTGCTGACTCCAACATGAGGTTAGGGTTAGGTTACCAGTTGGTGACTCTAACATGAGGTTAGGGTTAGGTTACCAGTTGGTGACTCTAACATGAGGTTAGGGTTAGATTACAAGTTGCTGTCTCTAACATGAGGTTAGGGTTAGATTACAAGTTGCTGACTCCAACATGAGGTTAGGGTTAGGTTACAAGTTGCTGACTCCAACATGAGGTTAGGGTTAGATTACAAGTTGCTGACTCCAACATGAGGTTAGGGTTAGATTACAAGTTGCTGACTCCAACATGAGGTTAGGGTTAGGTTACAAGTTGCTGACTCTAACATGAGATTAGGGTTAGATTACAGGTTGCTGACTCCAACATGAGGTTAGGGTTAGGTTACCAGTTGGTGACTCCAACATGAGGTTAGGGTTAGGTTACAAGTTGCTGTCTCTAACATGAGGTTAGGGTTAGGTTACAAGTTGCTGACTCTAACATGTGGTTAGGGTTAGGTTACAAGTTACTGACTCCAACATGAGGTTAGGGTTAGGTTACCAGTTGGTGAATCTAACATGAGGTTAGGGTTAGGTTACCAGTTGGTGACTCCAACATGAGGTTAGGGTTAGGTTACCAGTTGTTGACTCTAACATGAGGTTAGGGTTAGGTTACAAGTTGCTGACTCCAACATGAGGTTAGGGTTAGGTTACCAGTTGGTGACTCTAACATGAGGTTAGGGTTAGGTTACCAGTTGTTGACTCTAACATGAGGTTAGGGTTAGGTTACAAGTTGCTGACTCCAACATGAGGTTAGGGTTAGGTTACCAGTTGGTGACTCTAACATGAGGTTAGGGTTAGGTTACAAGTTGCTGACTCCAAACATGAGGTTAGGGTTAGGTTACAAGTGGCTGACTCTAACATGAGGTTAAGGTTAAGTTACCAGTTGTTGATGTTAACATGAGGTTAGGGTTAGGTTACAAGTTGCTGACTCTAACATGAGGTTAGGGTTAGGTTACCAGTTGCTGACTCCAACATGAGGTTAGGGTTAGGTTACAAGTTGCTGACTCCAACATGAGGTTAGGGTTAGGTTACAAGTTGCTGACTCCAACATGAGGTTAGGGTTAGGTTACAAGTTGCTGACTCCAACATGAGGTTAGGGTTAGGTTACAAGTTGCTGACTCCAACATGAGGTTAGGGTTAGGTTACAAGTTGCTGACTCTAACATGAGGTTAGGGTTAGGTTACAAGTGGCTGACTCTAACATGAGGTTAGGGTTAGGTTACAAGTGGCTGACTCCAGCATGAGGTTAGGGTTAGGTTACAAGTGGCTGACTCCAACATGAGGTTAGGGTTAGGTTACAAGTGGCTGACTCCAACATGAGGTAAGGGTTAGGTTACAAGTTGCTGACTCCAACATGAGGTTAGGGTTAGGTTACAAGTGGCTGACTCTAACTGCTGTCATGGGTGCTGATGTGGACTGGTCAAAGGAGCAACATGTTTTAAGATTAAGCCATGGAAGGCACATTCTATGTCCCAATAATAGGGACTGTTACAAATCATCTTAGATAAGAGTATATGGCAAGGGGTATATATATTGTTTTTTTGTTTATGTTTATTGGGTTTATTTCCCACCAACAGTATTTCAGTTATCTGGAGACGATGTCCACTTAAAGCAGATGTGGTGCTGCCTTCACTGTGTATAGCATGCTGTGAACACCTGGCATGATACCACACCTAGTCACATTATCATGACAGCAGGCCAATCAGTTGTGGAATTACCCTTTTATATGCTTGAGCATTAGCAAGGGAGCTATACCACCACCATTTTTAACGACTTTGGTATAGTACAGGTATATATGAAAAAACATCATTGACAACTTGATGCAATAGCAATAATGAATGTGTAAATTTGTTTTGTACAAGTAAAAGTTCTTTTTTTTTTATTCAAACTATTCATTAAATTATAAAAATATAAGGTTATAAATATATAAAAAAAATTCTGAACTTTTTTTATCACTAAAACTTAATAAAATTGCTCGAAAAAAGATCAAATAAATATCAAATAAGGTGGCTAGAGATACAAACAACCTAATTCAGTATTCCATATTGTATTGCAAGTATCAATGCTGCCATCTCTGAAATTTTTCCTCTTAGTAAACAAGCTAATGGACTGCTTCCTGGTGCACGGAACAACACTGGTTAATGATGTTAACAAGCAGTTCCAAATGTTTGAAAATTAAATGAATTAAGACTTGCTAAAAGTATGCTTCGATTTTTACAAGAGCATGTAAAATTAGATAGTGAATACAAATTGGAACCCAAAGCAGCCTGCTCAGCACAATTTCAAATTCATAGTAAATTTTTGTTGTTGTTTTACCTGTAACTTCCAAAGTCGAATAGAGTGGTCTCCTCCACCAGTCACAACAAAGTTACCTCCCTTGTCTACTGCAAGGCTCCATATACTTTTGCCCTTGTGACCTTTGAACTTCTGCATCACATGACCATCATAGGACCACACACAGCAAGTGGAATCCTAAGGTTAAGGTTAAGGACATGAATTCATGACAAGATGAATTATTTTTCTTGTTCTTATGTACTTACACCAGTGCATAACTAAAGCAGTGGATCAGATTGCTCTAAAACAGGAGTCTCCTTTAGATAACAGTATGCAATGGCCTCAACGGGTTGTGAAAGTTGTCTGATTGAGCAAGATATTCTGATATAAAAAGGATGATGAGGGAGACATAGGTGTCCTCCCCCAGAAAAAAATTGCTTTTATAGCTTTTACGATGAACAAAAATTGTATTTTAGGTCTTTAATCTCTCCAGTCCTGTGCAGTGGTTCTACCAAGAACCTTTTGTTTTGGGGATTTCTTGCATAAGAACTGTGTCCAATGCACAATGGTCCATCCTCTCGGTGAATCTGTTCCTGAGACTCTATAGAAAATGTATCGACTTTTGGCTTACAATTCAGGGAAAGTAGAAACTTTTCATTAATTACATATAAAAGTGATTTTCTTTAGAAAACCATTTGTTACCTCAGCCACACTAACAAACACATGCTGTAAAAGTTTCACATCCCAGACCCTGGCTGAATGTCCATACACAGCATGAAGCAGATGACTTGAAACACTGCACCAGTCTGAATGTTGAGAACCAGTTTTGTTGCTAGGAAACACCAGCTGGTACAGTCTAATGCTCCTGTCATCTGATGCTGAGCAGATAATCTGAGACTTAGCATTGTAGTCAACTGAGAAAATCACACCCTGCAATGAATACCAGTATTTTTTAAAATATATTTCTTTATTTTTGTAGATTAAGGTCACAACAATAATACAATTGGTAAGGTCTTTTGGAAATGTATTACCTATTATTGTTAGGAGCTAAGGTGCTTATCCACAGATGCTTTGACTAAAGAATGATAAGCATGCTCCTGGCATCTTAATCATTTTTTATGACTTCAGAAAGTGACCTTTATTATTTCTGACAATTTTGGATAGTGAGTTTTATTATTTCTAATTATTTTTACAATTTCAGACAGTTTTAAATCTGTTAATTTAGCTAACGTAAATGTTCAGCTTTTTTCCAAATTCAATTATAAACAGAAAGTTTCTGTGGTTTATAGGAGTACAACCAACCTGATGCCCAGTCAATGTATGTAGATTGGGTACCAGTCCTGGCAGGTGCTGGGTACCACTGGGACTCCACAGAACTACATGGTTGAACACAGTCCCTGCAGCTAGCACCACACAATCTGGAAGACTGGTCAGAAACTTGGCACAATATCTGACACCAAGTTAAGGACCTGAGTATGTTTTGTTGTTGTTGTCAATGTGTATAATACATTGAATCAACACATTCAAGGTCATTTTGACAATATGTTGCTTTTACTGGTGGATAAAAACCCAAGACAAATGCCTTGGTACAACCAATGGCACACCACTGTCTGCTGGAAGATCTCCTGACATGAAACTATGTGGTGAGGTAATGAGGAGTAACACAAACCTCCCGTCCACATATGACCCTTGGTTTAGGTTGATTTGATATGCAACACATACAAGAATAGTGGAAAACTCTAGCTGTTATTTATGGATCCAAGAAAATAGCCAGAATAGGACTTACAACAAAAAACTCATTTATATTTTGAAACCTGCTAGAGATATGTGGGGTTAAATATACAAACTCATTTCTTCCACACAACATCTGATAATATTCTTATTATTGTAGGCAATTTCTTAAATACTTAAAGTCCAATGCCTTCTTCAAGGGAATTTCGTATTTCATACGAGAGTTGATATTCCTTGGCAGAGAAACTGCATCTGATGCCAAAGGATACAATATACATTTTTCCTGGCTCTTGAATGATGTTGTCACCAGGTTCTGTTCAACGCTGTAGAACAACACCTCATTATGTGCGAGGGCCAGACATAAGTCATTCTTGGACTTAAAAATAAAAGGATATTATTATACATATAATATAAACTCAGATTTGTGTCATTCTTCATAATTGCCCCCAAGTTAAATGGATAAGAAAAGCATACTGAGGAAAGAAAACAACATACAACCTAATACACCGCAAAATGTAATGAGGAATAAGATATGAAAGCAAACACTATGTTTCTTATATCTTTGTCAAAAGAAATTGCCAAGAAATGGTCATACCCTTAATCACTATATGTTCCTGGCACAGAAGCCATATTTTCAGCAGAAGATATATTTCTGTACAGTATACAGTAACAGGTATGCCAGAGGCATTGGAATGTGCCACATGGCATGTCTGCTAAGTAATTAACTGGCATTTACTGATCATCATGTGAAACATAAATGGGAACTTTATTTTCAGAAAATCCATTTTATATTTTATACTGAACCTGACAAAGGTCAATTTTGATAAGATTTTTACAAGCTAAGAGTTAAAATTAAACCATGCATATAATATCTACCTGTATCCAGGCAATGTCCCATATCCAATCTTTGAACTCAATAAGGTCTGAACAGTATTGGATGGTAGAGTCAAAGCTATTAAACTTCACCAGCCTAATACATTTCTGTCCATAAATGCATACTCTGACTGATTCATTGTCTGACTCTGAAATGGAATTAAACATATAATAGAAGCATTAACAACTCATTTCAACTGTATTTCATTTTAAGGATGTAAAAATGAAGAACTCAGGATTTTTAGCAATACAATACAGGTTATAAAACCTTAAAAATGAAAACTTAAAAAAAAAAATACAAACAAAAATTTAAATATTTGCATTTTCTATTTTCATTAAGTAAAAAAGTCACCACTAGCATAATCAGATTTACATATATACCTCTAACAAAATAGATTTTAATTACCAATACAATATAGATCATCTGAAAGCTTTCACTCTTACATTACCCATGCAGTGTTGAGTTACAAGTCAGCCAGTCTAACTGCTTGGCCACAGATGCAGCCAACACTCAATTACCACAGCCAGTCTCACTGCTTGGTCACAGATGCAGCAAACATTCAATTACCACAGACAATCTAACTGCTTGGCCACAGATGCAGCCAACATTCAATTACCACAGCCACACAGACAGACAAATACTTTATTAACACTCATGTACATACATGTACAAAATGAGGATCTGTACAATTTGTTTTACATATTACTATGTTCAGTTCGGTCAAACAAGTGAAATTCTGGAATAGAGGTGAATGTTAATGGAAGTAGGGATATTTTGTTAGTAGGGAGGTTTGTGGGGGGTGGGGGTGGATGGGCGACACACAGGATAATATAGTTTCTAAACACAAAGGTTACATGATGACATAGCAAATGAAATTGTCGTAGCACAGCTGTTACACATTTTCATATACTGATAAAGAGAAAACAATAATAGATAAGAAAACCTTATAAGTAAAGTATGTCTACCAGTCTAACTGCTTGGCCACAGATTCAGCCAACACTCAATTACCACAGCCAGTCTCACTTCTTGGTCACAGATGCAGTCAACACTCAATTACCACAGCAGTCTAACTGCTTGGCCACAATTGCAGTCGACATTTAATTACAACAGCCAGTCTAACTGCTTGGCCACAGATGCAGTCAACACTCAATTATCACAGCCAGTCTAAGTGCTTGGTCCCAGATGCAGCCAACATTCAATTACCACAGCCAGTCTTACTGCTTGGCCACAGATGCAGCCAACATTCAATAACTGCTATTCAATTACCATGCTATACACAGTGAAAGCAGCACTATACCTGCTTCAAGTGGACATCGTCTCCAGAACCATCTCCAGATAACTTAAATACTGTTGGTGGAACAATAATCCCAATAAACAGAAACAGATGCAGCCAACATTCAACTGCCACAATATACCTGGCATAAATCCATGGATGTTTCGCCCTAGGAGAACTTCAATCAGGTTGGTTTGTCTGTTGGTCTTAATTTTATAACAGTGTAGAAATGAACCAATTCCTACAAGAAAACAGAAATGCATTGGTTCTTGTAAAAACAAATGGTCAAATAGCTTAAATTTATTACAAATGTGTTACTACTGTGTAAGATATACATTCATGAAGGGAAAAAAATACAAAATGGATAGATTTACAGTTTACCACATGATAAATATAGAAACTGCTTTACCTCAAGATATAATATATAATCTAATCCATGTTCCAATCAGCCAATTGAAGGCTTTATCCAGAAATTTATATTCTCTAGGACCAATCAGAGCTTGATTCTTGTCACATGGCTACTAGTTTAATATGACAACTCCCAACAAAATAGAGGAATAGGGTCAGAACATTTGTTATCTATCAATGTTATTAAAAGGATTCAAACTTTGAAAGGTATTTATGCTTGAGAATTTTGTTAGTTACAGTTTGTGAACCTGGGAATTTGTTTGTTCTTTGGATCAAAACTTAGGTTCAATGAAAAGTCCATCAAAGTGAAGAAATAAGTATAATGAGATAATAATGAAATCTAAGCATGCTGTCAATTGCATTTTAAGGCATCATAACCTTACAATATACTGTATCACTAACTTGACCTGGTGTATTTATGGATATACATGTCATCAAATTCCAAACATTTGATAGTTCATTTGTAGCCCTATGATAAGGAGAAAACGTGTAAGTGGTCTGTTTACTTTAGTAAGTCGTATACTTTAGTCGAGAGAGCATTTGCCATTAGCGAAGGGTCCTGGGTTCAAGTCCCAGACTATTTATCTCCCTTTTGTGACATTGGCGCCCAATGTAAATAACCCGCTACCAGTTTGTTTTTTTACCTTATATAGATTTAAAAACCCCTTCCCCTAAAAAAAATTGGCATATTTTTCCCCCCTAAAAATGAAAATTCCCCTCCAATAAAATTCAATATACTGGGACTCCATTATAAGGCTGTCGGCAGAATCCACGAAATGTATCAGCCTTATAAAGGACCGCACTATAGATTTTATAAAAGGTGCATGTACTCTACTCATTTGGCTATCTGTGAATACGAGAGGCAGCTATCGCCGATACACATTTGTTCCAAAGTATAATCAATAACCCTGTAGTGAAAAGTGTCTACAAGGAGTGTTTCTTTCTAACAGTTACTTGCAAGTTTACAAATTTTTCTTGCTTCCTTGATCTTCTCAGACTCCTTCCTAATATTCATCCAAAATTCTGGCCTTATATTGTGCTTATGTGTCTCCACTCATAATTAAATTCATCAGTCATTAACAACAAGACAAAACTGCTCCTCTGTAAAACCAACATGTGTGAACACTTATCTGATCTCGCGCATTTAGGGCTTTATTTGCTTTATACATTAACAGCTTGACTAGATTAACTCCAGGCATACACACTCCCCTAAGTGATGGCTGCTTGCCAGGCCCTGTCCCCTTTTTCAGAATAAATTCCTGGCTACAAATTGTTTGTAGGAGTTGACCCTTGACAATTTTGGAGCATGTTTAAACGGTCTCTAACAATTGGTACAATGGCTAAGGTACAACGTAGCTAACCAAATTATATACAGTTATATCTGATCATCATGTATAAACTGTATAAATGAGTGAAATAAATAAAATCTTTTTAATAAAATCATTATTTATAAGTTATACAATAAAAAAGGAGGCAATTGGGTTCAGAGGGCCTTGAGGATGTTAGGCAGGCATGTAACCACTGGACCATCCAGGGCGATGCTACATGAAAGCCGCTAATAAATACAGATAGATTAATTTGACTAAATTTGAAAAACTTGTGTCAATATTTATTTTTAAGTCAGGTTCATCCAAGAAGTGAATTTTCTTAAACCTTAATCCATTATTAAGTAATGCTGTAAATTACATCATGAAAAAAAATGACATAAAAGCTGCATGAAGACCAATCTTTTGGAAGCTATAAAAAAACATCCCTTGACCTTGTTAAGGTAAACTTACTTGACGCAGCAATTACAGTGGTACAATGTTTTGATTCAATTTTCATTTCTTTTGTTGGTAAATGAACCAACCATGCTTGAAAAGTGCTATTGTATTAGAAAAGGATCATTCAATGCAAAGACTGTAAAATATGTTCAACGTGTATATTTACCTGCCAGTATATGTCCTTGATGACAGCACAGAGCAGTGACTGGCCCACTGTAGTAAATAGAGGCCAGATTCATAATGGATTCCTACACATGATGTTACTTTTTGTAACATGTGTTGTTTACTTTCGGATTGCTTTGCCGCTTACGTTATTAAAGATGAGAAAATGTTAGAAAAAATAGCCATAACTTTAGAGTAAATGACTAACAAACGTGATTTAAAAATCATACAAACTAATTTAATAAATTATTCTGCTTGTGTGTTTAAGTGGGTTTTATTCAGATATAATAATAAAAATATGAAATTTCATAAGCGGCGGCTACGAACAGGACGCCATCTATACCGTGTTCAACGTTTTGTTACCGAAAGTGAAAATTAATTTACTATATAACACCATTAACCTAAAGTGATTCAGGGTGCAGTTTCAGTATGGCTGATGCGGCAGCAAGATCGCTGCAGTATGAGTACAAATCGGTACGTATTACTAATGAATTGCATAACAAAATTGTGCCGTAAACAAATTGAAAGCAGTTTTCGCGAATGTTTTCAGTCCATTTTGCATTATAGATCTATATAATTATTATTCAGCACATAAAGTGTAAATGACCATAGTGCTTGCAATATTCTGCTGGTTGCATTATTGGATGCTAATGATTGTTTTTTAATTGTTGTTCCGTGGTTTGGTCACCTGAACATATCTCAAGATTAAGAATTAATAAAGATTTGCCACAACAACGATTCGCCACATAAAGATTCGCCACAGATGTATAATGATTAGCCACACTTAATATGACAATAGGTGCTACCTAATTCGGGGAAAGCGCAATTATTGTTTGAATACAATAAACTTTAGACTTAGTCATTGATACATGAAATATCAATGAGCACATTTGGAGCCTCTCCACGGCTTACCTTTTTTTCAATGTGGTTATTTTCAAAAGTAATAGTTTACGAGTAAAGTGAGCATTTACCAGATTTCGAATATCAGACCTACCTAATACTAAGGGCTGAGCTATAGCTGTATCTCTGAAACTGCCAGGGGCGTGCCTAGGCGACCTTTGAGTATACGCACTATTCTGGGGGGGGGGGATTCTAATTTAAAAAATGAAACAGCTAACAACAAGTGCCAAACACAGGTTATGTACGATTTTTATTTGCTTTTTAAAGTGTTTTTTTTTTCAATTTTTGGAAGCAACTATACGCACGTGCGTAAGCCCAGGCACGCCCCTGACTGCTGCTACACTCCTCCCTTCTTACACAATGAGGTTCTCCCTGAATGTCATTTATTGTTCTACTCCGTAGCATCGTTGCATATCACAACACAAATAGAATACTGCAGTGGGCAATGGCATCAAATGTAAAAGAGAGGGAAAAGTGAGCCTACCCAGGTTTCAAAACACAGGCACAATGTGAATTAACTGTCAGTAAAATTGCTTCTTTTATACCGAGATTTTTAGGGCTATATCTCAACTTCTGGTGGATAATAATTATTTTGTCTCATTAAAAAGCAATAAAATAAACAATAGAACAGAAATTATATATGTTATCATAAGTTCCACTCTTTAAAAAAGCAGACAAGACAGTGTGTATGTAAGAATGTAAACATGTTCTCTAAAATTACAATGGCAGGCTTCGCGAGAAAAGGTTAGTTCTAAAATAATATATACATAACTTTAATTCATGCTTATTTAATGTAATAGTTATCTTTTATTTACGTGTAAATATACCAGTAAGTCACAAATCACATATCTATTTGGCAACATCACGCATTTCAACACTGATGAATGTTGACGAGTCATTTTTGCTCAAGTATTGAGTTGAAACTATTTGAAGGTATATTTTTTCATAATTTTTTAATGTTTTTCTTTTGTTATAAATATTTTTGTTTGTGGATTCAATACTTCTTTGCATAACAGATTTGTTCAGAGAAATTGATACCATAATTTGTCCTTTTTAGTATGCACTTTGATTTCAGCAGGCTTTAAACAAAAGTTTAGGTCCAGCGAAAAGCTGTAATGATCAATTTGTTATTAAATACAAATTATTATATAAATAATTTTGTAAACCTTATTCAGTCTCAAAATGATCAGAAATAAAATAATATCTCCTTTAACATAAGGTATTCACCAAAATTTGTAGGGTGGTGTCCATTCTTTGAATAGAAACATGATACCCCATGGGATTTTGGGTCTTCGGGGGATGTTTAGGCAAAATTGAGTTCTGGCTGTTTCAAAGATATGAAACTAGTCCGCTTTCAGTAAAATACGATTCTTTTAAAAACATAGTACTTCATTTAGATAGCAGATTTTTTAAAACATTTAAATGCACTTTATTAGCTTTCATATAAACAACTACTACTTTATATTGATTAGGAAATTTCCACATTTATGCTGTATTTCAGAAGATGGATAATGTAAACATGTTTTAGATTTTTAAAATTTCTCAATAAATAGCTACTGTTGGTATGCAGAAAAGAAAAAAAAATAACAATAAAGATTTTTATGTCTTTATATTAACTTTATTTTTTTTAAAAAGTATTGAAAAAAAAGGAAAATACAGGAATCACTTCTTCTATATGTTTTACCAGATTGAACCTTTTTCTTAATAAAAACAAACATTATCTTTCCAAAAAGTGGAAAGATGCAAAATGTCACTGAAAGCGATTTAAATAAAGATAATTATGCTTCAGCGGTTTAAGCTAATATGCAATGTCAAAACATAGTTAATAACAACACACACATTAAAAATATTGCATTTTACACTAAAGCAACATCAAATACAATTAATTAATATCATGGCACTTTAAGACAAATAAGTTAAGGCATTAAGTTATAGAACACAGACTACAACATTACATCTTGATGGAAAATGAGATTGAATATGTGAATGTCCAGCTCTAACATAAATGGTATGTACATTTTATTTAATGAAGGTGCTGTAACCGAATTTTAACACATATTTTGTTTTAATTAAAGCAAAATGGTCACAATAAAATGTTAACTATATCTTCAATCCATAGAAGAGCTGATGTCAATCTGTTAAATAAACACCACCTGCACAAAGGCATATTATTGTTCTGAAACATATATTTATTTCATAACTATTTATTTTATATTAAGAGAAATGTGCAAAAACAACAACAATTTCATTAACTGTTTGTTACAAAAGGGTGTGGTCTTGTGAGCACATTGTGTTAAATAAACTTTTTCATTCTTGTTCAGTCTGATTCAATATTCAGATTTAGTAACACGTGACACATTGCAGGATGGCAAACTTCAGCCACTTTCTCAAGAAAATATCAGGTCATCCTAGAATCAAGTCACTTCATCTTTGATCTAGATGGGCATGCCTCAAATCTGTTATTCCGTCTCTGGACGACCTTGCCTGAAACCTCTGTAAACTGGGTGCACTCAGTACTAATGAAGACAATTCCTGGATTTTTACAATCTGTATAACAGAAGAATAACAATCTAATAATAGATATTTTTGCAGTTGTGACACAAGAAAATGCAGTTAAATATATTCAATTGGAAGAATAATGCATTAACAGTAATAAGTTAATATCTGGGGAGATATACTTATAAAACTTAGGCAATGACCATCTACAATTAAATATTATCAACTACATGGCTAGAACTTTCCAGAAGACTTGATATTGCCCTTATGTCTACAGTAGAAAAAAATAATTTCTATACATAAATGTGTAAAAAGTTTGATTACAATATTCTTAAGCATTTTTTCTTTTTCAAAACAAAACCTAAAATACCCATTGATGCAACCTAGGTATTAAGTAAGGTTGTGTTGTAATATTAATGATTTTATTTATCTCAAGCTATACATTGAGTCCATTTCAACTTGATTTAAAACAAATTACCATCCACAGCATTTCTTTCTGTTCTTTGGTTAAATGTGGAGTGGCCGTGTCACCTGGTTAACATAGCAATTGTAAACTACAGTACTCATGGAGACTTCCCTTCACAGACTGCTTAGCTGTGAAAATATAACACAAAATGATAAAAATACATTATACCATGTTTAAATTATGCCAATAAACTCAGATGAATGTTATCAAATCTTTCTTTAAAAGCTTAAGTAGTATGCTTGTGTATATGTTTTGGTCAAAATGATACCTAATGTCAGTGATTTTATTCCACATAAAAATGTCAATGTACAACAATTGTTTACCTTTCTTTTTATTAAAATCATTGTGGTGGAACTTATGGCTATTGGCAAAATTGGATTGTTTACAGACAGTTTTTGTTGGAAATAATATTATTAGAAAATTGTAATGCAAATCTTAATAAATATGCATGGAATTTTTCAGCATTTTAAAACTAGTTTTATTTCAGGTATAATGGGGAATGTCAATCTTATAAACTGATATTTTAATTTAAATTAATTTATTAAAAGTGCACTTTAAAAAACTCTTCTATGAAGGAAGAAAACACTGTCTAATTTGAATAGTAATGAAATGTCGAAGTAGATCTACACTTTTACAATATGTGTGTCAATTAAATCAGTCTTATATCAGAAGTAAGAACACTGCAATTTCTTCTATTTGTTGAGAAACATATCCATCATCCCTTTTTAAAAAAGAAACTGAAAAACTTTGTCATCCGAAATGTCTTCTCATTTTCAACATTAGCTATGTCTTAAGCCATCTTTTTTTTAAAGAAACCGTGCTCTGATGCGTGATTCATTGCTTACTCATTATCAGTATATCAAATACTTACAAAAGCAGTAATGCAACATTCTGATTGTGATATCAATAAATTTTGATAAAATATCAATTGATACATAATCAGAGTAAGGTCCCTCACACTTACCGCTCACAGTTCATCTTCATTTAAAACCCATCTTGGTTGCTGACATCACGCAGGCTTCAGCAAAAATGAAATTAAGTGTGTTTAAGGTAGTAAATCCAAATTGGATTATCTCTTTACGCTAGCTGCAGACGACGCAGTGTACGGAAATGGTCAATGAACTTGCCTGGTTTCCCGGTGTAAGACAACATGCGTCCACTCGTACTAAAAAGTGGGGAACCAGTGGAAATTTCACTACTAAATTCGTACTCAAATTGATTCGTATTCAACGTAACTTAAACTGAAGTTTTTGTTTATTTTTATATGACCTTTATTGATAACATTAAGTTACATAAATAATTCATCACTGTTTGGTCTACTTTTATAGATTTGGTCTTCAAATAGAGAAATAACATAGAACCGTAATAGTTGTATTACTTCATACAACGCCCGCTCAGAACCGCTCTTTACACTTTCATCAGTCAGAGAAAATAGCTGCTAAACTTCAATTTTGATTTTTGTATTTCTGCCTTAACAATCATTGCATGTGATTCCTTTCCCATAAATTTAAAAAAAGATTTATTACACAGTGTTGTTTAAACTCGTTGAATTTTCTATGAAGAAATTATGCTTCAAAACACTTCTTGCATCAAGACTATTGTTATTGTGATCCTCACTCGCTGGTAATTTGTATGGTTGCACCGAAATTCAAGATGGCGCCATACAGGGGGAACTTTCAATTTGGTCGGACGGGTATATATTTTCATTTTTGAAATTGAACATATCCCATTACCCACACGCTCCATACGCATTACCTATAGGCGGTCAAAGCCCGCAAAGCGCCCTTCGGGCGCTTTGCTTGGCTTTCCCCGTATAAAACAATTTGCCACATATGAAATGCCGCATTAGCTCAGGTGGTAGAGCGTTGGCTTGCGGATCTGGAGGTTGTTGTTTCGAACCCCGGCCGGGTCAAACCAAAGACTTTAAAGTTGGTAGTATTGGCTTCCCTCCTAACGCTCATGGCTAAGGGGACAGCATTACGCCTGACTCGTCGGTGTCGGTATAATGGACCGGCTGGGTTCAGTCCCTGGGCACCTCATAAGTGCCCCTGTGCTATAATGTAGAAATGTATCTGCGCAGTATCGGCAAAAATGCTGGCTAACCCAAAAATGAATAATGAATAATAATGTTGGTTATTGTGAGAACACTTTTGTGAATATTTACGATTTTTAGTTAAAAAATGTCATCGAAACGTTAATGAACCACATGTACTGTTGTCTTCCCAATCAAGAAAGTTATTCACACTTTTTTAACATGTCGCCATCTTTCTATGGGAGAGTTATCCTCGTAAAACGTTTGTTATGTTTGCACTTGTCAATTAAGGGGCAGTTTCCTGTTAATTATCCCTGAATAATTCCTTTAATTAGAAAGTATTGTTCTCAGTTTGTCAAATCAGTTTGTCAAATAAGGGACCGATCCCTTTTAATTATTCCTGAAGAATTTCTTTATTCAGAAAGGAATGTTTGCAGAATTTATTTTGATGTTTTCATTCATGTTCACTTATTTCATTCACAAAGTCATATGTTCTTATTATATTGTGATTATATTTAATTCATGCTGTGATGTTTTGTATTTTTAATTATATTTAAACATTGAATTAAGAATAAAAATATTTACTAAAATGACATAGCTATTGTGTAACCCTATACAGAGATAAAATAAGTGGAACGCGGCAAAATTTAAGTGCCAATTAACAAGTACTTTCCATATCAATATAATTTATCACACCTGTTGCCAATCATTTTACTACTGTGGCAAATCATTATTCATCTGTGGCGAATCGTTATTGTGGTGAATCGTTAATATACCAAGATTAAAATCTATTTTAAAACATTGTGTACAACCAAACATTTAGCATGTTTGTATTGTTCAAATAGCATTTACCAAAACATGAGAATTCACAAAAGTATGAGAAGAGAGTAAACACTTTCTCTCTCCATATAAAAGCTATTTTCCAAACTAAGCACATGCCACCATAGGATTTAAGACTGACCTCTCAATAATAGATAATTCCTCCACACATAGACACAATTTGGAAATTACAGGAAATAGCACAGCTCTTAAGATACCAGTTTTTGCTGTGTTAATCAAAATCGAGCTGTGTTTAATGTAATATATATACATTGCTTAATACATTTGTATCTGTTATTTAAACTTTTTTTCACGCTTTAAAAACAACATTTTTTTTCCAGAACTCGAACCTTGTACTCCAAGCAGACAGATCTTTAATAGATCGCCGTGGCAGAGATGAGTCTACAGGTGAAGTGCAGTCCCTTCAGGGAAAACTGACGGGAATAAAGATGGGAGACAAAGCAATGAGAAGCAGGCCTCCACAAATGGAAGAACGTAAAGTCAAGTAAGTTGAATTAATTAACCTTAATGTATATGTATATTTCAACATTGGTTGTATTCAGTCAACCATGATGTAAATTCAGCATTGGTCTTGTATATTTATATAATCAGTTTCTAAGATCCCATCAACACCACCTTAAAACTTTTTGATTTTTTAAATTATCTTGTCTAAACAAACAAAAATTTTTGCCAAATTTAATTCAAGAGAAGAAGAAACAGATTTTTTTGGAAGAATATTGTCAACCTTCAAATCCAAATTTAGAAAAATAAAATGTAAAATTAGAAGAATAAGAATTTGATTAAAAAATACTTCTGGCAAAATGTCAAAATTACTTCAAATGTACTGTACTAAAATGTCATAATTAACAATAAATAAGCACTTGCATGATACTGATATCATAGAAAAAAAATTTATTCTGTATATTCAAAAGCATATGCAACAGGTTACAACTGCAGGTGTTTTTTTCTTGTTGCATGCATCATTTTTTAGAGGAAATAATATACATTCATGAAATGTGTATATGATTTATTTTTTATTGATGTTCTTTACAGTGCTCAAACTAGGATTACAAGAGTGCAGGGTGATATTTGATTAAAAATGCATTTTTCGATGATGGGGCAATATGTCAGTATATCTTTAATAGAAAAACAAAACACAATAGTCAGTCAACAGTTAGCACTGTACTCAACAGGGATACAAATAAGTCCTTTTTGCTTGAAAGCCACCTGTGCTAACTTTTTAAATCGAGGGTACCACCAAAAATCTAGGGTTTCACCTAAAAAAAAATATTTTACCATAAAAAAGTGTTATACGGTACCAAAACATTTTATTAAATGTGTACAACTTGTGTGCTTACACAAAACACATTGTAATAAATCCCTTTAATCAGTCCCTACAAAATGGGGGTGGGGTCCATGTTTAATTTCATTAGCTGGAGCACTGCTTTAAAAAAAGTTTGAGCTGTCTGTATTCTGTAGAAGTTAAAACCAATTCTTCAACTGTTTGATTTTTTTACGATGCGCTAGATAATTTTATGTAAAGCATGCTTTCCTGTAGTTAGCATACTACTTTCTTATCTTTTTATTGGCTTACAAGAGGGACAAACTTAATATGTGTCTTGGAGAGTGTATCGAGATAAGAGGTGAAACGTTAAAGTAAGGATGCTACTGAGCTGATGATGTTAGTGATAAAAAGTCCTATCACTGTTTATGGATCTGTATTATCATTTACTAGGCGACGTAAGCGAGATGAGGCCCAGAGAGATATGCTGAAGATGAAGGGCACAACTCTGTTGACTGAGGGAATCTCAGAATTGGTGGGGATAGTGTACAGGCCGAAGACTCCTGAGACACGACAAACATACGAAGTTCTGCTCAGCTTCATACAGGCAGCCATTAGTGACCAGGTTAAGGGGTTATGATGCTATTTCCTTTTTGTTAAGCAGTATTTGTAACTTATTCACTAAGCTGTTCGTTTTTCTTAGTATGTTTTCTTTTTATTTCTAGTTACTTAAGTTATTTTTAGTGTCAACAATTGTTCTTTTTAAAAAAAATTTGTAGAGGAAAGGTTTAAAATAGTTGACAAAATAAACACTAATCACTTCACAATAGCTATGAAACGTGTTAAGCTTTAACAATAAGTATTTACAACATAGTATTTGGTTTGAGATATTAGGAAAATATTGATGACACAAATAAGTCCTGGCATCCTTGGCTGAGTGGCCGGGATCAGCTAGAAATTCCATGTGGGAAATTCTTCAAGCTGACCTGTGGTGTGTCGGTGGTTCTACCCAGACATATGTCAGGTCTTTCTTCACCAATAATTGGTTAGACATCACCAATATTACAATAATTGTGTTGGTTCGATGTAGCAAAACAACAACAAACAAAAACAAAATATCTCCCTATTTTAGAGCCCTGATATTTATTTTTATGTTGATTGACTTCTCTTCTAGCCTCGAGATATTCTCTGCGGTGCTGCTGATGAGGTTTTGTCTGTTTTGAAAAATGACAGAATGAGAGAGAAAGAGAAGAAGAAAGAGGTGGAATCTTTATTAGGACCTTTAGCTGAGGAAAGGTTTGCTCTGCTGGTAAATCTTGGCAAGAAGATTACAGACTGGCTTCAGGAGGATAAGATGCAGATAGGTATTGGTTTTTGTTAGGCATTTGTCAGCTCAGAATAATAAAGAAAAAAGATTAAGGTAATGTTTTCATATAAGAAATGTAAGTACTTTTTTTAAAGCACCTTAATCCTGACCAACTAATGCATTGTGGTTGATAAAAGGTTTCGTTTCCCTTCAGTGTACCATTAATCAATGAGTACCAGTAGAGACACATTCCTGATGTACATTGGTTTTAAAGCTGTAATGAAAATAATGTTGTCATTAGATTATACATTTGGGAATATAGTTGTTAATTAGACAATACGTTATGCTTCAAAGTTGTCAAATAAATTCCTTTTTTAAAGATTTTGTTTTTAATTTAAGGGCACGTCTGTTAATATTTGAAACACTATTTAATGCTAGCATTGTCTTTGACTAATTTATTAACTCTTAAGAGAGTTATTAAGAATGATGGCATTTTGTTTTTTATTTCCATTTTCAGAGGAGAATATTGATGAGACATATGGTGTAAATGTACAGATTGAAGAATCAGATGATGATGTGAGTGCTTTTGTTCTTAATTATAATTTGAATGCAAAAAATAATATATGACATATTGCAAGTTAATATACATTTTCTGCCAGTATGTCTTAAAATGATAAGCGATATTTAAAAAAAATATATATACAATTCTAGTACAGATGCAGAATGCAATATTAACGATGCACAATATCTGCTATTTCAGCATTTGGTTTGTTTCATTGAGAGTTTGAGCTTGACTTCAAATGAGCATTTTTTTAGCCTCTTTTTTCTACTTGAATTTTTGTCCATAGTGAGCACATCAGGATGATGTCACACTGTTTAGCCCTTTGATTTCCACTTCAGCTTTGTTAATATGTACTGGTTTACCTTGCTTATAATTTTTAAAATATGACAGCATACAAGTCTGTTATCTGTATAACAGTTAATAATTACAGTTTTAACAGTCAGATATTATATAAAAATATTATATAATTAGAGAGTTTTTATGGCACAGGAAAAAAAAAAGTGATATTTTATATGGAAAACTGTCTTTTTGTTTACCTTGCTTATAGGATGATGCTGACATGTATGGTGAGGTGAGAGAGGATGAGGAAGAGGATGATGAGAACCAAGGAGAGGAGGCAGACATCAACTGTACCCTTAGTGCTGGAAATGTAAGTATATATACAGTGTCCTCTTGTACTCAGTAGAGACTTGGGTGATGATGTATTTGATAGAAAAAACATTAAATTGGATTGAGCGGCAGATGCTGAGAATCTCTGACCAAGTCCACTACGCTGAATCCAATCAGAAATTCAGCTTGTTGCCTCTGGACAATGCAATCTGTTTTCAAAGACTGCTATGGTTTAGGCACACAGTCCGGACACCAGCCGGTGCCTGGCCGTGTACAGCCTGACGTCTTTAGGTAGCTGGTATAAAGGGACATAGAAGGCAAGAAATGTAATTGGCAGAAGCCGTAAAGGGGGACTGTCCGAGGTTCGCCTTAAATCACAAGACGCTTTGAAAAAGAAGGCATAAAAACATTATGTAAACCATCAGCAGGGGGAGCAACAGATTAAAAAAGATGATGATGATAGCTGTAATGACAATTAACCATTTTTGCCTCAGTTGCGGGCATTCCTGGCCAAGGGGTTGAGTTGGCAATTTGTTTATTCTGGCTCCTTGGCCTCTCAACTGTATGGGTACACATTTGTGTCCTGATCGCGGTGAAGGACAGCGTGGGCAGTTCTTCCAGCTGATATACATTGAGCTTTTTTTCTACCTCGAAAGATTTTTCTGAAGTCCTTCTCAGCCAAATTAGCAGGATGTCGCTGACATACCATTGTGATAAGTTATAAAAAGCAAAAACAAATGAATATTCACCAAAGGTTTGTAAAAGAATATTCGTCATCTAGTCAGTGGTACTGTAACTTTGAGTGTAAATCATATGGGAATAGGGAAACAGATGAGTTTTTTGTGTGTAAAACTGCTTGTAAGCATCTTTCCAAAGTAGAAATATAAGCGATCAGAATAGCAATGTTGGCTGGAGCTATGTTCAAATTGCATAACTGTTCGTTATGATTAGTCTAATATTTCCAACTGTATATTAATCAGAAAGCATAGCTGCAAATTCTATTTTTACGTTTCAAGCATCTGGAAAAGGTTTCCTATGTCATTTATGCACATTTCTTTAGGTTCTTACATTCATAACTTTGTTTCTTTAGACTAAATAGCTTCTTATAAACTGTTTCAGTGCAGAATACTGATCGATATTTTCACTTTCTGCTAAAACGCAAAAACGCATATAACTAGAACAGTAAGATCTTATGTTGTACAGCTAAGAGAACCCTTATTAATACAATTGTGATGATATGCCGATGGTAACATTTATTGCAAAATACCCATCAGTATATTTAAGGAGTGGCTGCAGGACAAAAATTTGATATTGTCAATAGATTCCCTGCACTGTAATATACCCTGCATGCCACCATTTCAAGAAAAAAAGTTGCGGGGTAAATCCTGCAAAGTACAGTTCATTACTTCTTTGATCACTTGTTTTATCTCCTAGAAGGGATGGGTTCTTTCATTCAAGAAGAACTGCCAGATAACTTGAGGTACATTTTGTTGTTAAGCTATGATTTTTCTAGGGTCTTGATCCACCGTAATACCCTCAACAAAATAACCATAGATCAACTGGAGTCTGATAAGGACATAAAAACAACAACAATAAGTCCTCTGACTGTTGAAACCTTTAATAAATTTCATTTTCATCTTTGTAGCTAGGTGGAGGGGATCAAAGCCTGTCAGCCAAGGATGAGTCTGGTCTTCATCCCCGGGACATTGATGCCTTCTGGCTACAGAGGAAACTCAGCAAGTTCTACCCAGACGATCCCACCATGGCACAGTCCAAGTCAAAAGAAGTGCTACAGATCCTGAAGGTACATAGCATAAAACATGTGTTTTTTTTCAAGTCATGTTCATGATTTGGATGCTAGCCTGATCAGTTTTAAACTGATGTAGGCCCAAATCTTCATTTGCATTAAGATCCAACCTTAGCAATGTCCAGGTTACATGTATAAAGAGCTTACAAAGTCTTTGCCTGACCTATTTCAAAGAGAAACAACTAGGTATGCATGGGTGAAAGTTTTTAGGATTATGCCTGATTTCAGGTTTCTGTGTGTCTGAAAATGGTTGATTTTCTATATTTTCCCTTTATAAATTGACACATTTTCAGAATTTCAGGTTTTTCGTAATTTTTATCTTTCACCCATGGGTATGCGCATTATTAATGATATATCAGCATATCTCCTTGCTTGTTTGACCTAATACCTATTAGTATGCTATTCCAGCCAGACTTTCATTTTTACACAATTTTCAATTCAAAAGGAAATATTGATTTGTTTCTTCTTAGAAATTTTCAAACTACTACACTATTTTAATACATACATATCTTCAGGATTAACTATCTGGAACCGCTGTGTACCAAATACATTGTAGATCAGACCTATAATCAATATTCATCAGCAGGCAGTTTTGGTACCTACATCACATTTATCCTTCACAGATTTTCTGTTGATTTATTTTGAGCTGCAGGACAGTTAATTTCATTGACAAAATTTTAGTTTACCTAATTTTTGTAGGTGCAGTAATATCACCAGTGTAGAGCTAAACAACTGATTTGTGTAAAAAAGATCAATCTAAGGCATCTGATTCAATGAAATATAATTTCAGAGCATTTATAATCTGCCAGATATACAACATTGATAGCTGTGTGGTGCTGCATTTGGCAGTCCACATTTAAGACAACTGCAGTACATCCAGGTTATTTATAAACACAACCATTGATGAATTTGTCACAGTAAAAAATAGCAAAGCCAAGTCAAATGTATGGAAGATTTTTGGACTGCAAAGCACCCCCAAAAGACTCATACACTAGAAAATATTGTGACTTAATCCGAAGCATGTTGACATGCTTATCTTCTTGATGAAAAACCTCATCTGACTGTTTGCTAACATGCGTAATCATCCTAATCATGTTTGCTAACATGCGTAATCATCCTAATCATGTTTGCTAACATGTGTAATCATCCTAATCATGTTTGCTAACATGTGTAATCATCCTAATCATGTTTGCTAACATGTGTAATCATCCTAATCATGTTTGCTAACATGTGTAATCATCCTAATCATGTTCGCTAACATGTGTAATCATCCTAATCATGTTCGCTAACATGTGTAATCATCCTAATCATGTTTGCTAACATGTGTAATCATCCTAATCATGTTTGCTAACATGTGTAATCATCCTAATCATGTTTCCATCTGCAGCAGGTGGTTTCATCAGGTTGTCATATCTGTTAGACATTCAATGTCACCATCATGTGTTTTAGCACTTGTTTGGCTTATTGCACCTGGCTACCAGCTTTCTTTTTTTATTTGGAAAGTTATTATTTCTATTTTTTATTAAATGAGTAATAACTCCTGTTTTCTGTTAATTGTTTTTATAACTGGATAATGAGTTACTGACATCAGACTGCTTTTATATGTTTTAATATAGTTCTGAATATCTTGCAAACTGTATTCTATTAGTAGAAAAATGACATATAGTCACTAAAATATCTCGATACATATCACAATATACCCCAAGTGTCTCACAAAATTGAAATGCGAAATTTCTGGCAATACCTATCCATATATACAACATAATTGTTTTTGCAAAAACCCAAATTTCTACATGGAAATTGATTAGTAAATAGTCCTGCACAGTAATTGTAATCTAGTGTCTACTTGGGGCATGAACCTGATATCCCCTAGTCTGGAGTCCTAAGCTGTAGCCACGTAACCATGGAAGCTAGGTAGACTACACTAAAGGAATATAAGTAGCAAAGAGTTAAACAAAAACACCTTCATACCACCGAGCACATAATTGTATATTGTTTTTTTTCTGATTTCAGACGGCAGGAGATGACCGAGAGGTAGAGAATCAGCTTGTGATGTTACTTGGTGTAGATGCCTTTGCTTTCATCAAAGTGCTACGACAGAGGAGGCAGATGGGTAGGTTCCAACACTGCTTGATTTAGAGAGATTTGAGAGTAAATAGGACTAATTAAATATTGTGTTAAATATGGGACAATTTGCAACTTAGCATGGCATATTTTTTTTTTTACTTTTTTGAGAGCAAAATATAACTACTTTTATTAGCCCAATTACAGGAGATAGAGCATCTGCTTTTGGTTCAGATGGACCTGTTTTAGAACATACCAAAGCGGTTATTGTTCATATGCTTAGAAAAAGAAAAATCTAAATATGATATACTTAATTGAGTAAAGCTGAAAAGGAGCTTCTTGGAGAGGTTTTTCAACTAAAATGGTTGAGATATTCTGATTAAGTCAGGTTTAACAAACATTATTTATGAATGGTGTTTTAGTAGCATTAGTCTATTTGGTCGAGTGGTTACACAGCTGACTAGCTGTACTACAGTAACAAGTTAACCTTCACTGCCACGGACAGTGGCAGAAGGCTGTATGTATCTCTTTAACTATATAGGTTTAAAGGCTTGTAACATTTTGTGTTGGTATTCGGGTGACCGTTTGTATTCCCCACTAAATTGCGGGTTGTGGCTAAATGGTCCGAACCTTTCTAGCACTTGTACTTTGTCTGAGAAATCCAGAACAAGCAACATACCCTCAAAGTATCAAAACTTTAAAATAATTCGAAATAGCGCTGGTTCTACTAAGGCTAAAGGACGAAAAAAAGCTGGACATTGTTGGTGCCAACAAAACCTGCAAATTTGACCAAAATTGGTGCAGAACTTTTTGCTGTAGATTCATTTGAAAAAATTTACTGAAGTGGGATGACGCTAATTATACAGGAAAAAGATCATTCGTGAAAACATATATGACAAAGACCAGCATAATAGGACATATATTAAAACACGCATGATCTTCATAGTCACATGTTTTGCTTTATTCTGTTGACTCAAGCTACACATGATTTTATATTGTGCATCTTATTGTTTAATGTATATTTCATGTATTTCAATGACATGTATTACACTTTCTTTGTCTGTGTGTTGCAGTGCTGTACTGCACCTTGCTGGCCCAGGCACAGAATGCAGAGGAGAAGCAGTCAATTGAGGAGAAGATGGAGTCAGACCCTGACCTTCACAAGATTTTACAGGCCCTACAGGCAACAGACAAGGAAGACATTGTGACTGAAGTGCGGTCCCGTCGTGACCAGGCTCGCAAGAGTAAAGTGGCTGCAGATATAGAGGCGATGGATGTTGAGGAAGCACAGGTAGGCATTTTTAGTGGTTAATTTGCATGAAGTTTAAAAAAAATATAAGCAAAAAAACAACGGAAAAACAATGTTGAGTAGCAGAGAGACATATGGTGCATTTTAAAGAAATTGGAAGTGTCAAATGGGGGAAAAAATCTGTATTAAAAAAGATTTGACAAAAAGTTATTCTAACCAGATTATCAATAAAAAACAGGATTTTGAAATACATTTCCTGGATGAAATGATGTTATGAAAGAAACTTTAGAAGAATTCTTATATCTTAGTAATTTTTTCAAGGTGTGAGAAAATGACTTTTATTTAAGTATTTGGTGGTCAGTCAGGTCAAGGCCACTGTTTCTAAATAAAAGCAAAAATCCATCCTCTGAATATCATGTAAGAGTTGAAATATACTTAACAAATTTAAGATTGAGTTTTCTTATGCGAAGAGGACTGCTTTGGACTGCTTTTAGGGTGAATTGGATTAAAGTTAAGTCACTGTTACTCAAATAATTTTTTGTAGTTGACATAAATAAGACTGACACACTCTTGCAGTTGAAATTTTGGTTTGCTTCTTTTGACTTGTGCCTTGTTGAGCATTACAAAACAATTATCAAGTAGCCCTAAGATACTTTTGGTTAAGTTATGATGAAACTTTCCAGGGCAGAATAGTATTTAGCATAGTTGCACATATCTTGGAGTTATAGACCTTTGATTTATTGGTTGATTATTGCTGGTTACGGTACCATGGCAACACAATTCCTGGGTAGATGGGGGTACTCATCATCATTTTAAATAACAGTTCTTGTTATTGAAATCTTCACATAATCCAATATTGTAATTTATGCTTGTTTCAGGAGCTAGGCTATGTAAACATGCTGGACTTAGAAGATCTATCATTCAGTCATGGGAGTCATCTGATGGCCAACAAGAAATGCCAGCTACCTGATGGCTCATTCAGGAAACAGAGAAAAGGTTATGAGGAAGTGCATGTGCCAGCCCTTAAACCTCAACCATTTGACAGTGATGAGGTAGATCATGCAATATAATTTATTTATAAATCACCCTTATAAATAACTACTTAGCTGTACTGTCTTCAGGGGGATAGGATGTTTGATCCTTTAATCTTTGACAATCATGTGTATTTAAATCACAACAATTTACCTTTCATCTTTAAGCGCTATAATTTGCGCCAATGTTCATGACAGTTTTTGCCAAATTATTTTAACCATCTATGAGTTACTTAAAAAAAAGTTTAACAGGTTGGGTGTATGCAGGTATCTCAGTGTCTGATTTGTTATTATACCAGCACAACAAAGTTTTGGACAGTATACTAGAATCAGGATGTATCTGTCTGTCTGCCTGTCCGTCCATCCACAGACACAATATTATCTGGGCTTTTACAGTTTTACACATTAATTTTTATGAAAATTCACAAGTTATTGTGCACCCACCTTTTTCATTGTGATCAGATGAAAATTGCCCCTTTGAACACTGCGAATTTTGATAATAGGGAGATTTACTAACAGAGGGAGGAGTAACTGTAAGCCCTTAGGCTCAGACTGATCATTGTTTAAAATATTGTAGATGTAATTTTTATTACCTAATATGTATATACTCCACTCTATTTCAGTCATTAGTGAACATCGATCGCTTACCCAAGTATGCCCAGCCTGCATTTGATGGCTTCAAGTCACTGAATCGAATCCAGAGTAGACTGTTTAAAGCCGCAATGGAGTCAGACCAGAATCTGTTGTTGTGTGCCCCAACCGTAAGTGATGTCATTGTTCTTTGTTTTACACCCACAATATTTTAAATAAATAAAGGACCTAACTGTTACTTGCATTGATAATTTATTGAAATATCTGTTTAGTTTCATTTTTTTATTTATGCCAACTTTCAAAGATGAGGGGGCAAATTGTATTGCAGATGTTGGCTGTTCATTGTGTCTGTCTATCTATTCTTTGGGCACTTTTTGTTTCTGATCTTTGAGAATTTATTGGTCATTGAGTAGATGACCCTATTTATTTTAGAGTCATTGACCAGAAGATCAAGATTTCACAGCAACCTTAAAATTGTTTTTGGTTTCTGATTATTTGTAAAGCAGTATGCACTAGTGAAAATATAAACTGAAATAGTACTTTTACTATGTAAAAATGCACATAGTAAATGGTAAAGATTTAATGATTTCATACTTGTTCTTAAGCAGCAAACTTGTCTTTGACAGCCAATTTGTTTACTCCACCAGTAGTAACTACTTGTGTCTTTACTCCACCAATAGTAACTACTTGGGTCTTTACTCCACCAGTAGTAACTACTTGGGTCTTTACTCCACCAGTAGTAACTACTTGGGTCTTTACTCCACCAGTAGTAACTACTTGGGTATTTACTCCACCAGTAGTAACTACTTGGGTCTTTACTCCACCAGTAGTAACTACTTGGGTATTTACTCCACCAATAGTAACTACTTGGGTCTTTACTCCACCAGTAGTAACTACTCGGGTCTTTACTCCACCAGTAGTAACTACTTGGGTCTTTACTCCACCAATAGTAACTTCTTGGGTCTTTACTCCACCAGTAGTAACTACTTGGGTCTTTACTCCACCAGTAGTAACTACTTGGGTCTTTACTCCACCAGTAGTAACTACTTGGGTCTTTACTCCACCAATAGTAACTACTTGGGTCTTTACTCCACCAATAGTAACTTCTCGGGTCTTTACTTCACCAGTAGTAACTACTTGGGTCTTTACTCCACCAGTAGTAACTACTTGGGTCTTTACTCCACCAGTAGTAACTACTTGGGTCTTTACTCCACCAATAGTAACTACTTGGGTCTTTACTCCACCAATAGTAACTTCTCGGGTCTTTACTTCACCAGTAGTAACTACTTGGGTCTTTACTCCACCAGTAGTAACTACTTGGGTCTTTACTCCACCAGTAGTAACTACTTGGGTCTTTACTCCACCAGTAGTAACTACTTGGGTCTTTACTCCACCAGTAGTAACTACTTGGGTCTTTACTCCACCAGAAGTAACTACTTGGGTCTTTACTCCACCAGTAGTAACTACTTGGGTCTTTACTCCACCAGTAGTAACTACTTGGGTATTTACTCCACCAGTAGTAACTACTTGGGTCTTTACTCCACCAGTAGTAACTACTTGGGTCTTTACTCCACCAGTAGTAACTACTTGGGTCTTTACTCCACCAGTAGTAACTACTTGGGTCTTTACTCCACCAGTAGTAACTACTTGTGTCTTTACTCCACCAATAGTAACTACTTGGGTCTTTACTCCACCAGTAGTAACTACTTGGGTCTTTACTCCACCAGTAGTAACTACTTGGGTCTTTGCTCCACCAGAAGTAACTACTTGGGTCTTTACTCCACCAGTAGTAACTACTTGGGTCTTTACTCCACCAGTAGTAACTACTTGGGTCTTTACTCCACCAGTAGTAACTTCTCGGGTCTTTACTCCACCAGTAGTAACTACTTGGGTCTGTACTCAACCAGTAGTAACTACTTGGGTCTGTACTCAACCAGTAGTAACTACTTGGGTCTGTACTCCACCAGTAGTAACTACTTGGGTCTGTACTACACCAGTAGTAACTACTTGGGTCTTTACTCCACCAGTAGTAACTACTTGGGTCTTTACTCCACCAATAGTAACTTCTCGGGTCTTTACTCCACCAGTAGTAACTACTCGGGTCTTTACTCCACCAATAGTAACTTCTCGGGTCTTTACTCCACCAGTAGTAACTACTTGGGTCTGTACTCAACTAGTAGTTACTACTTGGGTCTGTACTCCACCAGTAGTAACTACTTGGGTCTGTACTCCACCAGTAGTAACTACTTGGGTCTGTACTACACCAGTAGTAACTACTTGGGTCTTTACTCCACCAGTAGTAACTACTTGGGTCTTTACTCCACCAATAGTAACTTCTCGGGTCTTTACTCCACCAGTAGTAACTACTCGGGTCTTTACTCCACCAATAGTAACTACTTAGGTCTTTACTCCACCAATAGTAACTACTTGGGTCTTTACTCCACCAGTAGTAACTACTTGGGTCTTTACTCCACCAGTAGTAACTACTTGGGTCTTTACTCCACCAGTAGTAACTACTTGGGTCTTTACTCCACCAATAGTAACTTCTCGGGTCTTTACTCCACCAATAGTAACTACTTAGGTCTTTACTCCACCAATAGTAACTACTTGGGTCTTTACTCCACCAGTAGTAACTACTTGGGTCTTTACTCCACCAATAGTAACTTCTCGGGTCTTTACTCCACCAGTAGTAACTACTCGGGTCTTTACTCCACCAATAGTAACTACTTAGGTCTTTACTCCACCAATAGTAACTACTTGGGTCTTTACTCCACCAGTAGTAACTACTTGGGTCTTTACTCCACCAGTAGTAACTACTTGGGTCTTTACTCCACCAATAGTAACTACTTGGGTCTTTACTCCACCAGTAGTAACTACTTGGGTCTTTACTCCACCAGTAGTAACTACTTGGGTCTTTACTCCACCAATAGTAACTACTTGGGTCTTTACTCCACCAGTAGTAACTACTTGGGTCTTTACTCCACCAATAGTAACTACTCGGGTCTTTACTCCACCAATAGTAACTACTTGGGTCTTTACTCCACCAGTAGTAACTACTTGGGTCTTTACTCCACCAATAGTAACTTCTCGGGTCTTTACTCCACCAGTAGTAACTACTTGGGTCTTTACTTCACCAATAGTAACTACTCGGGTCTTTACTCCACCAGTAGTAACTACTTGGGTCTTTACTCCACCAATAGTAACTACTTGGGTCTTTACTCCACCAATAGTAACTACTTGGGTCTTTACTCTACCAATAGTAACTACTTCGGTCTTTACTCCACCAATAGTAACTACTTAGGTCTTTACTCCACCAATAGTAACTACTTGGGTCTTTACTCCACCAATAGTAACTTCTTAGGTCTTTACTTTACCAATAGTAACTACTTGGGTCTTTACTCAACCAATAGTAACTACTTGGGTCTTTACTCCACCAATAGTAACTTCTTGGGTCTTTACTCCACCAATAGTAACTACTTGGGTCTTTATATCACCAATAGTAACTACTTGGGTCTACTAATAGTAACTGTTTGGGTACTCCACCCATGTACTTAAACCATGTGTGTTTGTCATTTATTTAATTCCAGGGTGCTGGAAAGACAAATGTTGCATTGTTGACAATGCTGCGAGAGATTGGGAAGCATGTGAATCCAGATGGAACAATAAATGGAGATGAGTTCAAGATTATCTACGTGGCACCCATGAAATCATTGGTACAGGAGATGGTAGGAAACTTCAAAAATGTAAGTCACATTTGTTAGCTTTGGGAAAACAACTGTTACATGAGTCAGCAGTTCAGAAATTAAATATTTATGGATATTTTAAGGAACAGACAAAAATTCATCTCCTTACTGCCAGACTTTGACTCCCTTTTAGATTGATTTTTTTTACTGACCTGTGCTGCACAAGTCATTCTGCCTGGAATTGTCTTTCAATAAAAGCTGGATATCACAGCCATACCACTATTTTGTCTTTTTTTATAAATACATTAGAGTAAAGAATATAGCATCTGAATGGACTCACTGGTGTACAGGTGTGCAAGATTGCTGGTGACTAATGCATTTTGTGTGGATAATATTTCATGTAACTAATTACATTACTTGTCCTCAAAGATTAAAAGTTTGGCGGTCTGTAGTATCTAGGTGGGAGAGTTGATTAGTCTACAATACTTTATTTATTTTCTCAACTTTGTTCACATCTGTTGTTCTTACATCACATATTTTTCTTCCCTACTTTACAGAGATTGAAAAACTATGGTATCCAGGTTGGTGAATTGACTGGTGACTCTCAGATGACTAAGGAAGCTATTAATGCCACCCAGATCATTATCTGTACACCAGAGAAATGGGACATCATCACCAGGAAGGGTGGTGAAAGAACCTACACCCAGCTTGTTAGGCTTATGATATTTGTAAGTTGGTCAGCCTTAGAAACATAATCTGTAATCTTTAAGTAATAACTCATGTGAGATGTCTTTAACAAAAATAGAAAGAAAAATTAATATCTTAAACTATTTATATGGATTGATTGTTTTAGCCATATCTTGAGGCATATTTAACCAAATTATTACCATTATTTTGATATTCCAAGTCGTATGTTGTTAGTAGCTGAAGATAAACATTTCGACTTTATTTGATGATAATTTGTCTTGTGGTGCTAAGTGCCAACCATTTTATTACTCATCTGCATGTTTCTTATTGCTTTAAGTTCTCTTCCCATATTAGCTTTCCAGATAACAATGGGTCAATCCTGGCAAATGCTTCATATTGTTCTTAACCATGAAAAGCTGAAAGTTGCTTTTGAGGTCCACTATTGGTGTGGCTAAAACCCTCAGTTTGTTTGTTTAGGATGAGGTTCATCTACTCCACGATGAAAGAGGTCCTGTGTTGGAGTCTCTAGTAGCCAGGTATGTATGGGAAAGAAAAAAACAAAATTAAAATGTAACCCCTAATTCAGATAGTGGATGTGCCACTTTTTGAGGCAAAATTAATCCTTCAAAGATCATTTCGATTAAGAAAGAAAATAATGTTCTGTTTAACTTATGATTATTATTATTACTTATATGTAAAAATACTTTAATCAGATCAAATGAAGTGATACAATACCAAGTTACAGGTCATGGCTCTTTTCAGTGGTTTTACGATTGTTTTACAGTTTTAGCCCCATTGTTCTGAATATCCAACATGTAAAGCAGCTATGTGGCACTTTGACCAATCTTGCATTGTTGAAGTGAAGCAGTTGGAGGTAAATGTATTGCAGAGGAAAGTAACAGTGCATCAGTTTGGGTAATTTTTTGCTAAAGAAAATAAACTTTGAGCCAAACAGTTTTGACCCAGGGACATTGAATGCTATTTGAACCATCGACCCTTACCCATGAACTACCGTGTCAGAATATTTATGGCAATCGTTTTCAGAACCATTCGCAACATAGAGACCACTCAAGAGGATGTGCGTCTTGTCGGGCTTAGTGCCACTCTGCCAAACTACGAAGATGTTGCCACGTTTCTGCGAGTGGAACCTGCTGAGGGACTGTTCTTCTTCGACAACAGTTTCCGTCCAGTTCCCCTAGAGCAACAGTTCATTGGCATCACAGAGAAAAAACCTGTGAAAAGGTTTCAGATAATGAATGAGATTGTTTATGAAAAAGTCTTGGAACATGCTGGGAAGAATCAAGTAGGTTCAAGATGCAGGCTTGTTATGTGTTTTATTCCCTGACAATGAAGTGCAGGGGGTATAGTTCAATCAGATTATTCACATGTCTGTCTATCTGTCCATTTGGGGACAGTTTTATGCAGGATTCATCGGTAGTTTAAGTTAAAATATAGATGAAAGTTGTCAATAATCTTACTATGTTAGGCAACTCTGTGCACCTGCTATTTTTATAACATTCAGATGAAAATTGCAGGATTACTGCCCCTTTTAATGATATTTTAGAACTGTATGAGATGTTTATGAAAAGGGAGCAGGTAACTGATTTGTAGCAGGTAATTTGTTAGCCATTAGATTACAGTTCATGTTCTGTTCTAAGAACCAATGGTAGCTGCACAGAAATAACAGTGCATGCTCAATCCTTTTTGACACATTGCAAAAGTTAAAATTGTGCATTCTTTGCTTTGCTGCAATTGTCAGTTGTTTGCTTTTTTGTTTTTCTTTCCTGAAAAGTGAAAAAAATCTTCAGAGAAACGACAATACTACAGTAAAAGAACAACTAAGCTTGTTTTGAACTTACAATCTTGTTCAGTGAAAATGTTTAAGTACCATCTAGTGTATCTTGCTGCAATTGTTAGGGTATTGTGCATCTGATAAGTTATATATCTTATAATCAGTTTGATGGTAATAACAAGATCTCTTAAGAAAAAAATCTTAAATTTGAACTCATAGTTTTAAAATCACTTAAACAGGTACTGGTGTTTGTGCACTCGAGGAAAGAGACAGGTAAGACAGCACGTGCTATCAGGGACATGTGTCTGGAGAAAGACTCGCTGGGAATGTTTCTGAAGGAGGGAGCTCTGTCAACAGAAGTACTGCGGACTGAGGCAGAACATGTAAAGAATCTGGAAATCAAAGACCTACTGCCATATGGGTTTGCCATCCATCACGCTGGCATGAACAAGTAAGATATCAACAAAATAACAGTTCCCCATAATTAACCTTCTTTTTCATCCTTATCATCTGCTTTTCCAAATATTGATATAATAACAAAAAGTAAAGTTACTATAGGGCTGCTCATAAGAAACTTCATTAAGTAAGTAAGTCCGTAAAAAAATAAAAATAAAATGTTGGTTGAAATCTGGTAAAGACTTTATAAGGTTCAATTCTATGCCACATATTTAGCTCACCTTTACACAACATGCTCAAGGTGAGCTTTTCTCATAACCACTTCATCCGGTGTCCATCGTTGGACATCAACAATTTGCTTGTGAACACACAAGAGGCTACAGTTTTTATCCAATCTTCATCAAACTTAGTCATAACATTTGTCTGCCAGAAATCTTGGATGCCTTCATAATTGGGTCATGTTGGATCAAAAACTAGGTCACTTGGTCAAATTTTAGAAAAGCCTTGTGAAAATGCTAGAGACCACTTTTATGGCCCATTCTTCACTAAACTTGGCCAGATTGTTTGCCTGGATGGAGTTAATAACTGGGTCAGATTGGGTCAAAAAGTAGATCACTAGGCCAAACCTTAGAAAAAGCTTGTGTCATAATAGAGGCCACATTTACGGCCCAATCTTCATCAAACTTGGTAAGAATGTTTTTCGTGGGTTCAAAAAGTAGGTCACTAGGTCAAATTTTAGAAAAAACCTTGCCAGAGATCACCTGTATGGCCCAATTTTCACCAAACTTGGCCAGAGTGTTTGCCTACATGAATTCTTAGAAGAGTTTTGAACTGTTTCACATGGGGTCAATAGGTCACTTGGTAAAATCCTAGAAAATGTTATTGGCCCATTGGCCACACTAATGGTCCAATCCTCACCAACAATTTCTAAAGTAAATAACATAATTACCTGACGCCAAATACTAGCCTACTAAAAGCCTGTGTCCTCAGGTGAGCAATTAAGGGCCATCATTGCCCTCTTGTTTTTAATGAGATAAAGTAAAATAATACCTTGAATACACTGAGCTGTCATAGTAGCTTCACAACAGACAGTGTCTACTATAGGACTTTAACATTCAGGGAGATCCCTTCTCCTATTTGCAAAAAGGAGGATATTTTTAAAGACTGGGTGAACAACGCAAAAACAAGCTGTCAGTTGAACAAACTTTCTTTTCTGTTTGACAGCATTCATTGCATAAATCATAAACATATTTTTGATTTTCTTTGTTTCTGCCATTCAGGTTACATATTTCCATTATGTGCACGTGTAAAAAGTATATTTTGTTCACTTGGTGTTGAAACAAGAAATTCCATTATTTGCCCATAGTAAATGTTACATGCACCATTGTTTCTATGATTCACAAGTTAAGAAAATAGCAGGATGAATAGGCTCGAGAATGTGTTGGGAATTTGGAGTGTCACATTTCTGACAAAAGCTAGCAGTGGAACATTATTTCATTCATGTTTCAGATATTGGAAATCACAATAGATATTGTGAACATCAGATATTTTCACAATGTCTAAGATCTTTGAAAAAGGAAATCCTGCAATTGCAGGTCTTATAAGGGGCACTGGACTTGTGGACCTGTAGTAAGAATGAGGGATTGATACATACTTTGTTTTATAAATAATCAAACAGTTGCTACCTTTTGTCAGGAACATAAAACTTATAAATATTTCATTGCTTATATTTGTTAAACACTACTATATTTTTTTTCCTTAGAGTGGACCGTGCTTTGGTGGAGGATTTGTTTGCTGACCGTCATATCCAGGTGTTGGTATCAACATCCACTCTTGCTTGGGGAGTCAACCTTCCCGCACACACCGTCATTATCAAGGGAACTCAGATCTACAGCCCTGAGAAAGGACGCTGGGTGGAATTAAGTGCTCTAGACGTCATGCAGGTAAGGTACCATTGTTGAAAATAATTAGCTTAATTTAATATGAACATTAATGTAGGGATAATCAATTCAATTCTTTTTTTCTTTTTAAAATCTGAGAATTATTTCTAATATGTGTATAAAAGTATAATTTAAGTCAAAAACTTTGGATCATTCCATTATTATTTGACCATGACTGATCCCCTATAATGCAGATGTTGGGACGTGCCGGTCGGCCACAGTATGACACGAAGGGTGAGGGCATCATGCTGACCAATCACAGTGAGCTCCAGTACTATCTGTCATTGATGAACCAGCAGCTTCCCATAGAGAGTCAGATGATCAGTAAACTGGCAGACAACCTCAATGCTGAGGTAGTCTTGGGAACTGTGCAGAACGTCAAGGAGGCTGTTGATTGGCTAGGTAACCAAACTTTTACACCTCAGGATTTATAATTAGGAGTTAAAGTTATCATTTCCACTGGCCCTCTTGGCACATTTCAAGATTTTTAACTATATTTCAAGAGACCCCATCCTGAACCCATTCCTACCTTGTCTGGTGAAATGTAGTTACTGGCTTCTGTGAAAAGATTTGCTGTGAAATTTTTTGGATTAGCCAGAAAAAAATCTTTCACTTTAATTGTCGCGGTAATTAGGTAGAAAGTTTGACTGGCTGAGTTAACTCATTGGACTGGATCTTGTATACTCTCAATATTCCATTATAGGAAAAAAAAGCAAGTTTATCCTACATGCATTAACCAATAGGTTTATTTTTCAGGATATTTTATTGTTTGCATGAAACAGTAAAATTTTGTTTCCCTGTAGAGCCTACTCAATAGAATTGATCGCCCACTAAGAGATATACATCTATACATCTCACTTCTAGGGTACACTTATCTATACATCCGTATGCTGCGTTCTCCCACCCTGTATGGCGTGAGTCATGACCAGTTGAGAGAGGACCCGTTGCTACAGCAACGTCGAAAGGACCTCATCCACACAGCAGCATGTCTATTGGATAAACACAATCTGATCAAGTATGACAAGAAGACTGGCATCTTTCAGGTACCTGTTTATCACCTTGTTTACACATTAGGTTCTTTTGTTGAATAATGGACTAGTTGTACAGATTTCCTTACATTATTTCTTGCCAAAAATTAGATTTACTAAAATGACCATTGTATCATCACTGTCTCTGTCAGTAAAAAGATTTTTCTTTTACTACATGGTTAGTAAAAATTAATTTCTTTAAGCAAATAAATTTCCATAATAAGGATTTAAATTGAAGATTGGTTATATATGTTAAAAAGGTCATTGCAAAACTCATTTCCTTTCAGTGAATAAAATAAAATTGTAACTGCCTTCTGTCTGTAAGATATTATAAACTTTTGGATGGATTTTGTTGTTAGTAAAAAACAACACACTTGTGAAATCCTAAACAATTTCCTCCAGGTTACAGAGTTGGGTCGTATTGCCAGTCACTTCTACCTTACCCATGAGACCATCGCTACATACAACCAGCTGCTTAAGCCTACACTCAGTGAGATTGAATTGTTTCGTGTGTTCTCCCTCTCCTCAGAGTTCAAGTACATAACTGTCAGAGAGGTATGATGGTCGTGCTTTTATTTTGTGACATTTAACAATATACTATAAGTCACTTTTCTTTGGCTTTTTACTCATAACCTTACAACTCACTGTATCATTGACATAACTGCACATGACGCATTTGGCAGTTCTATATTTGTCAGTGTTTAACTGCTCTATTGATTTATGACTTGAGTGTAAATTGGGAAGTATACCATAACCACTTTTTACAACTTTGGTATGTCCTTACCTGGGTATAAACCCAAGGACTTCATTTATGGGAACTGGTGTCTCAATGTGTTTTATTAGTCAGTTTTAATGGATATTTGATTTTTGAATCAAAATATGGCTTTTTACAAATTTTTATTCCTTAATTTCTGAAATATGTTCATTGTCTGATGTATTTTAAAATTTTTGGGTTTTTATTTTTGTTTTTAATTTTACACTCATTTACTTTCTGATACTAAGTTTCTCTTCGTCTTAAATATTTTACCTTTAATGTGGGTATCATTTAGGTTGTGATCCCTGTCTGATAACCTATATTTATAATGTATTGTATGTAGATAGTACAGGAAAGCTTGGGTGTACATGGAAGAGTGGTTAGAGTCGCCAACTTTTAACTGCTCAGTCCCTTATCTTGTGCTTTCGAGCATTTGTTGGAACGAGAACTTACATGTGGGGGAGTTTTCATTTTAAGGGATAGGTTGGGATTTGCCAGCATTTTTGATACTGTGCAGCGACATTTCTATCAGTATAGCACAGGGGCACTTATGAGGTGCCAAGGGGCTGAACCCGGTCGATCCGTTATACTGACACTGAAGAGTTGGACCTAATTCTGTCCCCTTAGCTTCGTGCGTTAGTAGGAAAGCCACTACTACTAACTTCAAAGTCTTTGATTTGCCCCAGCCGGGGTTTGATCCCGATCCGCAAGCCGACGCTCTACCACTTGAGCTATCGTGGCCGGTTCAGTTTAAGGCACTGTATGATAGACAAAATCTTTGCAAGATCCTTGTCCGAACAATGTAGAACAAGTGAAAAGAATTAGTATAATGTAAAAGACCACTATAATAATGCTGTATTTTACTGCAGGAGGAGAAACTTGAACTGCTAAAGCTGCTGGAGCGAGTGCCCATCCCCATTAAGGAAAGCATTGAAGAGCCGAGTGCCAAGGTGAATGTGCTGCTACAGGCGTACATCTCACAACTCAAACTTGAGGGCTTTGCGCTCATGGCTGACATGGTGTATGTGACACAGTCTGCCAGTCGTCTCATGAGAGCCATTTTCGAAATTGTACTCAGTCGTGGCTGGGCTCAACTGACAGATAAAGCTTTATCTCTCTGCAAGATGGTTGACAAGCGAATGTAAGTGGTCATGAATGTGGTGAATATGTTGTTTTGTTATCATCCATTGTAAGAAGAAAACAAAGTTGCTAATAAAACCTATATTACACTGTTCCACTGAACTTGTTTATGCAACTAGCAATATGTCTTATAAATTTTTTAATTAAGCTTCATGCTTTTGGATAAAAAGTTATTTCAAATGGTTAAGTAGCACATTGTCATCTATCTTTAGTTGCTGTAGCTACAACACTGCAGACAATCACAGTGTAACAGGAATTATTCCTTTGAATGCTAGAAAGATGGGATTTTCAAAGCCCGAAACAAATCAAATTATGTTTTCAAAGTTACTGATATAACTGTAATATTAAATCTTTAAGCAAATCTATCAATAATTCCATTCTTTTATATCTAGGTGGCAGTCAATGACCCCACTACGTCAGTTCAAGAAAATTCATGAGGAGGTAGTCAAGAAAATTGAGAAGAAGAATCTGCCATTCGAACGCCTTTACGATCTCAACCATAACGAAATTGGAGAACTTATCAGAGTGCCCAAGTTCGGTAAAACTGTCCACAAGTACATCCAACAGTTCCCCAAGCTAGAACTGTCTGTGCATATATTGCCAATTACAAGGTGGGCTTTAAATTTAACTGCTTATTGTATTAAATTTAATTCACAGTTTTTTAAGCTGTTTGAATATACTGCTCATTACAAAGTTGGTATGAATTATAATTCAGCAGATTTGATTGTATGAAATCCTATTTAACAACTTGTTTTTGACACTATATGTGGACGTGTTCTATACATGGATGCACTTTATACATATGTGCGTACAAAGCATGACTGTCTCTGGTAATAATTCCCAGTATCACTCCCCAGGTCCACCCTTCGTGTAGAGTTGACCATCACACCAGATTTCCAGTGGGATGAGAAGATCCACGGCAGCTCGGAGGCCTTCTGGATCCTGGTAGAGGATGTTGACAGTGAAGTGGTTCTGCATCATGAGTACTTCCTCCTGAAAGAGTAGGTCACAGCTTTCTACATGTTTTTAATTATAGTTTTAATGCTCCCAGATACTTTGTATCATATCTAAGGGTAATATTGGAGTTCATTGGGCTATGGGTTGGTCCGTAGGGTAATGTGTAGATGTGATTCAATCAAGTAATTCTTGGTAAGTTTTTTTATTAAACTGTAGGACTGGTAAGTACCAAGTCTAGTTTTGCATAATGTTGAAACAACACCAAGACAGCTTTATTTTAATGAAGCTATGACCAATTGTCAAATTGGTTACATAAACTGGCAAAACAGTACCTGGGGGTATTCAGCATCATTGATGTTTCTTCTTTATAGATACATTTTTTTTTAACTAAGTATGTTTACAATTGACAAGATCTTGTGCCAAATGTATCATATTTTTTCTATTCAGATGCAAAGTAATGTGCCATCCACAATTGGTAATTTTTGTATAACTTGGTAATAAAAAAACCACAGTAGAAAATAGTTCCTGTTAAAGTGTTACTTGTTGGATTTAATTATAACTTTATGCTATCTTTGTGTGAATCAAGTAAAATATGGTCACTTTTCTTTTTCATATCTTTATATTAATGAGACATTGTAACACAGTTTTAAAAGATTTATTACATAAACTCAAATGTCATATATTAACAACTCAAGTTAATGATTTTGTATTGATATCAATATTCTTATACAATTATTTATATGCAGAACTTTTCTATAATAAAAATTATGTGAATTAATTTCGATATACTTTTCTGTTGCAGCAAATTTGCCAAAGATGAACACTTTGTAAAGTTCTTTGTGCCAGTATTTGAACCTTTACCACCACAATACTTCATCCGAGTTGTTTCAGACAGATGGATAGGTGTGTTTTGTTTAAATAATATTTTGTACAGTATGCAGCGTAAACCATTTATTTTTATCTATCTTTCATACAGAAATAAAACAGGTCACAGAACAAGTAGAAAATCCTAACATTCTCTAACTTAGATGTTTTTGCAAGTGTTAACGTTAACTTTCTCTTTTATCTAACTTAGAGTGCTTTAGGGGTTTTATCTAACTTACAGTGCTTTAAGGGTTTTATCTAACTTAGAGTGCTTTAGGGGTTTTATCTAACTTACAGTGCTTTAAGGGTTTAATCTAACTTAGAGTGCTTTAGGGGTTTTATCTAACTTACAGTGCTTTAAGGGTTTTATCTAACTTACAGTGCTTTAAGGGTTTTATCTTACTTATGGTGCTTTAAGGGTTTTATCTAACTTACAGTGCTTTAAGGGTTTTATCTAACTTATGGTGCTTTAAGGGTTTTATCTAACTTACAGTGCTTTAAAGGTTTTATCTAACTTATGGTGCTTTAAGGGTTTTATCTAACTTACAGTGCTTTAAGGGTTTTATCTAACTTATGGTGCTTTAAGGGTTTTATCTAACTTACAGTGCTTTAAGGGTTTTATCTAACTTATGGTGCTTTAAGGGTTTTATCTAACTTACAGTGCTTTAAGGGTTTTTATCTAACTTACAGTGCTTTAAGGGTTTTATCTAACTTACTGTGCCTTAAGGGTTTTATCTAACTTACAGTGCTTTAAGGGTTTTATCTAACTTACAGTGCTTTAAGGGTTTTATCTAACTTATGGTGCTTTAAGGGTTTTATCTAACTTACAGTGCTTTAAGGGTTTTATCTAACTTATGGTGCTTTAAGGGTTTTATCTAACTTACAGTGCTTTAAGGGTTTTATCTAACTTACAGTGCTTTAAGGGTTTTATCTAACTTATGGTGCTTTAAGGGTTTTATCTAACTTACAGTGCTTTAAGGGTTTTATCTAACTTATGGTGCTTTAAGGGTTTTATCTAACTTACAGTGCTTTAAGGGTTTTATCTAACTTACTGTGCCTTAAGAGTTTATTTTTTGAGAATGGGTGGTGTCTTGCTCCTATAATAGTAACTGCACATTGACATAGTGGCTATCATTGTACCTTTGAAATAAATTTATGTCTGTGAAAACAATAGATCAAGATTTTCATGCCCTTTGTCATTTTGGCAAAAGGCATTACACCTTTAAAGCTAATAATTATGACATAACTGCGGAGTAATCTGATGTGACGTATATGTGGAACATACAACAAACATTTCACTGCCTTCTTTGTTTATCTCCCCTGCAGGTGCAGAGACACTGCTGCCAGTATCTTTCCGTCACCTGATCCTGCCAGAGAAGTACCCACCACCCACAGAGTTGCTTGACCTTCAGCCACTGCCCGTGTCTGCCCTTCGAAACCCTGGCTTTGAGTCGCTCTACACAGACAAGTTCCCCTTCTTCAATCCTATACAGACCCAAGGTAAGTAATATTTGTGTGACTCTTTCTTTACTGTGGTATAGGTCAGTTACATTTGTTTTACTTTTATGTGATATCTTTGATTTTTCATTTTTATGTTTACTTACCTGAGAAGCAGATGAGGCAAGATTTATCATTGAGTAGGTTTTGTTGGCGCACTGACTTTCAATGTAGGTCATTCAACTCCATAGCTAACATTATAAAATGGGCAATTTTATAAATGTAACATTATGCATGCCTTAAGATCCACTGTCCAAGAAAAGGTTTTCCTGGGTCATTGTATGCCATGACCTTTGATTGTAACAATGATGATTTGATAATATTTGTCACAATTTTAAGTCTTCAACACCATCAACAACATAGATAACAAATGTGTTTGCATGTGCTCCATTAGGGTGATTATGATATGGAATGTTTTCCTTGCAGTATTCAATGCCATATACAACAGTGATGACAATGTGTTTGTTGGTGCCCCTACTGGTAGTGGGAAGACAATATGTGCAGAGTTTGCTGTGCTGAGAATGTTTTCACAGAACACTGATGGTCGGTGCGTGTTTGTCACACCCCTAGAACCCCTGGCTCAGCAGGTATGTACCATGTCATTTGTTTGCCTTGTAACATGTCATGTGTTCACAGCATGCTATCCAAGTGAAGGCAGCTTTAGTGATTAATCTGAAAAAAATGTCTTCTGATGGAAAAATAGATCACAGTATGTATTTAAGCCACTTATGATATAGTTTTCCATCATTCCTGCTTGTTTCCATTTCTTTATTGCTATTATAATGAAATAAAAAAATTCATATAATGTCATAATTGTTAACTAAGTTATGATGAATATTAGCAGTCTTTACAAAAGAAATTTAAAAACACTGGACCTTTGGTTCACAAAACTGGCAATATCTACTGGACCAGACCAAGTTTTACTTGACAGGTATGAATTGGGCATTTTGACAAAAAAGTTTGGTAAGCTAAACCAGGTGTTACAAGTGGTTCAGTAAAAAGCTGTAAAGCGTTGTTTAGTATTATATGTGTTCATAATAATTAAGAACTTTGAAAATGATGTGGCTAAAAATTCTAGTGGACTGTTGCTCCCTTTAATGTACCAAATTTAATGGCGTGACAGAGATTGGTGGACTCAGGCCGTGGTCCACCTGGCTTTGTCGAAGGCTGTATTAAGATGATTTTCTCAAATTCTAATAACATATTTTTACAATGTTTTTGCAGTATTGTTTTGCCATTTTGATAGACATTTTGATAACAAGTTGAACAGGCTGTATGTATTAGTTTTTATCGAGTATTGTGATTAAATTTCTTTAACCAATAGTTTATAATGCTTATAGAAATGGTAATGTTATAAAATTATGTTGCTTGACTTGTTGGTTTTATTTCCCTAAATGTGTTGGTACAAATTATATTTAAATTCAAGTCCTATATGTGTCTTGCAGATGTACACTGACTGGTACAACAAGTTTGGACTCCAGCTGGGCAAGAAAGTAGTCCTACTTACCGGGGAGACCGGCACAGATCTCAAACTACTGGCCAAGGTATAAAAAAATAATTATTATTACACACATAACCATCTGACAGACATCTTACTTACACACGTAACCATCTTACTTACACACGTAACCATCTTACAGACACACATAACCATCTTACTTACACATATAACCATCTTACTTACACATATAACCATCTTACACACATAACCATCTTACAGACACACATAACCATCTTACACACGTAATCATCTTACAGACACACATAACCATCTTACAGACACACATAACCATCTTACAGACACACATAACCATCTTACACACGTAACCATCTTACAGACACACGTAACCATCTTACAGACACACATAACCATCTTACAGACACACATAACCATCTTACAGACACACATAACCATCTTACAGACACATATAACCATCTTACTTACACACATAACCATCTTACAGACACACATAACCATCTTACAGACACACTTAACCATCTTACAGACACATATAACCATCTTACAGACACACATAACCATCTTACAGACACACATAACCATCTTACAGACACACATAACCATCTTACTTACACACATAACCATCTTACAGACACATATAACCATCTTACAGACACATATAACCATCTTACAAACATAACCATCTTACAGACAAACATAACCATCTTACAAACATAACCATCTTACAAACATAACCATCTTACAGACACACATAACCATCTTACACACATAACCATCTTACAGACACATATAACCATCTTACAGACACACATAACCATCTTACAAACATAACCATCTTACAGACACACTTAACCATCTTACAGACACACATAACCATCTTACAGACAAACATAACCATCTTACAGACAAACATAACCATCTTACAAACATAACCATCTTACACACATAACCATCTTACAGACACACATAACCATCTTACACACATAACCATCTTACAGACACACATAACCATCTTACAGACACATATAACCATCTTACAGACACACATAACCATCTTACTTACACACATAACCATCTTACAGACACACATAACAATCTTATAGACACATATAACCATCTTACAGACACACATAACCATCTTACAGACACACTTAACCATCTTACAGACACACATAACCATCTTACAGACACACATAACCATCTTACTTACACACATAACCATCTTACAGACACATATAACCATCTTACAGACACATATAACCATCTTACAGACACACATAACCATCTTACAGACACACATAACCATCTTACTTACACACATAACCATCTTACAGCGTCGGCTTGCGGATCGGGAGGTCGTGGGTTCGAACCCCGGCCGGGTCATACCAAAGACTTTAAAGTTGGTAGTAGTGGCTTCCCTCCTAACGCTCGGGGCTACGGGGACAGCATTACGCCTGACTCGTCGGTGTCAGTATAATGGACCGGCCGGGTTCAGTCCCTGGGCACCTCATAAGTGCCCCTGTGCTGTAATGATAGAAATGTCGCTGGGCAGTATCGGCAAAAATGCCGGCTAATCCCTAATCCCTAATCCATCTTACAGACACACATAACCATCTTACAGACACACATAACCATCTTACAGACACACATAACCATCTTACAGACACATATAACCATCTTACAGACACATATAACCATCTTACAAACATAACCATCTTACAGACACACATAACCATCTTACATACACACATAACCATCTTACACACATAACCATCTTACAGACACATATAACCATCTTACAGACACACACAACCATCTTACAAACATAACCATCTTACTTACACATATAACCATCTTACTTACACACGTAACCATCTTACTTACACACGTAACCATCTTACTTACAAACGTAACCATCTTACAGACACACATAACCATCTTACTTACACATATAACCATCTTACTTACACATATAACCATCTTACACACATAACCATCTTACAGACACACATAACCATCTTACACACATAATCATCTTACAGACACACATAACCATCTTACAGACACACATAACCATCTTACAGACACACATAACCATCTTACAGACACACATAACCATCTTACACACGTAACCATCTTACAGACACACATAACCATCTTACAGACACACATAACCATCTTACAGACACACATAACCATCTTACAGACAGACATAACCATCTTACAGACACACATAACCATCTTACAGACACACTTAACCATCTTACAGACACATATAACCATCTTACAGACACATATAACCATCTTACAAACATAACCATCTTACAGACACACATAACCATCTTACATACACACATAACCATCTTACACACATAACCATCTTACAGACACATATAACCATCTTACAGACACACATAACCATCTTACAAACATAACCATCTTACAGACACACATAACCATCTTACAGACACACATAACCATCTTACAGACACACATAACCATCTTACAGACACACATAACCATCTTACTTACACACATAACCATCTTACAGACACATATAACCATCTTACAAACATAACCATCTTACAGACAAACATAACCATCTTACAAACATAACCATCTTACAGACAAACACAACCATCTTACAGACACACTTAACCATCTTACAGACACACATAACCATCTTACAGACAAACATAACCATCTTACACACATAACCATCTTACAGACACACATAACCATCTTACACACATAACCATCTTACAGACACATATAACCATCTTACAGACACATATAACCATCTTACAAAAATAACCATCTTACAGACACACATAACCATCTTATATACACACATAACCATCTTACAGACACACATAACCATCTTACAGACACATATAACCATCTTACAGACACACATAACCATCTTACAGACACACATAACCATCTTACAGACACACATAACCATCTTACAGACACACTTAACCATCTTACAGACACACATAACCATCTTACAGACACACATAACCATCTTACAGACACACATAACCATCTTACAAACATAACCATCTTACAGACACACATAACCATCTTACAGACACATATAACCATCTTACAAACATAACCATCTTACAGACACACATAACCATCTTACAAACATAACCATCTTACACACATAACCATATTACAGACACATATAACCATCTTACAGACACACATAACCATCTTACAGACACATTACCATCTTACAGACAAACATAACCATCTTACAGACACACATAACCATCTTACAGACACACATAACCATCTTACAAACATAACCATCTTACAAACATAACCATCTTACAGACACATTACCATCTTACAGACAAACATAACCATCTTAAAGACACATAACCATCTCACAGACACACATAACCATCTTACAAACATAACCATCTTACAGACACACATAACCATCTTACACACATAACCATCTTACAGACACACTTAACCATCTTACAGACACACATAACCATCTTACAGACACATATAACCATCTTACAGACACATATAACCATCTTACAGACACACATAACCATCTTACTTACACACATAACCATCTTACAGACACACATAACCATCTTACAAACATAACCATCTTACAGACACACATAACCATCTTACAGACACACATAACCATCTTACAGACACACATAACCATCTTACAGACACACATAACCATCTTACAGACACATATAACCATCTTACAGACACACATAACCATCTTACAGACACGAATAACCATCTTACAGATGCACATAACCATCTTAAAGACAAATATAACCCTCTTAAAGACAAACATTATCATCTTAAAGACACACATAACCATCTTACATACACATAACCATCTTAAAGACAAACATAACCCTCTTAAAGAAGACACATATAACCATCTTAAAGACACACATAACCATCTAAAAGACACACATAACCATCTTACAGACACACATAACCATCTTACAGACACACATAACCATCTTACAGACACACATAACCATCTTACAGACACACTTAACCATCTTACAGACACATATAACCATCTTACAGACACATATAACCATCTTACAAACATAACCATCTTACAGACAAACATAACCATCTTACAGACACACATAACCATCTTACAGACACACATAACCATCGTACAGACACACATAACAATCTTACAGACAAACATAACCATCTTACAGACACATATAACCATCTTACAGACACACATAACCATCTTACAGACACACATAACCATCTTACAGACACACATAACCATCTTACAGACACACATAACCATCTTACAGACACACTTAACCATCTTACAGACACATATAACCATCTTACAGACACATATAACCATCTTACAAACATAACCATCTTACAGACACATATAACCATCTTACAGACACACATAACCATCTTACAGACACACATAACCATCTTACAGACACATATAACCATCTTACAGACACATATGACCATCTTACAGACACACATAACCATCTTACAGACAAACATAACCATCTTACAAACATAACCATCTTACAAACATAACCATCTTACAGACACACATAACCATCTTACAGACACACATAACCATCTTACAGACACATATAACCATCTTACAAACATAACCATCTTACAGACAAACATAACCATCTTACAAACATAACCATCTTACAGACAAACATAACCATCTTACAGACACACTTAACCATCTTACAGACACACATAACCATCTTACTTACACACATAACCATCTTTCAGACACATATAACCATCTTACAAACATAACCATCTTACAGACAAACATAACCATCTTACAAACATAACCATCTTACAGACAAACATAACCATCTTACAGACACACTTAACCATCTTACAGACACACATAACCATCTTACAGACACACATAACCATCTTACAAACATAACCATCTTACACACATAACCATCTTACAGACACACATAACCATCTTACACACATAACCATCTTACAGACACATATAACCATCTTACAGACACATATAACCATCTTACAAAAATAACCATCTTACAGACACACATAACCATCTTATATACACACATAACCATCTTACAGACACACATAACCATCTTACAGACACATATAACCATCTTACAGACACACATAACCATCTTACAGACACACATAACCATCTTACAGACACACATAACCATCTTACAGACACACTTAACCATCTTACAGACACACATAACCATCTTACAGACACACATAACCATCTTACAGACACACATAACCATCTTACAAACATAACCATCTTACAGACACACATAACCATCTTACAGACACATATAACCATCTTACAAACATAACCATCTTACAGACACACATAACCATCTTACAAACATAACCATCTTACACACATAACCATATTACAGACACATATAACCATCTTACAGACACACATAACCATCTTACAGACACATTACCATCTTACAGACAAACATAACCATCTTACAGACACACATAACCATCTTACAGACACACATAACCATCTTACAAACATAACCATCTTACAGACACACATAACCATCTTACACACATAGCCATCTTACAGACACACTTAACCATCTTACAGACACACATAACCATCTTACAGACACATATAACCATCTTACAGACACATATAACCATCTTACAGACACACATAACCATCTTACTTACACACATAACCATCTTACAGACACACATAACCATCTTACAAACATAACCATCTTACAGACACACATAACCATCTTACAGACACACATAACCATCTTACAGACACACATAACCATCTTACAGACACATATAACCATCTTACAGACACACATAACCATCTTACAGACACGAATAACCATCTTACAGATGCACATAACCATCTTAAAGACAAATATAACCCTCTTAAAGACAAACATTATCATCTTAAAGACACACATAACCATCTTACATACACATAACCATCTTAAAGACAAACATAACCCTCTTAAAGAAGACACATATAACCATCTTAAAGACACACATAACCATCTAAAAGACACACATAACCATCTTACAGACACACATAACCATCTTACAGACACACATAACCATCTTACAGACACACATAACCATCTTACAGACACACTTAACCATCTTACAGACACATATAACCATCTTACAGACACATATAACCATCTTACAAACATAACCATCTTACAGACAAACATAACCATCTTACAGACACACATAACCATCTTACAGACACACATAACCATCTTACAGACACATATAACCATCTTACAGACACACATAACCATCTTACTTACACACATAACCATCTTACAGACACACATAACCATCTTACAGACACATATAACCATCTTACAGACACACTTAACCATCTTACAGACACACATAACCATCTTACAGACACATAGAACCATCTTACAGACACACATAACCATCTTACAGACACATATAATCATCTTACAGACACACATTACCGTCTTACAAACACACATAACCATCTTACACACATAACCATCTTACAGACACACATAACCATCTTACAGACACATATAACCATCTTTAAGACACATATAACCATCTTACAGACACACATAACCATCTTACAGACACACATAACCATCTTACAGACACACTTAACCATCTTACAGACACATATAACCATCTTACAGACACATATAACCATCTTACAAACATAACCATCTTACAGACACACATAACCATCTTACATACACACATAACCATCTTACACACATAACCATCTTACAGACACATATAACCATCTTCCAGACACACATAACCATCTTACAGACATAACCATCTTACAGACACACATAACCATCTTACAGACACACATAACCATCTTACAGACACATATAAACATCTTACAGACACACATAACCATCTTACAGACACACATAACCATCTTACAAACATTACCATCTTACAGACAAACATAACCATCTTACAGACACACATAACCATCTTACACACATAACCATCTTACAGACACACATAACCATCTTACAGACTCATAACCATCTTACAGACACACTTAACCATCTTACAGACACACATAACCATCTTACAGACACATATAACCATCTTACATACACACATAACCATCTTACAGACACACATAACCATCTTACAGACACATATAACCATCTTACTTACACACATAACCATCTTACAGACACACATAACCATCTTACAGACACACATAACCATCTTACAGACAAACATAACCATCTTACAAACATAACCATCTTACACACATAACCATCTTACACACATAACCATCTTACAGACACATATAACCATCTTACAGACACATATAACCATCTTACAAAAATAACCATCTTACAGACACACATAACCATCTTACATACACACATAACCATCTTACAGACACACATAACCATCTTACAGACACACATAACCATCTTACAAACATAACCATCTTACAAACATAACCATCTTACAGACACACATAACCATCTTACACACATAACCATCTTACAGACACACTTAACCATCTTACAGACACACATAACCATCTTACAGACACATATAACCATCTTACAGACACATATAACCATCTTACAGACACACATAACCATCTTACTTACACACATAACCATCTTACAGACACACATAACCATCTTACAAACATAACCATCTTACAGACACACATAACCATCTTACAGACACACATAACCACCTTACAGACACACATAACCATCTTACAGACACATATAACCATCTTACAGACACACATAACCATCTTACTTACACACATAACCATCTTACAGACACACATAACCATCTTACAAACATAACCATCTTACAGACACACATAACCATCTTACAGACACACATAACCACCTTACAGACACACATAACCATCTTACAGACACACATAACCATCTTACAGACACACATAACCATCTTACAGACACATATAACCATCTTACAGACACACATAACCATCTTACAGACACGAATAACCATCTTACAGATGCACATAACCATCTTAAAGACAAATATAACCCTCTTAAAGACAAACATTATCATCTTAAAGACACACATAACCAACTTACATACACATAACCATCTTAAAGACAAACATAACCCTCTTAAAGAAGACACATATAACCATCTTAAAGACACACAAAACCATCTAAAAGACACACATAACCATCTTACAGACACACATAACCATCTTACAGACACACATAACCATCTTACAGACACATATAACCATCTTACAAACATAACCATCTTACAGACACACATAACCATCTTACAGACACATATAACCATCTTACAGACACACTTAACCATCTTACAGACACACATAACCATCTTACAGACACATATAACCATCTTACAGACACACATAACCATCTTACAGACACATATAACCATCTTACAGACACACATAACCATCTTACAAACACACAACCATCTTACACACATAACCATCTTACAGACACACATAACCATCTTACAGACACATATAACCATCTTACAGACACATATAACCATCTTACAGACACACATAACCATCTTACAGACACACATAACCATCTTACAGACACACATAACCATCTTACAAACATAACCATCTTACAGACAAACATAACCATCTTACACACATAACCATCTTACAGACACACATAACCATCTTACACACATAACCATCTTACAGACACATATAACCATCTTACAGACACATATAACCATCTTACAAAAATAACCATCTTACAGACACACATAACCATCTTACAAACATAACCATCTTACACACATAACCATATTACAGACACATATAACCATCTTACAGACACACATAACCATCTTACAGACACATTACCATCTTACAGACAAACATAACCATCTTACAGACACACATAACCATCTTACAGACACACATAACCATCTTACAAACATAACCATCTTACAAACATAACCATCTTACAGACACATTACCATCTTACAGACAAACATAACCATCTTACAGACACACATAACCATCTTACAGACACACATAACCATCTTACAAACATAACCATCTTACAGACACACATAACCATCTTACACACATAACCATCTTACAGACACACTTAACCATCTTACAGACACACATAACCATCTTACAGACACATATAACCATCTTACAGACACATATAACCATCTTACAGACACACATAACCATCTTACTTACACACATAACCATCTTACAGACACACATAACCATCTTACAAACATAACCATCTTACAAACACACATAACCATCTTACAGACACACATAACCATCTTACAGACACATAGAACCATCTTACAGACACACATAACCATCTTACAGACACATATAATCATCTTACAGACACACATAACCATCTTACAGACACACATAACCATCTTACAGACACACATAACCATCTTACAGACACACATAACCATCTTACAGACACATATAACCATCTTACAGACACACATAACCATCTTACAGATGCACATAACCATCTTAAAGACAAATATAACCCTCTTAAAGACAAACATTATCATCTTAAAGACACACATAACCATCTTACATACACATAACCATCTTAAAGACAAACATAACCCTCTTAAAGAAGACACATATAACCATCTTACAGACACACATAACCATCTAAAAGACACACATAACCATCTTACAGACACACTTAACCATCTTACAGACACATATAACCATCTTACAGACACATATAACCATCTTACAAACATAACCATCTTACAGACAAACATAACCATCTTACAGACACACATAACCATCTTACAGACACACATAACCATCGTACAGACACACATAACAATCTTACAGACAAACATAACCATCTTACAGACACATATAACCATCTTACAGACACACATAACCATCTTACAGACACACATAACCATCTTACAGACAAACATAACCATCTTACAGACACACATAACCATCTTACAAACATTACCATCTTACAGACAAACATAACCATCTTACAGACACATATAACCATCTTACAGACACACATAACCATCTTACTTACACACATAACCATCTTACAGACACACATAACCATCTTACAGACACATATAACCATCTTACAGACACACTTAAGCATCTTACAGACACACATAACCATCTTACAGACACATAGAACCATCTTACAGACACACATAACCATCTTACAGACACATATAATCATCTTACAGACACACATAACCGTCTTACAAACACACATAACCATCTTACACACATAACCATCTTACAGACACACATAACCATCTTACAGACACATATAACCATCTTTAAGACACACATAACCATCTTACAGACAAACATAACCATCTTACATAACCATCTTACATAACCATTTTACAAACATAACCATCTTACAGACACACATAACCATCTTACAGACACACATAACCATCTTACAGACACATATAACCATCTTACAAACATAACCATCTTACAGACAAACATAACCATCTTACAGACACACTTAACCATCTTACAGACACACATAACCATCTTACTTACACACATAACCATCTTACAGACACATATAACCATCTTACAAACATAACCATCTTACAGACAAACATAACCATCTTACAAACATAACCATCTTACAGACAAACACAACCATCTTACAGACACACTTAACCATCTTACAGACACACATAACCATCTTACAGACAAACATAACCATCTTACACACATAACCATCTTACAGACACACATAACCATCTTACACACATAACCATCTTACAGACACATATAACCATCTTACAGACACATATAACCATCTTACAAAAATAACCATCTTACAGACACACATAACCATCTTATATACACACATAACCATCTTACAGACACACATAACCATCTTACAGACACATATAACCATCTTACAGACACACATAACCATCTTACAGCCACACATAACCATCTTACAGACACACTTAACCATCTTACAGACACACATAACCATCTTACAGACACACATAACCATCTTACAGACACACATAACCATCTTACAAACATAACCATCTTACAGACACACATAACCATCTTACAGACACATATAACCATCTTACAAACATAACCATCTTACAGACACACATAACCATCTTACAAACATAACCATCTTACACACATAACCATATTACAGACACATATAACCATCTTACAGACACACATAACCATCTTACAGACACATTACCATCTTACAGACAAACATAACCATCTTACAGACACACATAACCATCTTACAGACACACATAACCATCTTACAAACATAACCATCTTACAAACATAACCATCTTACAGACACATTACCATCTTACAGACAAACATAACCATCTTACAGACACACATAACCATCTTACAGACACACATAACCATCTTACAAACATAACCATCTTACAGACACACATAACCATCTTACACACATAACCATCTTACAGACACACTTAACCATCTTACAGACACACATAACCATCTTACAGACACATATAACCATCTTACAGACACATATAACCATCTTACAGACACACATAACCATCTTACTTACACACATAACCATCTTACAGACACACATAACCATCTTACAAACATAACCATCTTACAAACACACATAACGATCTTACAGACACACATAACCATCTTACAGACACATAGAACCATCTTACAGACACACATAACCATCTTACAGACACATATAATCATCTTACAGACACACATAACCATCTTACAGACACACATAACCATCTTACAGACACACATAACCATCTTACAGACACACATAACCATCTTACAGACACATATAACCATCTTACAGACACACATAACCATCTTACAGATGCACATAACCATCTTAAAGACAAATATAACCATCTTAAAGACAAACATTATCATCTTAAAGACACACATAACCATCTTACATACACATAACCATCTTAAAGACAAACATAACCCTCTTAAAGAAGACACATATAACCATCTTACAGACACACATAACCATCTACACATAACCATCTTACAGACATAACCATCTTACAGACACATATAACCATCTTACAGACACATATAACCATCTTACAAAAATAACCATCTTACAGACACACATAACCATCTTACAAACATAACCATCTTACACACATAACCATATTACAGACACATATAACCATCTTACAGACACACATAACCATCTTACAGACACATTACCATCTTACAGACAAACATAACCATCTTACAGACACACATAACCATCTTACAGACACACATAACCATCTTACAAACATAACCATCTTACAAACATAACCATCTTACAGACACATTACCATCTTACAGACAAACATAACCATCTTACAGACACACATAACCATCTTACAGACACACATAACCATCTTACAAACATAACCATCTTACAGACACACATAACCATCTTACACACATAACCATCTTACAGACACACTTAACCATCTTACAGACACACATAACCATCTTACAGACACATATAACCATCTTACAGACACATATAACCATCTTACAGACACACATAACCATCTTACTTACACACATAACCATCTTACAGACACACATAACCATCTTACAAACATAACCATCTTACAAACACACATAACGATCTTACAGACACACATAACCATCTTACAGACACATAGAACCATCTTACAGACACACATAACCATCTTACAGACACATATAATCATCTTACAGACACACATAACCATCTTACAGACACACATAACCATCTTACAGACACACATAACCATCTTACAGACACACATAACCATCTTACAGACACATATAACCATCTTACAGACACACATAACCATCTTACAGATGCACATAACCATCTTAAAGACAAATATAACCCTCTTAAAGACAAACATTATCATCTTAAAGACACACATAACCATCTTACATACACATAACCATCTTAAAGACAAACATAACCCTCTTAAAGAAGACACATATAACCATCTTACAGACACACATAACCATCTACACATAACCATCTTACAGACACACTTAACCATCTTACAGACACATATAACCATCTTACAGACACATATAACCATCTTACAAACATAACCATCTTACAGACAAACATAACCATCTTACAGACACACATAACCATCTTACAGACACACATAACCATCGTACAGACACACATAACAATCTTACAGACAAACATAACCATCTTACAGACACATATAACCATCTTACAGACACACATAACCATCTTACAGACACACATAACCATCTTACAGACAAACATAACCATCTTACAGACACACATAACCATCTTACAAACATTACCATCTTACAGACAAACATAACCATCTTACAGACACATATAACCATCTTACAGACACACATAACCATCTTACTTACACACATAACCATCTTACAGACACACATAACCATCTTACAGACACATATAACCATCTTACAGACACACTTAACCATCTTACAGACACACATAACCATCTTACAGACACATAGAACCATCTTACAGACACACATAACCATCTTACAGACACATATAATCATCTTACAGACACACATAACCGTCTTACAAACACACATAACCATCTTACACACATAACCATCTTACAGACACACATAACCATCTTACAGACACATATAACCATCTTTAAGACACATATAACCATCTTACAGACACACATAACCATCTTACAGACACACATAACCATCTTACAGACACATATAACCATCTTACAGACACATATGACCATCTTACAGACACACATAACCATCTTACAGACAAACATAACCATCTTACAAACATAACCATCTTACAAACATAACCATCTTACAGACACACATAACCATCTTACAGACACACATAACCATCTTACAGACACATATAACCATCTTACAAACATAACCATCTTACAGACAAACATAACCATCTTACAAACATAACCATCTTACAGACAAACATAACCATCTTACAGACACACTTAACCATCTTACAGACACACATAACCATCTTACTTACACACATAACCATCTTACAGACACATATAACCATCTTACAGACACATATAACCATCTAAAAAACATAACCATCTTACAGACAAACATAACCATCTTACAAACATAACCATCTTACAGACAAACATAACCATCTTACAGACACACTTAACCATCTTACAGACACACATAACCATCTTACAGACAAACATAACCATCTTACAAACATAACCATCTTACACACATAACCATCTTACAGACACACATAACCATCTTACACACATGACCATCTTACAGACACATATAACCATCTTACAGACACATATAACCATCTTACAAAAATAACCATCTTACAGACACACATAACCATCTTATATACACACATAACCATCTTACAGACACACATAACCATCTTACAGACACATATAACCATCTTACAGACACACATAACCATCTTACAGACACACATAACCATCTTACAGACACACATAACCATCTTACAGACACACTTAACCATCTTACAGACACACATAACCATCTTACAGACACACATAACCATCTTACAGACACACATAACCATCTTACAAACATAACCATCTTACAGACACACATAACCATCTTACAGACACATATAACCATCTTACAAACATAACCATCTTACAGACACACATAACCATCTTACAAACATAACCATCTTACACACATAACCATATTACAGACACATATAACCATCTTACAGACACACATAACCATCTTACAGACACATTACCATCTTACAGACAAACATAACCATCTTACAGACACACATAACCATCTTACAGACACACATAACCATCTTACAAACATAACCATCTTACAAACATAACCATCTTACAGACACATTACCAGCTTACAGACAAACATAACCATCTTACAGACACACATAACCATCTTACAGACACACATAACCATCTTACAAACATAACCATCTTACAGACACACATAACCATCTTACACACATAACCATCTTACAGACACACTTAACCATCTTACAGACACACATAACCATCTTACAGACACATATAACCATCTTACAGACACATATAACCATCTTACAGACACACATAACCATCTTACTTACACACATAACCATCTTACAGACACACATAACCATCTTACAAACATAACCATCTTACAGACACACATAACCATCTTACAGACACACATAACCATCTTACAGACACACATAACCATCTTACAGACACATATAACCATCTTACAGACACACATAACCATCTTACAGACACGAATAACCATCTTACAGATGCACATAACCATCTTAAAGACAAATATAACCCTCTTAAAGACAAACATTATCATCTTAAAGACACACATAACCATCTTACATACACATAACCATCTTAAAGACAAACATAACCCTCTTAAAGAAGACACATATAACCATCTTAAAGACACACATAACCATCTAAAAGACACACATAACCATCTTACAGACACACATAACCATCTTACAGACACACATAACCATCTTACAGACACACTTAACCATCTTACAGACACATATAACCATCTTACAGACACATATAACCATCTTACAAACATAACCATCTTACAGACAAACATAACCATCTTACAGACACACATAACCATCTTACAGACACACATAACCATCGTACAGACACACATAACAATCTTACAGACAAACATAACCATCTTACAGACACATATAACCATCTTACAGACACACATAACCATCTTACAGACACACATAACCATCTTACAGACAAACATAACCATCTTACAGACACACATAACCATCTTACAAACATTACCATCTTACAGACAAACATAACCATCTTACAGACACATATAACCATCTTACAGACACACATAACCATCTTACTTACACACATAACCATCTTACAGACACATATAACCATCTTACAGACACACTTAACCATCTTACAGACACACATAACCATCTTACAGACACATAGAACCATCTTACAGACACACATAACCATCTTACAGACACATATAATCATCTTACAGACACACATAACCGTCTTACAAACACACATAACCATCTTACACACATAACCATCTTACAGACACATATAACCATCTTTAAGACACATATAACCATCTTACAGACACACATAACCATCTTACAGACACACATAACCATCTTACAGACACATATAACCATCTTACAGACACATATGACCATCTTACAGACACACATAACCATCTTACAGACAAACATAACCATCTTACAAACATAACCATCTTACAAACATAACCATCTTACAGACACACATAACCATCTTACAGACACACATAACCATCTTACAGACACATATAACCATCTTACAAACATAACCATCTTACAGACAAACATAACCATCTTACAAACATAACCATCTTACAGACAAACATAACCATCTTACAGACACACTTAACCATCTTACAGACACACATAACCATCTTACTTACACACATAACCATCTTACAGACACATATAACCATCTTACAGACACATATAACCATCTTACAAACATAACCATCTTACAGACAAACATAACCATCTTACAAACATAACCATCTTACAGACAAACATAACCATCTTACAGACACACTTAACCATCTTACAGACACACATAACCATCTTACAGACAAACATAACCATCTTACAAACATAACCATCTTACACACATAACCATCTTACAGACACACATAACCATCTTACACACATAACCATCTTACAGACACATATAACCATCTTACAGACACATATAACCATCTTACAGACACATATAACCATCTTACAGACACACATAACCATCTTACATACACACATAACCATCTTACAGACACACATAACCATCTTACAGACACATATAAACATCTTACAGACACACATAACCATCTTACAGACACACATAACCATCTTACAGACACACTTAACCATCTTACAGACACACATAAACATCTTACAAACATAACCATCTTACAGACACACATAACCATCTTACAGACACATATAACCATCTTACAAACATAACCATCTTACAGACAAACATAACCATCTTACAAACATAACCATCTTACAGACAAACATAACCATCTTACAGACACACTTAACCATCTTACAGACACACATAACCATCTTACTTACACACATAACCATCTTACAGACACATATAACCATCTTACAGACACATATAACCATCTTACAAACATAACCATCTTACAGACAAACATAACCATCTTACAAACATAACCATCTTACAGACAAACATAACCATCTTACAGACACACTTAACCATCTTACAGACACACATAACCATCTTACAGACAAACATAACCATCTTACAGACAAACATAACCATCTTACAAACATAACCATCTTACACACATAACCATCTTACAGACACACATAACCATCTTACACACATAACCATCTTACAGACACATAAAACCATCTTACAGACACATATAACCATCTTACAAAAATAACCATCTTACAGACACACATAACCATCTTACATACACACATAACCATCTTACAGACACATATAACCATCTTACAGACACACATAACCATCTTACAGACACACATAACCATCTTACAGACACACATAACCATCTTACAGACACACTTAACCATCTTACAGACACACATAACCATCTTACAGACACACATAACCATCTTACAGACACACATAACCATCTTACAAACATGACCATCTTACAGACACACATAACCATCTTACAGACACATATAACCATCTTACAAACATAACCATCTTACAGACACACATAACCATCTTACAAACATAACCATCTTACACACATAACCATATTACAGACACATATAACCATCTTACAGACACACATAACCATCTTACAGACACATTACCATCTTACAGACACACATAACCATCTTACAAACACACATAACCATCTTACAAACATAACCATCTTACAGACAAACATAACCATCTTACAAACATAACCATCTTACAGACACATTACCATCTTACAGACAAACATAACCATCTTACAGACACACATAACCATCTTACAAACATAACCATCTTACAGACAAACATAACCATCTTACAGACACACATAACCATCTTACAAACATAACCATCTTACAGACACACATAACCATCTTACAAACATAACCATCTTACAGACACACATAACCATCTTACAAACATAACCATCTTACAGACACATTACCATCTTACAGACAAACATAACCATCTTACAGACACACATAACCATCTTACAAACATAACCATCTTACAGACACACATAACCATCTTACAAACATAACCATCTTACACACATAACCATATTACAGACACATATAACCATCTTACAGACACACATAACCATCTTACAGACACATTACCATCTTACAGACAAACATAACCATCTTACAGACACACATAACCATCTTACAGACACACATAACCATCTTACAAACATAACCATCTTACAGACACATTACCATCTTACAGACAAACATAACCATCTTACAGACACACATAACCATCTTACAAACATAACCATCTTACAGACAAACATAACCATCTTACAAACATAACCATCTTACAAACATAACCATCTTACAAACATAACCATCTTACAAACATAACCATCTTACAGACACATTACCATCTTACAGACAAACATAACCATCTTACAGACACACATAACCATCTTACAGACACACATAACCATCTTACAAACATAACCATCTTACAAACATAACCATCTTACAGACACACATAACCATCTTATAAACATAACCATCTTACAGACACACTTAACCATCTTACAGACACACATAACCATCTTACAGACACATATAACCATCTTACAGACACACATAACCATCTTACTTACACACATAACCATCTTACAGACACATATAACCATCTTACAGACACACATAACCATCTTACTTACACACATAACCATCTTACAGACACACATAACCATCTTACAGACACACATAACCATCTTACAGACACACATAACCATCTTACAGACACACATAACCATCTTACAGACACACATAACCATCTTACAGACACGAATAACCATCTTACAGATGCACATAACCATCTTAAAGACAAACTTTATCATCTTAAAGACACACATAACCATCTTACATACACATAACCATCTTAAAGACAAACATAACCCTCTTAAAGAAGACACATATAACCATCTTAAAGACACACATAACCATCTAAAAGACACACATAACCATCTTAAAGACACACATAACCATCATAAAGACACACACTTAAAGGTGTGTCACACTTAACCTTTGCAAGTGCTACCCTGAAGCTATTATTTATGGTAATTTCATCTTTGTAGGCAATGTGTCAATGCTGTGACATTCCTTGTTTACACTATACCAATTTCCCACCCTACCTATTTCTTTATTGCCAATATTTAAATGTTTGTCTTGGTCTTACCTCCATACTGTACATAATTGTAATGCAGTGAATAATGTAGGAATCTTATATGAACACCTGATGACATTTTATGCCTGCCATAGTTAGATATACTTTAATAAACACTATGAAGTTATACTTGTATTTGCTTATATTTTTGTGCTATGACAGTTACAAACATTGTACATTGAGGTGATTACGATTCTTATATAAACACGTTCTAGTGTTGATGGACACTTTTATTTTATCATAATATATACAGAACATAAACCTTCACAACTATTCAACCAAGAGGTCGCTTATCTTTTAAAACTTTGTGTCTGTGGCAAATTTTACAAATAAAGGACACAGGATGCAGATGTAGATTATTCACTGCAGTTACGTCATTTGATTTTAGTCACCTCTTAAGTATGGCACTTTTTTGGGGGCATTTAATGTTTACAAACAAACATTCATAAATAGCATGAAGAGTGTCTAATGTACACACAGGCATCACCATCTTTGTGTAGAATGTTTTATTCTATATTCTAACCATTACAAAACTTCCACTAACAAGCTGAAAACATGTGATTGAGATTGAAGTTGCTTACTGAACAATGCAATCTTAGGATTTGATTAATTGGTTAAATATGCAGATACTTCAATGTCTTCATCATGTATTTACAAATAGTTGACAAATTAACAACAAATTTGTTAGTAACAACAACCTTTTGTTATTTCCAGGGCAACATCATTATCAGTACTCCTGAAAAGTGGGATGTGCTGTCACGGCGATGGAAGCAGCGTAAAAATGTCCAGAACATCAACCTGTTTGTGGTAGATGAGCTCCACCTAATTGGTGGGGATGTTGGGGTGAGTAGATAACCTTCAAGTTGGATCATCGTAACTCAATACGATGCAACGACAAATGCATTCACTTTCTATAGACCAAATTTGATTGATTTCTCACACCTGGAAGTAGTTCTATTTAGATTAATTTGAAATGGTACTTTTATTTAGTTTTTAGATCAGCACTATTTCCTTTTTTATCTAAAAATATAAGTTGTCACCATAATTGTCTTGATTTGATGTTTATATGTTCATGTTTTTATGTTTATGCTGAAATTTAATCCAATCAATTATACCCACTACAGCCTGTGCTGGAAGTGATCTGTTCCCGTATGCGATACATCTCTTCCCAACTAGAGCGAAATATCCGGATTGTCTCCCTTAGTTCCTCCCTCTCCAATGCCAAGGACATTTCTCAGTGGCTTGGTGTCTCCACTGCAGGCTTCTTCAACTTCCATCCCAATGTCAGACCAGTGCCACTGGAACTACATATACAGGTACACATTGCCGTCTCACATTAAAAACAGCTGATAGCTCACTGGTAGATTGATAGACTAACAGTAATAAGATGTGTCTTAATCAGATAAAAGATTCTTCTATTGCAAGAGTACAACTTAACTTTTTTATACATCATATATTCTTATTGGGCAATCTTAAAACTGAGGTGACAAAAACATCTGATAAAAATTACTTTTTTGGCTGTTTTCTATTTTTTCCCAAAATGTTATGAAAAAAGGTTATTTTTTATTTTTTAAAATCTAACAAATGAAAGAAATTAATTTATTCTAGGGATTCAACATCAGTCACAACATGTCCCGAATCATCGCCATGGCAAAGCCTACATACCAAGCAATTCTACGTCATGCTCCAAAGAAACCAGTGATTGTTTTTGTACCATCACGGAAGCAGACCAGACTGACAGCCATTGATATCCTAACATTCAGTGCTGCTGAGATTCAAACAGAAACAGAGACACCTCGCAGTCGCTTCCTGCATGTCAGGGAGGAAGACATTGCTCCTTTCCTGGATAAGATTTCTGACAAGGTAAGGAGGGAAATGTAGGAATGACTGCACCATACCATATTTCCTAAGGTTTATTTACATGATCTGTGTAGCTGTGTACACTTTTCAAAAATATAAGAATATGTAGTCAGCTAAATTTGTGTTAAAATATTAAAAAGCCTACTCAATGCATTGGTTAATTTGCTTACCATGCAAAAGTTGCACAGTACAAAAAATCATTCTTGAGAGAGCTCTCAATGAGTAAGAACTGAAGAGACACTTAGCAAATAGTGCATCTTGTCCCTTATTTACTAGTCTTAGAGATAGACTGTCAATAAAGCTTTAACTATCTATTGTTCTCTTATCAAAAAGTTAATGTAGAAATAAAAGCAACAACTAACCATAAATGCCAATTGTCTTTACTTCTGTCGACGTTGAAACTCTCAGCACCAGCATCCAAATAATAACAGTTCATTTATTTATATATCTACAGACCTTGAAAGAGACCCTCAGCAATGGTGTAGCATATCTCCATGAGGGTCTGAATGAATTGGAACGAAAGGTGGTGGAGCAGCTGTTTTCAACAGGAGCAGTACAAGTCCTTGTGGCATCACGTAGTCTCTCCTGGGGCATGAATGTGGCTGCCCATCTCGTAGTGATCATGGACACCCAGTACTATGATGGCAAGACGCACTCGTAAGTGGGCGTTATTAACTGTATATTCATCCTTGTAGATAATCTTTGTGGGTTTTTTACCTTAAATGAAAGTTACCTTAAATTTGGTATTTGTTGTTGTTATGCCATTGGCCAACTATAATTGGTAAAGTAACACTCCAGATAAAAAGAATTTTTGGTAGAACCTCTCTAGAATCTGACATAAAAGAATTCCCATGAAATAGAAAACCATGAATTAGTTGGTAAAGAAAAATTGTGTTTCTTTGGCAAGTTAGTCTAAATGCCATTAGTAGAATTAATTCTCCATTTTTAAGTTTATGTTTATACCTATTTTATCATAATACTACAGGTTTATATTTATATATAATACATTTATTTTTTTCTTTATATCAGTTATCTTTTGTCCATATCTTATCATTATGTTATATGTTTTTGCTGCCAGATATGAAGACTACCCAGTACCAGACGTTCTACAGATGGTTGGTCGTGCCAACAGACCTCTCACAGACTCAGAAGGTTTGTTCACTGCTTTTATTGAACTGAAGGTTTATAGTATGTCTGCAATAAAGTTTGGGATGTGGGGCTAAACCCGAAGCAGGTTGTCCTGTCCGTCCAACTGTCCATTTGTGGATACAATTTTGTCCTTCTACAGTTTTGTGTCAATTTTAATGAAACTTCAAAATTATCTGAAGTACCATTGAAATCTGTGCACCTGCTATTTTCTTTAGTCAGATAAAATTTGCAGAAGTCATTGCATCTTTTGATTATATTTTAGACATTGATATATGATAGAGATTTATGGACGGGGAGCAAGTTTGTTTGGATGAAGGGTAACAGTTGTACCTTGTAAAGTGTTAATGGGATTTTAAAAACAAATGTCAACTGCTAAGTTTTACTGTAAACAAAACAGAACATTCAATACTTAGGTAATATAAATTATGTATTGAATTTAAACATAATGAAAATTATTTTCAGTCATGTTTACTGTGACAGCATTGTTTAGTTTGATTACTTTTTCTTATTTCAGGCAAGGCAGTTATCCTTTGCCAGAGTTCTAAGAAGGAATTCTTCAAGAAGTTCTTGTATGAACCACTTCCTGTGGAAGTAAGTTGTCTAGCTTCACATAAGGATTAATAGTACAGTGAATAAATAAATGGTAACATATTTTATTAATTCTGTGTGTTCTGTTTTTATGTTCTACAGGGAAATTTTGACATACAAGAGGCACAAATGCAAACTACTATGCGAATTACAATTTTTGCGATGTTATAGGGTTGTTTGCCTTGGCTGTTCTGTTTCACCCTCGCATACTTCCTGGTTATTTTTATTTAATTATCATTAACCGACGAAATTGAATATTTTATTTATTAATTTTTTATCATAACTAAATACTTACGTTTTTAGTAAAACACAATTGTTACTTTCCAAGATAGGGTAAAGTTTCAGGCGACGGCCATGTGAAAGAACAGAAGAACTTGTCACAATATGTAAGCTTGGTCAACAATACCAAAATGGGTAGGGAAAGTAAAAGGAACAGCTATCCTATTGCAGTAAAATGAAGCTTTATGCCGTGATATATCATTTATTCTATTATGACAGAATGCTTCTTTGTTTACAGACATAAAATATTGATTTTGTTAGAATTAATATTAAGTACCTTGTATCTGGTGAAGTAGATAGCTATGATAATCAAGACACAGTGGTTTCCATTGTCTTGTTATTATTGGTTTTCTTTCTTTCATTTTCCCCCCACATCTATCCATTCCCATTATCTCTACAGAGCCATTTGGACCACTGCCTGCACGATCACTTTAGTGCTGAGATTGTTACCAAGACGATTGAGAACAAGCAGGATGCTGTTGATTACTTGACATGGACATTCCTGTATCGTCGGATGACCCAGAACCCCAACTACTACAGCCTCCAGGGCATGTCCCACAGACATCTGTCTGATCACCTGTCAGAACTAGTGGAGAACACCATCTCTGATTTGGAACAGTCCAAGGTAAAGCTGTTTTGTTATTTATATAGACTGGGTATACAGGAATTGGGGTTATCTGTTAGTTTGCCTGTCCATCTGTAGACACAAATTACTCCTAATTATTAAATTGCTGTTAGTTTTTATAAAAGTTATTTAAAGTACCATGGGAACCTGTGCACTGCTATTTTTGATATGATCAGATGAAAAGTGCAGAAGTTATTGCCCATTTAAATGATACTGCAGATGTTAATTTGAGATAACCAAACAGGGAGCAGGATATTTGTTAGCCACTTAGTATAAAGTTTTACTTTACTTTACTGACTGAGCTATTTTATAGTTCAAGTTTTCTTCTCACTTTTGCAGTAATTAATAATAATAATAAAAGTTGATACTTACAGACATGGTGATTATTTCTAAAATGATTTTTTATTTTAGTTTTCAAAGTATCACCAATAAATTCTAGATTTGTAGTAAGGGTCTTAACGATTGACAGTTTAGTCCATTCCTAACTTCTTAGCCACAGGTTCCTTTTTGCTATAATGTTTAGTATGATTTATAATACTAGTCATGCTGTAACAAGAAATAATTATCATCACTGGCCATTTTCATAGTAATCTTTCTAAATGCCTGTTGTATTTTTCTTCACAGTGTATCAGCGTGGAGGATGAGATGGATGTCTCCCCTCTTAATCTGGGCATGATTGCAGCTTACTACTACATCAACTACACAACCATAGGTATAACTTGTTTTCAGTGGTTAGTCGCAACTTGTAATTCCTCAGCCCTTCACTGAATGAGTTTGAATCTTAGTCAAGGCAAGAACTTGATGTTGGGAATCTTAGTCAAGGCAAGAACTTGATGTGGGGAATCTTAGTCAAGGCAAGAACTTGATGTGGGGAATCTTAGTCAAGGCAAGAACTTGATGTGGGAATCTTAGTCAAGGCAAGAACTTGATGTGAGGAGTCTTTGTCAAGGCAAGAACTTGATGTGGGAATCTTAGTCAAGGCAAGAACTTGATGTGGGAATCTTAGTCAAGGCAAGAACTTGATGTGGGAATCTTAGTCAAGGCAAGAACTTGATGTGGGGGGAATCTTAGTCAAGGCAAGAACTTGATGTGTGGGGAATCTTAGTCAAGGCAAGAACTTGATGTGGGAATCTTAGTCAAGGCAAGAACTTGATGTGTGGGGAATCTTAGTCAAGGCAAGAACTTGATGTGTGGGGAATCTTAGTCAAGGCAAGAACTTGTTGTGGGAATCTTAGTCAAGGCAAGAACTTGATGTGTGGGGAATCTTAGTCCAGGCAAGAACTTGATGTGTGAGGAATCTTAGTCAAGGCAAGAACTTGATGTGTGGGGAATCTTAGTCAAGGCAAGAACTTGATGTGGGGAATCTTAGTCAAGGCAAGAACTTGATGTGGGGAATCTTAGTCAATGCAAGAACTTGATGTGGGAATCTTAGTCAAGGCAAGAACTTGATGTGGGGATCTTAGTCAAGGCAAGAACTTGATGTGGGAAGGTGTACCAGCTAACTTGACATTTGTCTGGTATCTTCTACCATCAGTTATTACATGGACTTGGTCAATATTACCCTAATTGTGTCGGTGACAAGATTGTTTTGTCATTTGTTAAGTTGCAACTCTCCCTATGATGTGACACTGAGATAGTCGACATAGTGACATACAGCTTTTATTGATGGAGAAATAGCCCTCAAAGAAAAGTTTTGACTTGGAAGAGAATGCAGTATAAAACAGTTGGCAACTCTAATGGCTCAGCCATTCGTATTTTGTTATTTTTGTTTTACATTTATTCATTGCATTTCACAGCACAAGTCCTTCTCTACCAGGACTCTGTATGAAGACGTCCATCAGTTACTATCTTTTAAACAAAGTGTACAAGTGATATTTTAGATAAATTGCAGAGCTTGAAAACCATCCCTCTTATTTCTTATTTTCTTTTTTTTTCTTTAAAACTCAATCCTTAGAAGTTTAACATATATACAATTATTACAACTTTTGATGTTTGTCCACAGAGTTGTTTAGTATGTCTCTGAATGCCAAGACCAAAGTGAAGGGACTTATTGAGATCATCTCAAATGCTGCTGAGTATGAAGAAATTCCAATCCGTCACCATGAAGATGCTGTGCTACGTCAGCTAGCCAGTCGTCTGCCCAACAAATTGGCAAATCCCAAGTATAATGACCCTCATGTGAAGACCAACCTGCTGCTACAGGCTCATCTGTCTCGCATGCAGCTGTCTGCAGAACTGCAATCAGACACAGAGGAGATCCTCAGCAAGGTATTTGTTCTCAGGAGACATGGGACACATGGATCTTCCTTTTATACCCTCTGTCTGTCGGACCATTTTTTAGACAAGATTTGTCTTCCCTAATTCACAGCTACTGTTTGTTGGATTCTGATAAACCTTTTCAGGACTGATATCAAGCCTAGTTACACATATTGTTTACTAATCATGACCCCGCTTAATTTAAACAGAGTTATGGCTCTTTTATCTATTGAATATATGGAATGCGAACACTTAATTTGCATGACTACAGTGTGGCAAAGCAATGTCTCATTGTATTCTTTATGACAGTAATGTTTTTGATGTTTAATAAATCAAAAAAAGGCCATATAGAATCCCTATTTGAAATGGTATTGAATGATTCTTAAATAAGATAAAAGAGGTTATGTTAATATTGTGGAAAGAATATCTTCACAAGGCATTGAATTAGCTCTATCCTTTGGTCTACGTTAGTTACTTTTACAACTTTGCTTCTATTTATCAACAAAACATTATTGGCTGAGAATTGCTGATTTCAGAACAAGAACCTACAAGTTTATTTAAAGCCAGTCTAATAGTGTTGGAACAGTGTAAATGGCACAAAACAGTTGTTGGTACAGGAGACTGACCAAAACTTAGTGACTTTAATCCAAATAAAATTGATTGGTGCTGCATGAAAGCAGTTGAAATCATTACACAGGTTATGTTGCAATCTGTAAGATTTTTACATGGCACAATAACTGAGCTACTTGGAAGCTAGTGACATAAGACTTCATAAATGTCCATGTTTTTCAGACATGGCAATGTTGGTTTGAATTCAAGTAGTGACTTGAGCCATAGAATAGGTTGCCATTAACAGCCATTTACTTAGAGAACTGCTTCATAGTGCCACCTCTACCCTTTGCTTCGATGTACATTGCAGCACCTTTTTTTCCGTTTTCTATACAGTTGATCCCTTTGAAATATGTATCGTATCAATAACTCAATAATGAGATAATTCAATAATGAAATAAAAACTGCCTTAGCCTGCTTTATTAATTTGAGTATTACAATACATTCTACTCTTGCTTTTTGCATAGTCTGATATTGCTTTATATCACATTATTTAAACCCAGTTCTCTGTCACCTTCAGGCCATCCGGTTAATCCAGGCATGTGTGGATGTGTTGAGCAGCAACGGCTGGTTGAGTCCAGCCTTGGCAGCCATGGAGCTTGCACAGATGACCACTCAGGCCATGTGGAGCAAGGACTCGTACCTGAAACAGCTGCCCCATTTCACACCTGATATTATAAAGGGCTGCCAGGAAAATGTAGGTGTAACTTTGTACTTCACATGACTACAAACACATTGTTGAAGTAACAATATTATCCATTCTTTTCTTTAAGTAAATAGTGCTGAAAAACAATTCATAGATGCAAAAGATTTTTTTCAATAAAAAAGAAAAGGTTTTACATCCAGTTGAAAATTTAATATGGCAGATACCCACTTTCTTTATTTAAACATATGATATTGTGATAACATTGTCGTAACTTAAATCAAAGTCTACCTCTGGACAGTTATGATTCCCAAGTACCAAATGGCAAAAAAGTTGAGTAAACAGTTGTTTGTGTAGGAAAACAATTAAATATTTGTCAACAACTATTTAACATACCACAGAGATGGTATTTCATCAAAATATTAAATATGTTTTTCAGACCATTGGGACTATATTTCACATATGTGAATGTGTTAGAGAACATTAAGACCATATTTCACATATGTGAATGTGTTACAGAACATTAAGACCATATTTCACATATGTGAATGTGTTACAGAACACACGAGACCATATTTCACATATGTGAATGTGTTACAGAACACACGAGACCATATTTCACATATGTTAATGTGTTTCAGAACACACGAGACCATATTTCACATGTGAATGTGTTACAGAACACAGAGACCATATTTCATATGCGTTGCAGAATATTGAGACCATATGTCACATGTGTTACAGAATATTAAGACCATATGTCACATGCATTACAGAATATTTAGACCATATGTCACATGTGTTACAGAATATTGAGACCATGTGTCACATGTGTTACAGAATATTGAGACCATATGTCACATGTGTTACAGAATATTGAGACCATATGTCACATGTGTTACAGAATATTGAGACCATATGTCACATGCATTACAGAATATTGAGACCATATGCCACATGTGTTACAGAATATTGAGACCATATGTCACATGTGTTACAGAATATTGAGACCATATGTCACTTGTGTTACAGAATATTGAGACCATATGTCACATGTGTTACAGAATATTGAGACCATATGTCACATGTGTTACAGAATATTGAGACCATATGTCACATGTGTTACAGAATATTGAGACCATGTCACATGTGTTACAGAATATTGAGACCCTATGTCACATGTGTTACAGAATATTGAGACCCTATGTCACATGTGTTACAGAATATTGAGACCATATGTCACATGTGTTACAGAATATTGAGACCATATGTCACATGTTTTACAGAATATTGAGACCATATGTCACATGTGTTACAGAATATTGAGACCATATGTCACGTGTCACAGAATATTGAGACCCTATGTCACATGTGTTACAGAATATTGAGACCATATGTCACATGTGTTACAGAATATTGAGACCATATGTCACATGTGTTACAGAATATTGAGACCATATGTCACATGTGTTACAGAATATTGAGACCATGTCACATGTGTTACAGAATATTGAGACCATATGTCACATGTGTTACAGAATATTGAGACCATATGTCACATGTGTTACAGAATATTGAGACCCTATGTCACATGTGTTACAGAATATTGAGACCATATGTCACATGTGTTACAGACTATTGAGACCATATTTGACATCATGGAGATGGAGGATGAAGACAGAAACAAGCTGCTGAAGCTGACAGAGTCACAAATGGCTGATGTTGCCCGCTTCTGCAACAGATACCCCAATATTGAGATGATATACGAGGTAGCAGAAAAAGAAAACCTTCACAGGTATGTTGCACAACTTTTCAGTATGGCTCAGCAGGTAAAAGCATTGTCTTTAAATGCAAATCATTTTGTTTGGTCATACCTGTGTATTTTCAACTTATACATGTAGTCCGGATTAAGTATTGCCATTGACCTAAAAATAAATAAAAATTGATTGGTCTGGATATCTAGAATATTTGACTAATTTACTTGCTTATATTCAGTCTTTTGTGAACTTCATATGCGTGATGTAGCTCAAAGATAGGTCAGCTTAAACTACTTTTGTTATTTTTCTTGTAAACTACTTTCTTTCTAATAGGGACTTTGTCTCTGTAGTATAGATGAATTTTCTGCCTTTTAAGCTGAATTTGCTTGCAAACAATAGTTACATTTTTCCTGTTAGTTTCGTATTCAGAGAATTATAAACAAGTCATTGAAGTATGAAGTGAATTATACATTAACTTTTAAAATTGTCTTATGTATTTAGATTTGTGTTACTTTTCTTGTTTGATCTTGTCTTTCCTTAATAATACAATTGTGTCAGATTGATAAATGAAAAATACTAAATATTTTTCAGTGGATCTACAGTGAATGTATTGGTGACGCTAGAGAGAGAAGATGAGGTGGCTGGTCCTGTGGTGGCTCCACTCTTCCCTCAGGTACATCTAGCTCACACACTTGTTTCAATAGAATTTCATCGCAAATTATTTAATTATGATTATGATTAAACAAGCTGTAGAGATTTTTTTCATAGAAACTTTCAATTCCAACAAGCTTTGTTATTTCTGAACTGATAAGCTAAATTGCAGTCAGCAAAGAGTTGTAAGGTAAGTTTTTTTTTTAAGAAAAAAAAATCAATTTAAATGCAAACTCTTATCTAAAACTTATGAGTCTTACTGAATATGTTTGATTTTTCATATTAATCAAGATATACCATAAAAGATTTGATTCTTCATATTTATCAAGATAAACAATAAAAGATCTAGAGTTACATGGGATATTTAGAAAGCTGATCATTATTAATTCACACATTTACTTGGGATATTTAGAAAGCTGATCATTATTATTTCACACATTTACTTGGGATATTTAGAAATCTGATCATTATCATTTCACACATTTACATGGGATATTTAGAAAGCTGATCATTATTAATTCACACATTTACATGGAATATTGAGAAAGCAGATCATTATTATTTCACACATTTACATGGGATATTTAGAAAGCTGATCATTATTATTTCACACATTTACATGGGATATTTAGAAAGCTGATCATTATTAATTCACACATTTACATGGAATATTGAGAAAGCAGATCATTATTATTTCACACATTTACATGGGATATTTAGAAATCTGATCATTATCAATTCACACATTTACATGGGATATTGAGAAAGCAGATCATTATTATTTCACACATTTACATGGGATATTTAGAAAGCTGATCATTATTAATTCACAGAAACGTGAGGAGGGCTGGTGGGTAGTTATCGGAGACACAAAGACCAACTCTCTGTTGTCCATAAAGCGCCTTACCCTACAACAGAAGGCAAAGGTCAAACTAGACTTTGTGGGACCAGCCCCGGGCAAGTACAACTACGTGCTGTTCTTCATGAGTGACGCATACATGGGGTGCGACCAGGAGTACAAGTTCTCCGTTGATATCAAGGAAGGAGAGAGTAGCAGTGAAAGTGACAGTGATTAATTGTGGCAGATAAAATAAGACAGACTACAGGGTGAGGAAGAGGAAGTGATTATCACAGGAGGATGGGATACAACACTGAATACATGGCTTAAGACTAAAGTCAATCGATAATGGTCTGGTTTTAGCGTTAAGTGGGTGTGTCTATGAACATTTAAAGTGGGTTGATTTGAAAGAAGAATTTTTACAACGTTTTTTGTAAGCATCATCACTTTTCATTTATGTATGGGAATGTTATGGTACTGTTTGAATATATATTTTTGAGGAATTCATTAGATTCTTTAAAATATATATTAAAATAAGAACTATTATGATCATTCCAATTTATATCAACAATGCCCAAGGGCTCATTCTAAGGATTATTTGAATGCAAAATATTTTAGGTATTTGTTTATAATCATGCCATTTTGTAGAAGAGACAAATTGACTTAGGACACAAATATCATGTGTTTTCTACAACTTAATCTTATTATCTGGAAACCTGTGTATTGTGGAAGTTTTAGACACTATATATTAGAGTCCAGTCTGTCTGTAGACATGACTTTATTGTTTGGTTTCTGTTGGTCACGTTGTGACAAACATATACAGGACTGGTAAATACCAAGCCTTGTTGTGCACATCAGTGGCACATCAGAGCTTGATTTTACATTGTTACAGCCCTTTGTTTAATGTATGGTTACAGAAAAGCAGTATCTGGAGTATTCATCATCTTAGATAATAGTTCTTATTATGTAAGATTTCACTACAAACAATAAAAGAAAACACAATCTTGAATCTTTTTTTTCACTTTAAGAATTCAAATAAAGAATGAGTTATATATGAGTCCATATGAAAGGGGAGTTTCATATTTTCATCATTAACATGCTGTAATTATTGTCACTAAAAATATTCTATGTGTACCTTATACCATTTTGTCAGCATAGTAAATTGTCAATAAACTTTGACAAAGGACACCTTTCTTTTCCTTTTTTAGTTTTATGTAGTTATATGCTTGCAGGTGTGAGGGGTGGAATATACTATGTTAATACGCTATTGGTTGGTGCATTTTTTTTTTTGTTTTAAAAAAACAAACAATATAAATAAAATTCTTCTTTTTCTACTTAAATACATTCTTACCCTCCTTCTGGGAAGGTAGTTGGTATATAGTTACTGAGAAGAAAATACTCCTTTTTTCTATTTTTTTTTACAACTTTTTAGATCACTTATGACTGCAACATGCTCATAATATTGTTATCTTACTGATTAAGATAAGAATGAGTTACCGTGTTAGAGCACAATTTTAAAGTAAATTAAAAATAACAAGGGAGATAACTTGAATAACAACTCGATTTATATGTACATACTTCACTATAAATGTCAACGTTATTGTCTATGTTTAATTACCTTTCAATTATCTGGAGATATTGTGTACTCAAAGCAGACTTGACTGTGTAAAGTAATGCCATGAACTTATAGCAGGACACCACACCCAGCCACACTAGAGCTGTAGAATGTGAGCAGTTTGGTTTTATTCGACTCATTACTAAAAGCCAGGGTGCGCACAAGTAAGGGGCTATTAAAAAATCCCACCCCCTCAAACCTTGCTTGACCGCGGGAAGGTATATTTGTTGACTGCCATCTGTCACTTATGATTGTATTCCTTTTTATTATTATGTTTATTATTTGGTTTATTCCTTGCACTCGCATAGATAGGTTGTTTTATAAGTTTTATATTGATTAAAGTTCAAAAGAAAAAGAACTTTTGGGAGTTAACGTGCCAACATGACCGATCTTCAAACGTCAGAGATAAGTAGTCAAGGTGGTATTGATCAGAGCAGTTTGACAGTGAGGATATGAATGTTGTGGTTTTATACGCCGCTGCTGATTACATTTCTCCAGGAAATTATTGACTGACTGCATGTACACAAGGACAGTGCACTGTTCTTATTGAGATTTAGGTGCATGTTAAAGCCAGTGACCACAAGTAACCTTGTATTTGCTACAGGTTACAGATATTTCTTCCTGAAATTTTTGATCACCTGACGGTAACTTCAAACAACTCTATATCACAGATCAAGTTATGTTATTACATCTTAACAGCCAATGAATTTTCAGAACTGGGGGTGCTTACAATCTACAAGCTATTGATTTCTACCAGAGATTTGAAACCCAAAGTAGGGGTTTACACATTGTATGGGCACACACATTCTATAGCCCTTTATGGTAAATGACTTTGGGATGTCAGTCCAGTTTCTAACCCAGAGCTTTGCGTATCTTAGATACTGTACTGTACTGGAAGGGAAATAATCCAGGGAGACAACACAGCATGCAATATTTATTTGGTAGTTACTAATACAGTTATACATATAACAAATGTAAGCAGAATATGATTGTGAATCAAGAGAAAGCCTACTGACCTAAACAGCAAAAGTTATGAATGGTGGCACAACATCAACTGCTACCTAAAGTTAGACAAAGATCATTAGTAAGCTATGAATAATGGAAGTTAAAATAAAAATACGGATTTTAATATGGACAAAAGGAATATGCTTGTTTTGTTGACAGAAATCATGTGTTGTGATGGAGGAACGAAACTAAAAACATGTAAATGTAATCACATCTTCATTATGTGTATTATTAAACATCTGGCAACATGGTTATTTGTGATGTTATTGCAAATAACCAGTACAAAAACAAAAGAAATATTTGACCAAGCCTAGAAAAAAAAACATGAAGACATTGTTATTATGATTTTACACCATTTTTTATGAAAACATTTAATTGGATTGGGAACATACGATTGATGCAAGATGAACACATATTAATATGTATTATAATAAATGATGAAAAATGATCTATGTACAGTATATACACAAAAACAGACAACTAAGATACATGTCTACAGGCAAGACAGGAGAAAGGTTAGAAGATCTGATTAACAAAATCTTGTGTTCACATAAGGACCTAAATTATCTTATTTCTTTGGGGGAAACCAACAAGCATAAACAATTATTAAAAATAATAAGAAATGGACAATTCTAAAATATTTTACAAATATTGCTTCATGTATGCACAAAACACAATATATATTTTTGTTTAGTAAAATAACATTTAATATGTTTCGTGTTTGTTTTATGCATTCATAATCATGAGAAATAAAAATGCATTTCTAAATATTTACTGTTTATTTAAAGTTATAATGTTAACATCTATGGACAAACAGCTATTTTATGTCATATAATGTATCTGCAACGTTATTTGAACTAAATTTAATGATGAAATTTCAAACCATACATAACTTTAAAATAAAAGAAAAGGTAACGTAGCTTTGCATAAAAAATGGACAGAAAATTCATGCTGTTGGGCAGTAGATATATTTTGCACAGAGTTATACAATAATTAAATACTAGACCTTGAAAATAAAAAAGTAGTCTTTAAGCACATGTACACAATATAGAAGTTAAATACAATATAGAATAAATACTGTATATTTAAAACAGATAAAAAGCCTAATTAACTCACATGTATGACTAACATATAAACATGCATAAATATCACAGCAAAAGCTTTGAAGTTAATCATTTTACCTGGATATACTTCTTAGCACAAAAATCTGAAGATCACAATATAGCATACTACATTCACTGGTCCTGAATATGTTTTCTCAGGAATGACAGGTACGGGTTTAACAATAAATGTAGTACATACGTAAAATTATTTTCATTAAAATGCTTAATATAAGCTTGTATACCATGACAGATACTGGCAAAGTAACTCATACATTGTGTTGTTTTGAAATTGTACATAACAAGATTCTATACCAATACTGTCAACATAGAAACATACACAATTCTGTTGACAGAATACTATGTTTTACCTGGTTTACTTTTACTTATCTTAAAATGTCTATTGATAACTGTAAATTACAATAAATTCTAAAGAAAATGAAAACCTCTCCAAGATTTTATGTTTACAGTTAAGCAGTCTTATATAGTTACCTTCCACTTTCCAAATTGTTTTTTTTGTTGTTTTTATTTCTCATATGTATTGCATCATATTATTTCTTGTGTTTAGTTATTCATTTTCAATAATTTTATGGAGAAGATGGGGTAAAGCAAAATAAAAGATTTCTACACAAATAATGGAACTTATACAATGGAAGCACTTTTAACCCAAATTTGGACTTATTGTGTACAGGTTTTTCACATGTGACTTTCATCTAATATTTAAAAAATACATAAACATAACAGTATTCAAATCCTAGGTAATTAGTGTGTTGTTTTTTTTATAATCCAACTTTTTCTTATTTCTATAAACAATGAGAATAAACTGCAACAATATCAGCATTGTCAGCATAAAAATACATAAATTACTTAAAAAGATCCTCGTTACAATAATTATTTAATCCAAATTTAAAATAATTGTAACCATTTATATATGAATTTAATCATGTTCTATACGAAATATTTAACCATTTTTTAATTGACATTTAATAAGACCTAATCCAAGTAAATGTGTTCACATTTATTATGATATAAGCTGTTTTAATATAATGTTATTGGTTTAAAATGACTGGATCCATAATTCCATCTGAAGTGTTAGAAGATTTAGGGGACATCTCAATGAGGCAGGCTTTACACTTCATCATATCGGCTTCCTTTATATGCTAGGTCAACGTTTCCGTGGTAACCATTTGCTGACATTACAAGTTGCTGTGAAAGTTCATCAATTCTGCTGTCTTTCATTTTTACCAGAAATTCCAGGTCCTTAATCTTGGCCTGTAACAGCTGAAATAAAAAAAATGCTGTATGGTGACTGCAGGTGATTATAAGAGGAAAAACAATGATTATACACTTTTTTATGTTGATGGAACTTTATGAAGATGATGATAAGGAAAACCGCTTTTTTTTAATAATGACAATGATGATAATGTATATTACATTTAGTAGCAGCAGATTATACCTGATATTCTTACACAGTGATGAAAGCAGTTATGTAACTTATTGGTATATGTAGTACATAAAGTAATTGTGGTACTTTTCTTTCAATACATATTTGAAGTATGCAAACTAAGTTTATTTCTTTAGTTAGTGAATGCCATACAAATAATAGGTAAAATGTTAATAAGACTATATACTTGTAAATAAAAGCTCATAAAAAACAGTGCATAATACTGATGTACTTAAATATATTAGAATTATTTTTTTTAAAAATGTATAAAAAAAGACTAATCTATTTACATGTGACTACTGCTATAGAGATTGGGTGGGGTGAGATTGCTGTTCATCTGCGGATTCCTGTGGGCCGTATCGACTCAACACGGTTTTGAAGGTCGTCAATTCGCAAGTCTTTCAGGTGTAGCAGGTGCTCTAAGCGGGATATTTTTGCCTGAAGAATCTTTAGTGGGAAGAAAATAAAAAAGTAAAGAAAGTGTGGATATATTTTTTGTAAAATAAACATTAATAAAAAATATCAATGTTAATGATATGCTTATGTGAGATTCTGTTGTCTGTAAAATCTACAGTGCACAGTGAGAAATAAATGTTAACAAAGTGGCTACATTATATATGTATACAAAAAAAAAAACTGTAATTTATAAACAAATTGGTTTCAAAGAAATCAAATTAAAAAAAAAATATGCTAATTCATAATTATGATCTAATATGATAACTAACAAAAGATGAATATTTTTTACTTAGACTAACTTTGTATTTGTATATTTATTTTACAGATAAGAATTTTTATAAGTAACACAGCTGAAAACAATAAAAAATAAATCAATTAAGAAACATAAGATGTGCAGTAAAGAAATTATTTGATTTATTTTTATTTATCTATATATTACATAAGAGCAATTAAACAGACTAATTTTCGTATAAATACATGTATTTACGTGCTTTATGAAATAAAAATGAGTTAAGTAGACAATTAACACAAACAACAAACGATAATTATATAAACACATAAAACAAAAAACAAACAATATTTATATATACACTTAAAAAACAAACAATACTTATATATACAAAGTGAACTTGAACCCCGTAAGTAAATACCTGGAAACTGTTACAATTAAGCATAAAAAACACTGACAAGTGCATATACAAAAGTATTATTGTATTACTACATGCTTTCAAACCCTAAGAACATGCATGAAAACACAACACCAAAACTATATACATTTTACAATATTATATATGATGCTGAGAGCATACATCTACAAAGTGCAATATTTCGGCCTTCTATGTTTGCTCTTGAATAACAAAAATTCAAAAGTAAAAAAATCAGTGTAATATTCTATTATATATGCCAGTCATAAACAAATTCACTAACTGGCTCAACAGTTGTGCAAAATCTTAAACACTGATTGAGCACAGGGGAGAGGGTTTAAGAGACAAGTAGTTCAAAAGTTTAATTAATATACATAGTAACATAATAAACATTAAAACTTCTTATTAGGTGAGATTCAGACTAGCACAAGCCAGAAATGTAATATTATAATTCAAAGCAAGTTATGCATTTTTTTTTTTTTTACTGTATACAACATTTCTGCATGTAGTATAGAATTACAGATATTTAAGAAGAGAGAAATGATCTGGACAATGATGGTGTGTCATGCAATACATTTGTGTCTATGCAACAAATGTGACTCTAGAACACACAACATATAGTTACTATGGAAACAACAACAGGACAACTTATCCTTAGCAACATGCAGAGAACAGCATTTAAGAACATACAAGGTATGATTACTGTTACTATGGTAACAACAACTGGACATTATTAATAATAATAGCAAACAGATCTAGTATAATGGCCAGCCCAAAAACAATCATAATGGAAAAAAATTATGGTTGCAAACATACTGTGTTTATTTAATTCTGCAGAGGCATGGTCTTTCAATCTTAGAATAATCTAAAGTTTGTGGAATTTCGAAGTAACACTAATAGAAGACTACTGCATTTTAGCAGGTGCTTTTTAAATTCACTGGCAAAAAAGTGTATTCTGTGAAAATTAATTATTGTCCTTTAAATGAAAACATAACAGCAAAAGTAATGAGATAGTGGTTGTTCACATTGTTAATTTGCATTAAAATACCAAGCCATGACAAAACAGGAATCCTGTAACTAACCCTGACCCTGTTGATCAATAAAATGGCAGACTTCCACTGGTTAAATTGGATTTTAGCCAGCACATATTCTTAGCTGTAATTGTACATTTCAACATTTGTATGATAAAACATTTAGACATTTAGTACAACAGAGTATGCAAAACTTATGAAGTAACTTCAATGATGGAAAAAGTGCAGAGACACATGTGTAAGGAAAAAGAAGAGAAGACCAGACATGTCCCACAACTACTGTTTTATCACTACACACTAGTAAACACAATGAATGTTTATACACACAATGAATGTTTACTCTTTTGTGAGAGGAGCCATTTTGTTGTACACTGTACCTATTTGTGTTATCACACGCATGCCAAGTTGTGCAAAATCTTCTATGAAAATGTGCGATGAACAGGAAGACCCACAACTACTTTACACTGCATTTTCACCCCACTATGATACATTCCTTGAATTAGACCAGGATACATCTGTCAGACAATGACAGTTCACAACACCAGCAACTATTCACACACAACAACTGGGCTAGCTGTCACATCACCATGGCAACACAGCAACAACATTCATGTTTGTTACCATTGCAACAGTGATACTCAGATTTGTCTGTAGTTTGCGGCTACAGGAGCCAGTCTTTGTTTTTGTGACATATGCAGATTGGATGTTACTCAAGTTTAGCTTTATGACTTAACTCATAGGTAGACTTGAGATTTCATTTCAATTTACATTTTTTGGCACAATATTTTGTAACTGAAATATTTAGTGACATGACTGAGACTTAACCAAAAGAAAGACAATTGAACAATATTTACATTTATAAGGCTTTATTGAACATCTACACTAACACCTGAATACATGAATATCTAGTTATTATAATATTAATACATGGGTTGTGCAATTTTACAGTCTTGTGTTTGCTCCTCTGTCATTTAGAAAAAAAATAATTACACACAAAAAACAATGTCATGATACTGCTCTGTATCCACAACAGCATAGATTCCAATTTTAAATGCCTATATTAGTAACTATGAAAGCCTAGCATTTTGACTGGTTATTATCCATTATCAACACAAATACTTATAAACTGCGATATTGATGTACAGTCTAATTTTGGGCTGAAGGGTATAAAATGTATTCAGTATGTGTATGACAAATTGTCTAGATTAAGGCAATCAAGTAATGAGAAAAAGTTTTGGACTTGAGCACAATGAACTGAACCTTAGGCTTAGAACAGTTTTAACAATCTTTGTCACCTGATGTCACCCCCACTAATCCCTGTTGCTACGGTAACCATGCACCAGCCCTGTGTTTCCATGGCGACCACTGACCTTGACCATTTCATCCTTGGCCAACACTTCCTGTTCGCGCTCTTCCAACATAATCCGAGGAACCATGTCAGAATCGAAGATTGGCATTTTCTGCCGTCGAGGCATGCTTTGCTCCACACTGTAACATTAACAGGGTTAAAGAAAAAGATATTAATACATGTAAATTGGAATAAATGACTTACTTCGATGGTCTCATCTCTCTGGAGGATGTCCTGCTCTCTCTCCTCTACAAGGTAGCGTGGCACCATGTCTGACTCCATGATTTTACCGACTCGTTTTTTAGGTATCACCTCAGGCTTAGTTGGTTTGATTATACCTTTGGCTGCATTAATAGTGGTAGTCTGCGATCTAAAAATAGCACACAAGGTTAACCTAGTGACCTCATTTTGTGGTTATTGAAATGAAATCTAATAAAAAAAACATGAAAAGGGAGATAAGCAAATTATGTTTTGCATCAAAACCTGGGTATGTCTCTTTACAGTTATTGCTGTGGGATTACGGTGAAATCAAAACAAGACTGTTTGAATGCTTGATGAGCTAGAGTTGATCCTGTATGTCAGCTTGTTATAAGTCTTTAACAGTTTCCAAAATGAAAAGATAATCTTTATTTTTGAAAAACAAGTTATATAAAAAAATATACATATAAAATTATATCATTATTTTTACTTATTACACAGAAAAAAATAGCAGCATTCCAGGTTTGAAGCTGAGGCCTTAAGTATGACAGGCTAGCACATAAACACTAGATCACTCAGTCATCAAATGGTACATTTCCATTGTTCAATGATAATGTTTGTTTTACTTGAATTTATTGAACTGTCCAAAAAATTTTGATTTTCAACTCAACCATGTCAGTTAAAAACATAACAAAACTTATTCAAAAGTGCATCTGGCAAAATATTTAACTGAACTAAACTTAACAATTGTGGTGGTTATATAATCAAGCCAATGAACCCACTGGCAGACCTTTACTGTCTGTTGCATAGGGATTTACTACATACTTCTGTTTTAATAGTTTGACATTGCAAATAAACTTGGTATACATATACGCCCAGTCAGTCTACATTCCACTGTAAGCATTCTACTTTGCTTAAGAAACACATACATCCTGAAATGAAATACATGTTGGTATTAGCATAAACTTTCAAAACTGATTTATTAATTATTAAAAATATGCATTCAAGAAAATGGTTTATGTGACTCATGCCAGTTAAACTTACTTTAATAATTACATTTTTTTTCAAATATTGTACATATATAGTTATCAAAAGGTAGAAAACCTATTTATATAATATGATTTTTCCTACATCATGCATGGTTTTTATAACTGAAGTTTGACCATATTATAAAGTAGCATACATTTTTTTTTTACTTTTACAACATAGTAAAAGTTAGTGTATGACATGTATGACAGATATTTAAACATGAATATCACACAATTCCAAATGGCCATCACCAAATGCCACACATTAGGCAGTGTAAATTGAGACAATGTTGGAAGTGGAAGGTTAATATGTCTTTACTTAACATTCATTCATCTTACACCATAATGCAAAGATCAGATTAAACTTTGCTTGTTTGACGGTTTTATCAACTTAAAGCAGATATGGTGCTGACGTCAATGCTATAGAATGCAGTAAATATCTGAGCCTGAGGTTATCAAACTTTGAGCTAGAGTTTGAGATCTTTCTCATGCATCTGATTGTTCAGATTTAAAGTTTCATTCAAAATTCAGCCAATCAGAACCTTAAAGGTGACCTCATACACCAGCTCAAGGTTTTATAATCTTTTTTCCCAGATATGATCTTTACCTTGACACATTATCCTGACACCTAAGCAGCCAGTTAAGTTTTTTAACATAGAAGTGGAACATAAGCAATGAAGCTTTACCATTATTTTAAGACTTTAATACTTCATATTTTCTTGACTTGGGAATGAACTAACTATTAGCCTTATTAATCTGGTCCCACTTGCAAAATTAGTTCTCAGTTGTTAAGATTTTGCTAAAGCTCAGATAATAACTCAAAAAAATCTTTTAAAGAGACATCATGTCACAAATTTTTACATTTTAAAAACCATCAACCTAAAAAATTATGTGGTATCAAAATAAGTTAATATAACATAAAGATATTAAAATAAAGTGCTAAAGATACAATTTGTAAATGAGGTGCAATAAAACTTTGAACTTGATCAAAATCTCAACTGAGAAATGTTTTGCAAGTGGGACCTGGAGCCAACACTCCACCTACAGTTCTATCCGGGCTGCAGAGCTGATTGTAACAAGCTATACCACTTAAGCTTCTGTAAGACAACAGTCTAACTTGGACTTGCATTGAATCATATATCTAACCATTGGTACCCTACACCAGTGTGACACTTACTGTCTACTAAGGTAATTTGTAAAATATACACACAACTTTTAATTTCAGAATAAGCACAAAAAAGTAAGATTAGCAAGTTTATGTAACCGCTTATGGCATATCATGCATTATGTTGCAGCAACATCTTTGCCACCATGACCAATTTTTCTATCATGTTTTTTTTTAATAAGGATTTCTTTACATGCAAAGAAACACTCTTATCACGCTGTGCAGTTAAATACCCAGAGTTCCATCCCTTGTGGTCTAGGTAATGCTGAGTTATCAGGTAACCATACTCTTCACTGAAATTTTTTATACAAATACAAGAAAGATCATGAATACACATGCTGGGAACCAAACTATCTCGTAGATTTTGTAGTATGCTGTTGTCTACTACATCTTTTTAGGTGCACTGTTAACATTGGCATAATTTTTCAAGGAAGATCTTGCTAAACAGTTGCAATTTTTTTTTATTGTCTGCTACATTAGTGACATCTTTTTATAATTGCCAGCTGCACTGTTTACCTCAACATACTAAGAATACATGATTGTCTAGTGACAGACAGTATTATACAAATAGCTGTTGGATTTATTATGGTAAGTTATCTTTGGCTGAAATGTTAAAAAAGCAAATGACATCAGACTTATTTGTAGTGTACCTTTTCAAATATGTGTACAAGAATATCAAAAGTACATTAAACAAAGTATTCAAATAATGCTATCAGGTAATACATTTACAGTTTGTGTTGACAACAAAATACAACTACAACAGTAATGACAATAACTAACACAGTAATTTATTTGACAAAGTGTTTATGGTTTATCAAATGTGACCACAGAGTTTCTGCAATAGACATGAAAATACCATACTTTAATGAATGAGTGTTTTCATACCAAAATTTAATGACAAAGAATTGAAGCTTCACTAAACTACAAATTGTGTTGTTATAGTCCCATCAACAATCATCCAGATAAAGTGATGCCTTTACTGTGTCTACTATAAACTGAGAACAAATGACATGGTACCACACCATGTATGTCATATCCTGATTTTGACCAGTTGTGGAATTATCCCAACATATGCCTGAGTATAAGCAAGGGAACTACACCACTACCATCTTTATGATGTATGTTACAGTTAAAACTCTGGGCCTTCTATACCTGATGCCCACTCTCTACTTTTGCACTACCAGGTCAGACATATATTCAGTTTTATCTATTCTTTGAGCTTGCAATGCTACCTTAGACTTATTTTGTTAAAGGATAGTCAATATGCTTGTAAAGTTGACAGATTCCTGTAGGGTGACATTAAGATGCTTGTAAAGTTGACAGATTCCTGTAGGGTGACATTAAGATGTTTGCCACTCAAATATTTACAACACATACCTTGCAATGGTAATGACAACACATTTCTTTTGTCAAACTTTCCACAGTGCTAACAATGTTTACGGAGTATGACAACAAACGGAAGCCCCATAAGACTACCATACAACAATGGGCTTGACCTGTCTACATATTATTTTTAATATGACTCAAGTTTGATTTACCAGTCAACTATACAAACCACTGTAATAACAATAACAACATTCAATTTGTAAAATAGCTACTGACTGCTTGCAGTGTCTAACTGTAGTTTTTTTATGTAACAAGCTGATTTGCCAACTACCCACACATTGTACCAAATAACAACATTCAATTTAGTGTAAAAAAACAACTGTGTTTCCTGTGTCTACATCAGTGTTTTATATAACAACAGGTTGATATTCCCATGACAACACAATGTACTGAAATAGCAATAACAATATTCAATTTATTGTAAAAAAAGCTACTGTGCTTGCAGTGTCTAAACATAGTGTTGTATTGTACTACTAGTTTTTGTGCCGATGAAAACACAATGTACAAAAGTACCTAGCTTCCTGCGCGGGACTAGCGACAGTCTCTCTGAAACAAACAGGCTGGCTCTAGACACACAGACAAATAACTCCCCCATTTAGTAACTTGTTTTTATTTGGTAACTTGTTTTCAAAGTCTATGTTTTACATTTCTGCTTCATGAATGCAGGTCAAAATGTAAATCAATCCATGTAGCTGACTAGCAGTGTACACATTATAAATTGATCAGGAGCCACACTGGAAGTATCTACTTACATCTCAGACAATCTTATTGGACGCTTCGGAACTCTGATAATCCTTTCAATAATGAAGCATTTATCATATATATAATTATACAAAAGGGAAAAACAACAATGAAAACAAATAATCATTTAAAACAATAAAGCAACTGTTTATTATTTTAGCATTATGGACACCCATAGCCAAATGTTAGAGTGGCTTACTTGGAACTCCTCTGGGTACTCTGCCCTGCACTGTCTAGGTACGAGTAATGTAGGGTAAGTCATTCAGGCAACCTAGAGTGTGACAGTGGTTCTACCTAGACATTTATCTTGGATCTTCTACCAAAAAGCTGGATATTTTTTTTTAATAACCATAAATGATTTGTTGCTCTGTCTTTCAAAACAACAAGGAAATCTAAGAAAGTCAAATAAATTATAAAAGTGAAGTATATGATGCCTGTTATACTAAGGTACTAACAGCCTGTTATATATCACCATACCAGCTGTTCAGTAAGCAAAGACAGAAAATATCACTTGGTATTAGTTGCAGCATCAGAAACAGTATCATCAGCATTAAGTGCAGTTACATTAAACAGTATAATTAGCACAGAACACAATGTAGGAAAAAAATATTTTAAGTTACTAAATTAACAGACTTCAAAAACTTGGTTTCATTCAATACATTGGATCTCAAGTCTGAGAACATATTTGGTAATTTGAGTGTTAAAATTGGGCCAGCAAGGTACTTAAGAAACAGATATAATGTTATCAGTGATAAAAAACTCTCTTGTCCCGCATTTTCTCCCATCTTTAAATATGTCCACTATAATTCATTTTCATATTATCTATTCTTCACAATAAATAATAATTGCTTAATTAATTAAATAACATATATAGTTAATTAAATAACATAGTAGCTATGCCACATTCTAAAATTGTCAAAACCTTTTTTCTTGTTTCAAGATTTCTTCAAAGATACAATCAACTAACTATATCAGTATTTTGGTTTTTAAAATATGTAATTATGGAAGGAAAACATAAAATTTCACACTTCACCATAAAGTTGGTCAAACTTGTGATAAAACTTAACAATCAACTGAAAAGCTACTTGTTAGTTTGCTACAGGAACAAAAAGATCAAAGGAAAATGTAAATGATGAAATTCACTAGTACTTACATTTCAAACTCTCTACAGAAGACAAATATTACAACCAATTATTGCATGCAGATGATATGATAAGAAAAATTAAAGTAATAAAAAGACACATTAGCGTTATAACAAAAAAGAGGAACAAGAGATGTTTGTAAACATATATATCCACCCTCACACTGCCTGGTTACACCTGCCGACCTAAAACCCCAAAGTAGAATCCCTTCAAGGCAGGCACGTTTCTGCCATTGAACACTTCATGCACGTGTTAAAAATAGAAAATCTGAAAGAACCAAAAATATGATGCCCAACCTGGCTTAGGAATGATATGTTTTATTTCCATAGTTTCAATGTTATAACATCTTATTACCACACCAATCAAGTCGAAAAGGCTTAAAATGATTTAACTTATACAAGTCAGGATTTTAGTTGTTTATATTTTGCGTTAAGTTCCTCGCATGTCCACATATTACATGTTATTCAAAGAAAATAATATATTCAGAAGTATTACTACAAAGGTTATTTCCCTTGTAAGTGTGCATAACTTCAAAAAACAGGCCAGATACGCGCCTGCTTCAAGGTAACTGTATGTTGACCCCCAAACCACTCATCAAGACCATCAGTGTCTCTGCCAAGTTTGAGGACTAGAGGTCATTAAGATCTAGATGTTTATTTGAAAACTAAAATCATGTTCTGTGCTGTTGTGAACTTGATCTTTGTTCCACAGATCCCTTTAAATGGGGGTTAGATACTTATCATGACTATTCATAGTAATGTCCTAACCAAGTTTGAGGAATGTGTGCTCATGCTTTCTCTAGATATTGATCAGAAATGAAGAAATCTACTGACCATCAGACCAAACAACATCTGCACAACAACATGCTCCATCTTGTTCAAAAAGGTGAATTAACATTCTAAGATTCATGCGTTTTTTTTCTTTTTCTATATTACAGCAATAATTAATACTACTAGTCCATATACAACTTTTCTACAAAAAAATCTTAATAGTATGTCTTTTTTTTATTTAAAGACAAATCTGCATTAAAAGACTAACCACAAGACAAAGTTAAGATGGTCTTTTAAGACAGGTAATTTCTAAATGCATCACCCAAGTTTGTTTGTGATAAACTCTATTAAATTAAGCATCACTAAACATATTTTTTTTTCATTAAAGTCAATAGACACCTGTAACCAAACGATTGCATTTGTTGATCAATCAAATTATTGCAGTTAAAATGTATCCTGCAATAAACAAGATTGTATCTATCATCAACAACCATGCCATGTAAGACAGTTGCTGTAGTCAATAAAACTTACTGTTTATGTGGTTTAGCCTGCTTCCTGCCATCCTTTCTGCCTGGGGACACTGAAATAAAAAGATAACTTGTAAATTATGGTGATCAAATGAAACTGACATATATTTTATTATCAGTATTTAAAATAAAACATGTTTACATATATCATATAAATCAAAGCAGTTTGATATTAGGATCAGAAGTCATTTCTATATTAACCATTCCTTGATAACTTAAATCTACTGATGGGATGACAAAATCAACAAATAAACAATTCTATAAAAAGATGTCATAAAAAAACAACTCCAAAGGATTAACTAAATCATTATTTTACTTTTAACTTAAAAGCCAGTGATGTTCTGATGTGTTTCAAGACAACCTTAAGTTCTGATGTGTTTCAAGACAACCTCAAGTTCTGATGTGTTTCAAGACAATCTCAAGTTCTGATGTGTTTCAAGACAACCTCAAGTTCTGATGTGTTTCAAGACAACCTCAAGTTCTGATGTGTTTCAAGACAATCCTAAGTTCTGATGTGTTTCAAGACAATCTCAAGTTTGGATGTGTATCAAGACAATCTTAAGTTCTGATGTGTTTCAAGACAACCTCAAGTTCTGATGTGTTTCAAGACAACCTCAAGTTCTGATGAGTTTCAAGACAACCTCAAGTTCTGATGCCTTTCAAGACAATTTTAAGTTCTGATGCATTTTAAGACAATCTTAAGTTCTGATCAATAGCACAAGTGGTAGAGCATCGGCTTGCAGATCCAGGGTCACGGGTTCAAACCCTGGCAAGGTCAAACCAAAGACTTTAAAGTTGGTAGTAGTGGCTTCCCTCCGATCGCTTGGGGCTAAGGGGACATTAGCCTGACTCATCAGTGTCAGTATAATGGACAGGCCTGGTTCAGTCCCTGGGCACCTCATAAGTGCCACTGTGCTATAATGATAGAAATGCTGCTGCACAGTATCGGCAAAAAAGCTGGCAAATTCAATCCCCATCCTATATGTTATAGATTAAATTTTCAGGCAGAATTTTTGGCTTGTCAAAAAGACGCATCACAATGCTTCAATTTGGCTGGAGCAATTTTTACTTATTTAAAAATAAAATCCTTAGATTGTCATGTATGGTTAGTCCTCTCGACTCTTATCCCTCACTTGAATCCTACCTTTAATTGGGCTCAAGTTTGTATCAAACCAGGCTACTTACCAACAAGGAAAGGGTTCTTGGATGTCAATCAGTGCTTTAATTTGATGTAAACATTTCTTGAGTAAAAAAAAATTATGTATATGAGGCAAAGTTTATAAGTTACGTACAATGCTGGTCCACCTCTGGCTTGTCAAAATGATGGTCCCGTGAGTTTTTGTGGGCTTCGAGCTTCGACTTGAGCACAAACAGGAAGCGTTCAATGGTCTTTGGTTTGCACTGAACAAGGTCATTGATAACATTTTCATCGACCTCAAACTTCATCCGTGAAAACACTTTCCTGAAGAACCAGCACAGAAATACAAGAATCAATAGAAGGCTAAGGGAAACATTGGGTTAATATGACATCTATGGCATTGAAATAATAATTCCTGTCTCTGACAAAATGGGTTAACATTTTTGGGTTAATTATTGCACAAACTATTTTTCAGAGACATGACAAGCAGAATTATGAAAGCCTCTGACTAGACTTCTGTTATTGCAATTCTATGTTTACCTTACAAAAGCATTTGTGCAGCCAACAATATTTACTAAAGCAGATTCCATGTTGCTTGAACATGCCATGACAACTTAAAAAAATCAGAGTAGCTTCAGATCACACTGCTTGTAATAGTAATCTTTATTCTTAAATCCATTATCCATCGCAGATTCAAATTCCCATTTTGTCAAATAAAAAGAATTATATTTTATTAAACAGGTGAGAAATAACAACAGTAAAGTTATTTATAATTAGATTTAAATAAATTTTTAAACTGAGGTAAATAACAAAAACAGTCATTCTTTTTCATGTTAGACATGTTTAAAATCTAATTCAAATGTATAAATTACAAAAATATTTGATGAATAAAATCTAATTCAAATGTATAAATTACAAAAATATTTGATGAATAAAACCTAATTCAAATGTATAAATTACAAAAATATTTTATTTGAATTTTTAAAAAATGACATTATCACAGGTGACACACACCATGCCATGAAAAGGGCTACTTAAATCATACAGGTTGTAAATTTAATATAAAAATGTTATTGCAGTAATAACCCTAGAAAAGTGTTGTTAATATCAATCGCAACAGTTCAAGTAATTTGTAAAATGTACTGACCGTTCAAAAAGCAACAGCAAAGTTTAAAGTACTTAAAGTCTATTGCATTATTATACATACAAGTATATAAAATTCAACAAACAAGAACGTTTGAAACATTGCTAGTCAAGATTGTTGGTGTTGTTATTAAATTTAAACATCTTCAAATCTAGTCATAACATTTTTATCTTCCTCATTTTTAAAATAATAAGTGTCAGAGTGTAGAACTTGAGTGATACAATAACACAACAAAATAAATAGTTGAAAATCCTCTTTGCTTGTGCTTTATCAAGAAAACCATAAACTGTTTTATGACAATGACATTTGTATCATAGCTGTATGGTAATTTAAAATGCATTTAATTGAACTGCATAAATTGTATACCTAAAATGTTAATAATTATGTTACAAAACAAAAATACATTTAAAAAATAAGTTCTAAGCACAACTAAACAAAGCTAGTTAATTGATCTAAGCAAAGCCACAGTGTGAAATGGTTATGGAAAGGCATTACAACAATAAGACATAAATGTGTTAACAAGAATTGAATTGAAGAAGAGAAATGTTTCACAAAGGAGACTCAATATTGAAATTAACAAATTAAAAGGCAAATTGTCCTGATTAATTAGGTTTGGTTTCAAAAAAATGCTTAACCTTGTAACAAATTCTAACTAATGAGAAGTTTTAAGCAACCTGGCCCTAGTTTTGCTGAAGTACAAGCCACATAGAAACTACACAGTTTGCACTTTTATTTGTATTTAAATTATTTGTTTCACCATCCATTCCAATTAATGAATGTATTATTTATGGCTGATGTGCATTTAAGACTGATGTACAGTAAGCTTATTACCACATGCCAGTTTGAAAATATGCTATATTGTTAAGCTAAAATAGCAATGCTTTTTATTCTTTCAAACTAAAGACTAGAAAATGAAGCACAATATGTTCACAATATATTGCATGATCAGGTAATATTTTATTTCATTATTTATTGTGGTCCAACATTTGTTGTTGTTTTTTTTTAACAAAAGTGTAAAAAAAACATGCAAATGTGACCCACTGTGATTAAGTGGCTTAAACAAATCACAATCTTTCAGTCATGTTGAGTTCATTTTACATGTCGCTAATGCTGAAGCAGGAAAAGAAATCTAAAGTGTTGTGTTTTGTAGATATGTTGTTTGTGAGCTAGCTTAGTGGGTCCAATGTGAAACTATATTGTACATTGTTAGCTAAGCTACATGCTTGTGGGAAAAGGCAAACATGTGGCTCTTAGTTCACTTGATTTAAGCTTTTAATTTCTTCTTGCTAAAGTAAATTTCTCCCTTATAATATTGAGGCCAGGGAATTTTATTCTAAATGCCCTCCGAATTATCAGCCATGTTCTCTCAATTATCAACCCTGTCCTCCCAGTTATCAGTATCCTCTGAATTATCAACCCTGTCCTCCCAATTATCAGTATCCTCTGAATTATCAACCATGTCCTCCCAATTATAAGCATCCTCGGAATTATCAACCCTGTCCTCCCAATTATAAGCATCCTCCAAATTATCAGCCATGTCCTCCCAATTATCAGCATCCTCTGAATTATCAACCATGTCCTCCCAATTAAAAGCATCCTCCAAATTATCAGCCATGTCCTCCAAATTATAAGCATCCTCCAAATTATTAGCCATGTCCTCCAATTATTAGCATCCTCCCATTTATCAGCCATGTCCTCCCAATTATCAGCAATATTCTCCCAATAATCACTAATATTCTCCCAAGAATTACCCATGTCTTGTGAATTATCAGCCACGTCCTTCCAATTATCAGTCATGTCCTCCCAATTATCAGTCATGTCCTCCCAAGTATCAGCCAAGTCCTTCTAATTATCAGTCATGTCCTCCCAATTATCAGTCATGTCCTTCCAATTATCAGTCATGTCCTCCCAATTATCAGTCATGTCCTCCCAATTATCAGTCATGTCCTTCCAATTATCAGTCATGTCCTCCCAATTATCAGTCATGTCCTCCCAATTATCAGTCATGTCCTCCCAATTATCAGTCATGTCCTCCCAAGTATCAGCCATGTCCTTCTAATTATCAGTCATGTCCTCCCAATTATCAGTCATGTCCTTCCAATCATCAGTCATGTCCTCCCAATTATCAGTCATGTCCTCCCAATTATCAGTCATGTCCTCCCAATTATCAGTCATGTCCTCCCAATTATCAGTCATGTCCTCCCAATTATCAGTCATGTCCTTCCAATTATCAGTCATGTCCTCCCAATTATCAGCCATGTCCTCCCAATTATCAGTCATGTCCTCCCAAGTATCAGTCATGTCCTTCCAATTATCAGTCATGTCCTTCCAATTATCAGTCATGTCCTTCAAATTATCAGTCATGTCCTCACAATTATCAGTCATGTCCTTCAAATTATCAGTCATGTCCTCACAATTATCAGTCATGTCCTCACAATTATCAGTCATGTCCTCCCAATTATCAGTCATGTCCTTCCAATTATCAGTCATGTCCTCCCAATTATCAGTCATGTCCTCCCAATTATCAGTCATGTCCTTCAAATTATCAGTCATGTCCTCACAATTATCAGTCATGTCCTTCAAATTATCAGTCATGTCCTCACAATTATCAGTCATGTCCTCACAATTATCAGTCATGTCCTCCCAATTATCAGTCATGTCCTTCCAATTATCAGTCATGTCCTTCCAATTATCAGTCATGTCCTTCCAATTATCAGTCATGTCCTTCCAATTATCAGTCATGTCCTTCCAATTATCAGTCATGTCCTCACAATTATCAGTCATGTCCTTCAAATTATCAGTCATGTCCTCACAATTATCAGTCATGTCCTCACAATTATCAGTCATGTCCTCCCAATTATCAGTCATGTCCTTCCAATTATCAGTCATGTCCTCCCAATTATCAGCCATGTCCTCCCAATTATCAGTCATGTCCTCCCAAGTATCAGCCATGTCCTTCCAATTATCAGTCATGTCCTTCCAATTATCAGTCATGTCCTTCAAATTATCAGTCATGTCCTCACAATTATCAGTCATGTCCTCCCAATTGTTAGACATGCCCTCCCAATTATAAGACATGTCCTCCCATTTACCAACCATGTCCTCCCAATTATCAACAATGACCTACCAATTATCAGCCATGTCCTCCCAATTATCAGCCCTCCCAATTATAAGCAATGTCCACCCAATTATTAGCCATGTCCTTCCAATTATCAGCCATGCCCTCCTAATTATAAGCCATGTCTGTCCGGCAAACCATCAGTCATGTCCTCCCAGTTATCAGTCATGTCCTCCCAATTATCAGCCATGTCCTCCAAATTATAAGCCATGTCCTCCCAACCACCAGCCATGCCCCCAGTTATCAACCATGTCCTCCTAATTATCAACCATGTCCAACTATCAGCAATGTTTCCCTATTATCACTTATCCTTCCAATAATTAGCCATGTCCTCCCAATTATCAGCCATGTCCTCCCAATGATCAACAATGTCCTCCCAATGATCAGCAATGTCCTTCCAATTATTAGCCATGTCCTCCTAATTATCAGCCACATCCTCCTAATTATCAACAATGTCCTCCCAATTATTAGCCATGTCCTGCTAATTACCAGCCATGTCCTCCCAGTCATCACTAATGTCCTCACAATTATCAGCCATGTCCTCCCAACCACCAGCCATGCCCCCCAGTTAGTCAACCATGTCCTCCTAATTATCAACCATGTCCAACTATGAGCAATGTTTCCCTATTATCACTTATCCTTCCAATAATTAGCCATGTCCTCCCAATTATCAGCCATGTCCTCCCAATGATCAACAATGTTCTCCCAATGATCAACAATGTCCTCCCAATGATAAGCCATGTCCTCCTAATTATCAGCCACATCCTCCTAATTATCAACAATGTCCTCCCAATTATTAGCCATGTCCTCCCAATTATCAGCCATGTCCTCCCAATTATTAGCCATGTCCTCCCAATTATCAGCCATGTCCTCCCAATTATTAGCCATGTCCTCCCAATTATTAGCCATGTCCTCCCAATTATCAGCCATGTCCTCCCAATTATTAGCCATGTCCTCCCAATTATCAGCCATGTCCTCCCAATTATTAGCCATGTCCTCCCAATTATCAGCCATGTCAAATATCCCAATCACAGCCACTTCAACAATTCCAGTGATCATTATGTGCTAACTACATTAGGTATAACTTTTGACTGTGTCTAGATAAAATAAATATAACATTGTGATAAATTTAAATCCATTAAACTTGAAATTGACAGTTAAGAAACAAATTTATGTAGGTTTGGTTTGTCTGTAAATAACTGCATAAATAATGCAAAATATAAACAATTAGAACATTCTTAATTATTCAGGCAAATTTTTATATACACTGCAAATGTTAAAATCAAAACCAAATATGCAGACAATATTATCTGGTCAAATATGATCCTTATTATATTAAATATGATCCTAAATTATATGACGGAAAACTACATCAAGCCATGTAAAAAGGGTCATATCAATCAGAATATTGCCAGACATATTACTAATGTCTAAAATTAGCATGAAGCATACAAATACAATGTCATCCACAACTAATGCCTTCCTGAGCAAAGACTCTGATTTTAAATCCCAACCTTTTTATTTGCTTATATAATTATGAAAAATCAATAGCTTATCATTATCAAGTCCATCAAACTAAGAGGCTAATATTTATATGAAACCATTGGTTTATTATTAAAAACAGCAAAACTAAATTTCTTATATTTAAATGTCAATCAATTTGATTGGCCAATATGTCTAAGACCACAGTTGTGATTGGCTTATTCTAAAAATAAATATCAGAACCATTCTGATTGGACAATATTATGTGTATAATACAAAAACCAATTAAAATGCTAGGATTTAGCTGAAGTCTCTACTCAGAAGACAGTAAATTGCTGTGGAACAGATTAAAAACCTATTAAACTATCATTGATGTTTTATGTATACATGTTGTTTTTAATGTCATACCAAGCCAAATAAAGGCCAGGCCAAATAAAGGCCAAATATAGGCCAGTCTAGTTTACCTGTTCAAGTGATACCAATTACGTTTCTTTTCATTGGTCGAACAGGATACTGTGAAGTTGTGCAACTCAACTAGATGAGGATCATATGCTTTAACTATTTCTGCTACTAGCACTGAAATCAATGGAATGATTGACACTCATTATTATGTTAAGTTTTAATTTTAACAATTTTTAGCTACTCCCTACATATTCTTGTTTAATCTACACAAATTATTGGTACCCACTTCTGTGTTAATGTACTGTCCTACAAATAAATAATTATGTAAAATAATACAGAAATTTTCATGCAAAAAACAACATTTCTACTTGTACAACAAAAAAGCAGGATTACTAAACATGGTGGAGTTACAAGAGTCTTCACTTTGTGTTTCAGTATCTCATTATGGACATGTACTACATTTAGTCTTTCTAGTCTTGAACTGTCAATCACCTTCCTTGCTTTTGTCATTTTGGGCTATAAAAGTTAGTATCTCAACAATGATATGTTTGTGAAACATTTTTTATCTGAGTTAATAATTTAATTGGCAGTGGTCATAAATCAATGATGTTTCTCTCAATTGTATAAACATTTCATTTGTAGACTTTGCACCTCATAGTTGGCTTTACTATCAATGATAATTGTTCCATACAAGTTTTTAAATTTCTTGCCAAGAAATGACTTTCTGAAAAAAAACACATGAAAACATCACAAAACAGAGACCCTTGTGGTGGTTCACACTGTTCAGCAACCTTGTTCTTGCTAGACATGCCTCTGGTTTTTCTGTCATTAACAACAACCTTGTTCTTGCAAGACATGCCTCTGGTTGTTCTGTCATTAACAACAACCTTGTTCTTGCTAGACAGGCCTCAGGTTGTTCTGTCATTAACAACAACCTTGTTCTTGCTAGACAGGCCTCTGGTTGTTCTGTCATTAACAACAATCTTGTTCTTGCTAGACATGCCTCTGGTTGTTCTGTCATTAACAACAACCTTGTTCTTGCTAGACAGGCCTCAGGTTGTTCTGTCATTAACAACAACATTGTTCTTGCTAGACAGGCCTCTGGTTGTTCTGTCATTAACAACAATCTTGTTCTTGCTAGACATGCCTTTGGTTGTTCTGTCATCAACAACAACCTTGTTCTCGTGGACATGCCTCTAGTTGTTCTGTCATTAACAACAACCTTGTTCTTGATAGACATGCCTCTGGTTTTTCTGTCATTAACAACAACCTTGTTCTTGCAAGACATGCCTCTGGTTGTTCTGTCATTAACAACAACCTTGTTCTTGCTAGACAGGCCTCAGGTTGTTCTGTCATTAACAACAACCTTGTTCTTGCTAGACAGGCCTCTGGTTGTTCTGTCATTAACAACAATCTTGTTCTTGCTAGACATGCCTCTGGTTGTTCTGTCATTAACAACAACCTTGTTCTTGCTAGACAGGCCTCAGGTTGTTCTGTCATTAACAACAACCTTGTTCTTGCTAGACAGGCCTCTGGTTGTTCTGTCATTAACAACAATCTTGTTCTTGCTAGACATGCCTCTGGTTGTTCTGTCATCAACAACAACCTTGTTCTCACTAGACAGGCCTCTGGTTGTTCTGTCATTAACAACAACCTTGTTCTTGCTAGACATGCCTCTGGTTGTTCTGTCATTAACAACAACCTGTTCTTGCTAGACATGCCTCTGGTTGTTCTGTCATTAACAACAACCTTGTTCTTGCTAGACATGCCTCTGGTTGTTCTGTCATTAACAACAACCTTGTTCTTGCTAGACATGCCTCTGGTTGTTGTCATTAACAACAACCTTGTTCTTGCTAGACAGGCCTCAGGTTGTTCTGTCATTAACAACAACCTTGTTCTTGCTAGACATGCCTCTGTTTGTTCTGTCATTAACAACAATCTTGTTCTTGCTAGACATGCCTCTGGTTGTTCTGTCATTAACAACAACCTTGTTCTTGCTAGACAGGCCTCTGGTTATTCTGTCATTAACAGCAACCTTGTTCTTGCTAGACATGCCTCTGGTTGTTCTGTCATTAACAACAACCTTGTTCTTGCTAGACATGCCTCTGGTTGTTCTTTCATTTACAACAACCTTGTTCTTGCTAGACAGGCCTCAGGTTGTTCTGTCATTAACAACAACCTTGTTCTTGCTAGACATGCCTCTGTTTGTTCTGTCATTAACAACAACCTTGTTCTTGCTAGACATGCCTCTGGTTGTTCTGTCATTAACAACAACCTTGTTCTTGCTAGACAGGCCTCTGGTTGTTCTGTCATTAACAACAACCTTGTTCTTGCTAGACATGCCTCTGGTTGTTCTGTCATTAACAACAACCTTGTTCTTGCTAGACATGCCTCTGGTTGTTCTTTCATTTACAACAACCTTGTTCTTGCTAGACATGCCTCTGGTTGTTCTGTCATTAACAACAACCTTGTTCTTGCTAGACATGCCTCTGGTTGTTCTTTCATTTACAACAACCTTGTTCTTGCTAGACATGCCTCTGGTTGTTCTGTCATTAACAACAACCTTGTTTTTGCTAGACATGCCTCTGGTTGTTCTTTCATTAACAACAACAGAACAAGAAAACAAGCATTATGAAAACAGACAGCAGGCCTTTTTTAGTCTGGGTTTACAATTAATTATTTCAGTAGAATTTTAAGACAGTATGTACAGTCAAGTAACTAACTCCTGAGAAAGAAACACTTGTCAACACATCAAATAGGGCACCATCATATAATATATGGTAAGCAAGAAGGGAACAGGTGAGCATGCTGAATAGAGTGAAGGTTATGTCTGCATAATATATAAAAACAGTAATAATACTGTTATACATATGTATATAATAATGAATAAATAATTTCCATATCAACCAATATGTTGTGGTTAATACATGGGTTAAGAGGTGGGAAGTGATATAACAAGGTCTTCCAGTGTGTATTTAACACTGCAACTGAATGTAAGAAAAAGACACATTGTTGGCCAGTTCAGTTCATACATGTAGTACAGGGTGTATTGTTTTGGAAAGTGTTCAAGATTTTGTTTACCACAACATTTTCCCTTGTATATCCAGCACATTTTGTATAACTTATAATTGAATTATAAATTTACTTGTATTACTGTTTTTATCCATGGAAATTAATCATGATATAACCTCATATAACCTCATTATATTTATACAGATAAAAGACAATTTTGTTAAAGCTAAAATAATCATGCCTATAAATGTCTCAAACCAGTGTGCCACACAGGGACTTTCAGAATCTGATATACAGCTAACTTCACTGTGATAGAATACTGTAAACAACAAACATGATTTAATTTTTAAACTTGTTATACTGATGGCAGAGCTATCAGTTATGAAACTTATCATACAAACCAAATTTAAGCATGGGAGCTATACCACTAATATTGTTTATTTTGCATATCATGGCCTAGAACTGATCCCGGGGCCGGCCTTAGTTGGGCTTTCATTTTAACTAATGAGCAACTAGGATAGTTTTATATGTAGGTATCAAATAACCAGTTGTTTTTTTCATGTTTCTTGAGGAGTTGCCAAGGTATTACCAAAGTACTTCTGTACATCATATAAATGTTAGTGTTCAATTCACTATTAACAATTTTCTAAACATTCATGTATCTAATTTTAAATGTTATTTTCCTTGTTTCTATCAAATAACTATCTAGGCATGCAAAAATAAAGATGATAACAAACATTATGTAGAAATAACAAATAATGACATAGGAACATTCCAACAGAACTTTACAAAACCTACAATTTTCTACATAAAAGAACCAATAACCAAAGATCCTCTTGAAACATATCTCCATAAGCAAATGAGAAGTTAAAGGAATAAAAAGCAATAAGAAGGTCAATGCTGAAAAGTCTAACAGTTAAATTTAAAAGATTCAGCTTTTTTTCCTTAAGGCAGACAGTGGCACATGTCATTTTTTAAAGTTAGTTTGTGTTTTTAAAGCTTTTATAAAAGGTTTGGTAGACATATAAATTATAAAATTATCTTGTGAGCTGATTCTTACTGGTATATCGGTCTATTTGTTTTTTCATCGAACTTCAGCACATTTATCATCAACTTTTAATACCATTTTAAAATTGTGAAATGCCATATATACTGTTGTAATAATAATATACTTATGCCAATGTAAAAAAAATTAAAACAGCAAAAATAAGTAATCAAGAAGATGGCAGCATGGGGGTATTGAATTATTCTTTAGCCTAACTGATGCTGCTTCAAGTTGTTTCTGAATAGAAGTCAAGGTATTCCAGCCAGGGTTATAAACGTGACAATAGAAAAACAAACAAAATGTGACTTGTCCAAACCCACATCCAGGAGGGATAACTCTAGCATACCTGTTTAACACCTGCCAGTTAAGGCACTTTTTGTCAGCGCTATTGGCAGCTGTATAATTGTGTGTTTCTACCATGTGTGGGAAATAGTGTTTAACAATTTCCGAGACAAGAACTGAAACAGAATGAATAATTATACTTTATTTGTAAATTACACAAGCAGCCCTTCCTTCTTATGTCCGTTTGCTCTAGACCCTAAAATAAATATATGTATTTAATACTGAGAAGGTACTTAAGAGAAATACAGTAATCTCTGAATTTGCTCCAAGACAAGAGTCTGGTTGACTGCGTTTAAATTGCCTGTTTAGCTCAGTATACAGCTTCAGTGCATAAACCATACAAAGTTTCAAGAGAAGCTAGATAAGTTGTTTGTATATTCTGTTAAAGTGACTTTGTCTCTGATATGCATCAGTTTCTGGCACATACAACCACACGATCCACCCGACATTTTTACTTACATGACTAAATCCCTTTAGAGTAAATCAGCGTATGGTAAAAGTTTGATTTGCTTGTACAAATGAAAAAAAGTACCGCATAAACAATTTAGACATATATTCAAGATTGTTGAATTGCAATCAGCCCTTAACTCTACTAATCTAAAGTTCTCAAGAAAACACACTGTTGCAAAGGAGAGCATGTTCACATATAACATAATGTTTCTAAAGTAATATTTTATTCCACTTTTCATTGTGGTTCAAGCCATATGTACTTTTCAGAACAAAAATAAAATGTTGCAACCAGCAGTGACCAAGTCATTCTAACTTGAATAAAAAAGAAACAGGATATTGCAATTATGTGAGTCAAAATACTGCACCCATGAGTACCACCAGTTATCTGAAAATAAAACAAACTTTAACTCGTTAGTAAAATATCATTGGCAGGAAAAATGACATCCAATGGACTATAAGCTAATAAACTAGCTTATGCCTGCACAAAGATAGTCATAAATAAATCTTAAAGACAACTCCATCCAAATATCAGTAAATTTTAACCTTCATAAAAAATTCATACTTTTATTTCCAGTATGCAAGTTAACCATTTGATTAAAACAATCCTCATACATGTAGCATATTTGTTAATATTAATTTATCTAAATGTTAATAATGTCAACTGTTCCAAATGTGAATTGTAAAAAAAATATCATTACTTAACCAGTTGCAGTTGATTGTGTAGATTTTAGTTTCTTTCAAATGGTATTATATTGAAGGGACCAATAGTCTATATCATTTCTTTTAATGACAGATTGTGCAATACTTCAGCATCAACTACTGTAAACAACAAATAACAAACTTCTGACAGACCCAGGCCAAGATGCAGTTATCTATCAACTACTGTAAACAACAAATAACAAACTTCTGACAGACCCAGGCCAAGGTGAAGTTATTTAAAACACAAACAGCATCAGACAGTTGTGAAGTAAAGTACTTTTTGTACTTTTCTAATCCTTTTTATTTGGACTGATTTTTGACAAATGCTATTTTAACATATAAAAAATTTGCTACGATGAAGTCAACCTTGATTTTGACAGATTTAACTTAGCATAAAAAGGATCAGTTGATATTGGTATACATTTCACAAATATGTAGTGTTAAGTTTACCTTTCACAAATATGTAGTGTTAAGATTACCTATCACATCTGCAGACAATCAGGAGCCATTATCCATTAGTATGACCCTTGGAGTTGAAGTTTTAAAATGGAGTGATCAATAACTGTAAAAATACTGTATTGTGTACATATTGAAGAGTAAAATCGCACACCTATTACAAACTTGAAGAGGTTGTAAGGCATTGGTTAAATAGAAAATATACCAAAGAGATGAAGATCAGTAAGAAATTTAAATCACACCATAGAAGCGTCAAACTACACTTAACTGTGTAAATAGCAATCATGTTAATACATAGGGTTTAATGTTTTTAATATCAGTGAAGTTTCCTCAATTCTTCCATAGTATGTGTAAAAAAATGTATTTCAAATGTTTAGTCATACTAACGAGAACAGAAAGATACTGTATATGCTTCCTTTTTTATAACATTTTAATAATTAACTGAGGTATGATTTACATTTATAATACCAGTCTTCCCGAAACTGGCCAAAACTTTACAGGACGTTCAGTCTGGTCAGCTAAACATTTTACCAGACCAAAGAAGCATCTATCAGACCAAAAAAAAGAACTCAAGGATAATGTAAAAAAACATTTTAATTATTATTGCTCAATGCAATGCATATATGATTAAAAATGAAAATGAAGTCACCTTTATTCTTGTCAACATGCCCAGTCCCCATTTCCCAAGGGAGGTATACCTGGCGACACAATTAGGTATTAAGAGAAGTGGCAGATGTGGTGGAATGAGAAAGGAAGACAAAAGCAAAGCTGATCAACTGGTCACCAACTGCAGTGCTTTTTCTGGAAAGAAGCTGAGACAGCTGCCACAAAGACAGTCTGCAGGTCAGGCGTCTTACATCAAGCTGGTGACTGGAACATGGCAGTAGATCTGGACAAGAAACTGCCATTCCCAGACATTGTGCCGACAAACCTAAGGTCTGACATGATTCTCCGGGTTACCAGCAACAAATAAGGTGATTGTTATTGAACTTACAGTCCCGTAGGAAACCAGATTCAGTGAAGCTCACGAAAGGAAAAAGCTTAAGTATGATCAGCTGCTGATGGAGTGCAGGGAAAGGGGAAGGTAAACCTGGAACCTGCCTATAGGGGAAGGTGAACCTGGAACCTGCTTATAGGGGAAGGTGAACCTGGAACCTGCCTATAGGGGAAGGTGAACCTGGAACCTGCCTATAGGGGAAGGTGAACCTGGAACCTGCTTATAGGGGAAGGTGAACCTGGAACCTGCCTATAGGGGAAGGTGAACCTGGAACCTGCCTATAGGGGAAGGTAAACCTGGAACCTGCCTATAGGGGAAGGTGAACCTGGAACCTGCTTATAGGGGAAGGTAAACCTGGAACCTGCTTATAGGGGAAGGTAAACCTGGAACCTGCCTATACAGATTGGTTGAGGAGGATTCTCTGCACTGTCAGTACGGTGAATGTTCACAGTGCTGGGAATAACTGATCAGCAAACACTAGTTGGCTATCCAGAGAATAGCCCAATCAGCATAGAGGTCCTCATGCTGTTTGTGAATGAAGAGTAGTAGCTGTAGCATCAAGCCTATCAATGACACACAGTAAAATTAGTACTGTGGACACCACCCAGCCGCCAACCTGGGTGTTCCAAGGTTGAGTCGAAACAACTGTTTAAGGATAAGCCCCGGCTAATGACAAAGGTGGTGGAGAGTATTCCGATGTGGAGTCGAAACAATTGTTTGAGGATTGGCCATGGCTGATGACACAGTGGTGGGAGTGTTCCGACGTAGAGTCGAAACAACTGTTTGAGGGTTGACCATGGCTGATGACAGCGGTGGTGAAGGGTGTTCCAAGGTAGAGTCAAAACAGTTGTTTGAGGGTTGGCCACGACTGATGACAGCAGTGGTGAAGAAAGTTCCGATATAGAGTCGAAACAATTGTTTGAGGGTTGGCCCCGGCTGATGACAGTGATGGTGAAGAGTGTTCCGATGTAGAATCAAAAACAATTGTTTGAGGGTTAGCCACGGCTGATGACAGGGATGGTGAAGAGTGAAGGGTAGTGAAGGGTGTTCCCACATAGAGTCGAAACGTTTGTTTGAGGGTTTGTCACAGTGATGACAGCAGTGGTGAAGGGTGTTCCCACATAGAGTCGAAACGATTGTTTGAGGGTTTGTCACTGCTGATGACAGCGGTGATGAAGGGTGTTCCCACATAGAGTCAAAACGATTGTTTGAGGGTTTGCCACAGCTGATGACAGCAGTGGTGAAGGGTGTTCCCACATAGAGTCGAAACGATTGTTTGAGGGTTTGTCACAGCTGATGACAGCGGTGGTGAAGGGTGTTCCGACATAGAGTCGAAACGATTGTTTGAGGGTTGGCCACAACTGATGACAGCAGTGGTGAAGGGTGTTCCCACATAGAGTCAAAACGATTGTTTGAGGGTTTGTCACAGCTGAAGACAGCGGTGGTGAAGGGTGTTCCAACACAGAGTCGAAACGATTGTTTGAGGGTTTGTCACAGCTGATGACAGCAGTGGTGAAGGGTGTTCCCACATAGAGTCAAAACGATTGTTTGAGGGTTTGTCACAGCTGATGACAGCGGTGGTGAAGGGTGTTCCAACACAGAGTCGAAACAATTGTTTGAGGGTTTGTCACAGCTGATGACAGCAGTGGTGAAGGGTGTTCCCACATAGAGTCAAAACGATTGTTTGAGGGTTTGTCACAGCTGATGACAGCGGTGGTGAAGGGTGTTCCCACATTGAGTCGAAACAATTGTTTGAGGGTTTGTCACAGCTGATGACAGCGGTGGTGAAGGGTGTTCCGACATAGAGTGGAAACAATTGTTTGAGGGTTTGTCACAGCTGATGACAGCGGTGATGAAGGGTGTTCCCACATAGAGTCGAAACGATTGTTTGAGGGTTTGTCACAGCTGATGACAGCGGTGGTGAAGGGTGTTTCGACGTAGAGTCGAAACGATTGTTTGAGGGTTTGTCACAGCTGATGACAGCGGTGGTGAAGGGTGTTTCGACATAGAGTCAAAACGATTGTTTGAGGGTTGGCCACAGCTGATGACAGCAGTGGTGAAGGGTGTTCCAACATAGAGTCGAAACGATTGTTTGAGGGTTTGTCACAGCTGATGACAGCGGTGGTGAAGGGTGTTTCGACATAGAGTCGAAACGATTGTTTGAGGGTTTGTCACTGCTGATGACAGCGGTGGTGAAGGGTGTTCCCACATAGAGTCGAAACGATTGTTTGAGGGTTTGTCACTGCTGATGACAGATGTGGTGAAGAGTGTTCAGTGTAGTGAAGCAGCTTTGATGTGTTGTATATTCACACTGTCCATATGTCCTAGTTTGCGTCAAAATCAACTCTAAACAGCCAGACTTTAAAATAGTTCCATACAAAACGAGTGCGGACAACAACTTTCGAAAGTTTTGTACACAGAATTATTGGTACCATGGATCCTGTATAGTGCAGTTAGATACAAGATGCTACTTAAGCGAAAGAAATTGTGCCTGTTCATTACATAAATTTATTGAGTCTAGTCAGAAGATATTTCAAATACTAACTTGATACAGGAAACAGAGAGGGTTAAAATACAGAAATGTTTAATTTTAAACCTAATGTAAAAGCTATATCGGAGCACATACGGAAAAAGCTGAGATGTTACGAATGGTATCCGTGCTTTACACTTGTTGTTTGCGATTGCGATAACCATGTTGTGACTTTTGTTGTTTAAATCATACCAACCCAACAGTTATATGTTAAAACTATGGTTTTCTTACAATGTTTTTACTGGACAGTAAATATATTGCATCAAAGCGATTTTTACCGGACATGTCTGTCTGTCTGATGGGGTTTCGAGAAGACTAATATATATTATAGCCTAACTTTTAGCCATTTAAGAAAAAAATGAAAAAATGAGCCATACAGTAACACAGGCCAAATTTTACAGCTAATGGCAGATTTGTTTTCTGGTTCTGTCTAAACAGACAGACATTTGTGGTCCAGTCAGCCAGTTTGTCTTCATTTGTGTAATAGTTATCAATATATCATAAAATGACAAGATAAATATTTTTTCTATAAAATAAATGGACCAAAACCTTATCTTATTCACCAAAACATTTCAACAAAGTAACTTAAATGTAACAAATGCATCAGGTATAAATGCAGAGTAGGTCTTTATACAATGTACCTACTCAATTTGTAATGAACTTGGTTTGAATCAAGAAAAAATACATAAAGATTGGGTTGAGGGAAGATAAGAAAAACCAGTCATTAAATGTTACTGAACTACACAAACTGTTTATACTGATACAAGACCACTTTTCAATTTTCTTTAATGTAAGCAATTTGACCAACTGGCATACAGAACATTTGAAATCAGGCTGTTGTTATATGTAAACTTGTTTGACTACATGTATCAGTTTTTGACTGTTAGAGCTCATTTTCTTTAACTGTAAAAACTTACATGAGAAGGTCATTTCCAAGTCTGTTCTTAAGTTTTCTCAAATTTATATCGCTGCAACATACCTTTATAAAAAGTTGTTTCGATAATGTGATTGTCTAATCAAATCAACATTGTTATAATAATTGTATTCACAACAATGTTACTATCATTAACAGTAAAACATATAGTGCAAAGATCTAACAAGGAAAGGTAAGTGTTTCATAAGTGAGAGATGTTTGTATACCATAACAACATGAAATAATGACAGGTAGTTTGCAGTACAGAAAGCATGTCTAATAAGTCAGATTCCAAGCAAAAAATCTCTGCCTCTCACTGCTACATCATTTAATACATTTGTGCAAAGGTAGCCACTCCAAAGTTGTAAAACAGATGAGATCCTATGGGGTATATAATTGACTAAATGGAAAAAACAACATAGAGCAAACACATTGTCAAGGAAATATAGCAACAATCTGGGTCAAGATATTTGCTACAGCGCAGCATAAACAATGAAATGAGCACTAAAAGTGTGTCAATTTACAAATTATTCAATTTTACAACTGGCTGCTTGTAATCAAAACATTGCCAGCCAATTACTCATCTTTCATTCTGTGTGTTTCACTTCCAAAAGTCTTGTGTAAAATTTCTTTAAGATTGTTTCCATGAATAAAAAATCACCCTCTGTCTTACTAAAATCCTTTTTTCCTTAACAAACTACAATAAAAATCATTAAAAGACATTAAAACTCATCTTATGCCTTACACGCTATTTGACTCTTTAACGCCTGGAAAGTACAAAATAATATTCATTTCAGTGTTTATGCAAAGCTTTTAACTATCTGTTACTTTAAGATACCTGTTCAACTGATTCCAATTATCTTTTTTCTGCTCAATACTATTAGCTGCAGGCACACATGGGCATACAATTACCAGCCTAGGCAACTCGTGTTTAACAACCTCAAAGGCCAGTACTATGATTAAAGTCAAAATATTTTAATTAAAAATAAACATGATATGAGAGCAAAATATATTTAAAACAATGCAAAATGTTACTATCTATTTAACACAAATATATACACACAAAGCTAGGCAACTTGGTCCGATAACATTATGCCTGCTATGTAACAGCAGGTGTTCAAATTTCAATCTCTGGCCAATTATGTAGTTATAGGAAGCAATCCATGGGAACGGTGTTTAGTTTTGTTTAAACATAGAAGCGTGATAAGTGTTTAGTTTTGTTTAAACATAGAAGCGTGATAAGTTTTGTCATCATAGCGATGTCCTACTATTTTGGTAGAGGAACCACCCAAGGAAATGTTTAGGTAGAACCATAGGCACAGTGCAAGTCAACTGGAAGACCTCACATGAAAGTTCTTGCCCAGACTAAAATTAAAGCCATATGTTGAATGGCTAAGGAATTAAAGTCATTGACTCAGCCCCCAACTACTCTACCACTGGTACCCCTTATGGGGAATGTTAAAGGGGATCTTGGTAGATGAAATGCTTGGGCTGCTCTTGGTTGGTACTTGATTAATGCCAGAACAGTATGAATTTGTTATCTGTTAAATTTCCAATCAATGTGTGTATATTTGTTTAGTTTGGGTTATGTCATCAAAACTGAAAAAGATACCTTTTATTTTTATCAAAACAGAAAATACACAGAAACAAGATATAATTTTATTAACTGAATCGATAACAGATATACAATTTTGTTCCTTTTGCATGTATCTATCAATTACAGTACAAAACAAAAATTTACAGTATATTTTTATCAACAACTTTACAATAGGCTACAAATTGACATTTACTGCAAATAAAACACATTAAAGTGGTTGACAACTGCTTCCAATATGTTAAGACTGAGGAATTGGCCCAAGCTAGTAACAATGGTACTATGACTCACTACTCTTCAGTAAGGACGCCCATGGCTGAGCTGTTAGAGACAATATTTTGTAACTGCTCAGTCCCTCAATGCATGGGTTTGAGTACTAGCCGGTCGAAAACATTAATGTGGGGAGATCTTCCAGCTGACCAGAGGTGTGCTGTGGTTCCACCTATATGTCTGGATCTTCCTTTGACAAAAAAAATTGTTGACATTGCCAAAATGACCATTACTCTGTTGGCATGATTATGATATAAATTAAAAAATAAAAACACTTCAGTCTGGGTTCGAGCCTAGAAATATATTCTACTTTGCAACATGATTCATGTGTGTTGCTTTTTTGTTGTATTTTGTTTCTTGTTACATCACACTCATGCATTTATGGTCATGTTGGCAATGTTAGGCTTTATTTGGTGGAAGAAACACCAGAATTATGTCCGGCCATAGTCATGACTTCATCATATGTCACTGTAAAATAAAAAATCAATGCCTAGTCAGTTAGTTAAATTATTTGTACATTGTGTTAAATTCATATTTGAGAAAAATATTTATTAGCCCATTTTATAAAACAACATAAACATATGATAATGTTACCTCCATCAGCAAAATCTCTGCTTATATTTTTCTTTGGCCTTGACAAGGGAATGCTATCAACCCATGCATATAAACTTTCCAAATCTTGGTCACTTAAATCCAAACTTGGTCCTGCTGAACTGTCATCTCGTTCAGTTAATGGCTTATTGCTAACTTTTGAACCTTTTCTGTGCGACATGTTTGGTTCAACGATTCAAAATCCACTGATACTTCCACGGGAAACCAGTGATAAATAAATAGAGCTACTCGTTAGGACATGTACACGGTATGAGCACAATACACTAACTTTACCTTCCCGCGAGTATCCATGAAAACTGATTCTCTTTGTTAGCAATTAAATAATTAAAACACGCTTAACAAAAACTAACAAAAACAAGATAGGTCAAGCAAGTTCAAAAGTGTCAATTATATCGTTAAATTCACCTTGTATTACAAAATAGCGCTTCAATAGAAAATTATGAAATGTATTAGTGGTCTGTGCTAAATATTGTCTGGTTACCTGTTTCACTTTGAAGTTGTATTCGGTACAGGAGACCAACTCATTTGTTTACTAGTCTCCATGGAAACAACAGGCGTTTCTTTTAACTCTGTCAGTTTAGTGACATTCGAGAACTCTTTTTTAATTTTTGAATGGAGACTCTGCACACTATTCGACCAAAATAAGGCCATCATTTATTATGTCTTACATTTAACGCCATGAATCATACCATCATAATTATATATGCATGGAAATAAACAATCATCATCCTCTCCGTCATCACCATTCGACACCTTCTTCAGCATCACCATTATCATTAAAGTCTTCGCTATAGTCATCTTGCCATTTGACTGAAAAATCGTCAGCTCCCATTGTCATCCATTTATCACGACCATCACCTTTTACCATCAGTATCATAGTTGCGAACATCATCGTCAACATGGTATCATCATCATCAAAATCAACTGCAGTCTTTAAAATCATCATATTTGTAATTATCATTGCAACATCATCATCATCATTATTATCACCTATGAAAACCATCAGCATCACCATCATTATCATCAAATCCAGCCTTTATCATCACTTTTTTTTTTACACCCTTCCTTGCCTAAAAATTTCATCCTCATCATCATGTCGTCTAGTCATCCTCAATGTCAGCACTTTTTCAAGTAGTAGGTCTACCGGGGCCTGATTGGAAATAAGCTAAAAGTAGCTTAAATAGGCTATCCTAGGATTTAAGATCATATTAACTATATATGAACTAGTTAATTACAATATCCAATACAGTTCTTCTTTGTTCAATTCTAAGTTTAATTTAACTTTTGTAAAGTATAGCTGTTGTCACTATAATTAAGACACACATATACATTAAGAATGTCATTATGTTTATAATCCTTTTGCTCTGTTATATTTCCTGTTGTATTGGTTTCAGTAATATATTATATGCTATTCTTTTCCTGAATCTTCTTCTTCTTATTATTATAACTAGGATTTAAAGAACAATTTCATTGGCAGAATTTAAAGTGGACCTGATATTCCTAGGTTTGTGGCTTGAACATTGTACATTAAAACAGTAAATCATAGTTTTCATATTTTAATGTAACTATTATATTGATACAATAAACTGCCATCGCTGACACAAGCAGCCAAAGCAGAAAACATGCCAGATACATATACTAAATATGAAACCATATCCAATGATAACAACATTTTTTTTAATGATGTCAAAACTTTATAGTTACTGAGTGCACACTGTACTCGGCGTCTGTAAGCTTATACAGATTTGTTACTTGTTCTAGATAATATATTTTTATCCAGATATACATTGTTTTCTTTAACAAAGTACAAATAAATAACATATTTTAGGTCAAAATACTTAGGAAAAGGTTCTGCATTGAAAGATAATATTGAACAAAATGTTAGCCGTTTTAATTGTTTACTGGTCACTACAAGTAGATAAAAATTCCTTTTTATTATAAAGTCTTAAATAGACAAAAATAAGCACATTATATAGTTAAATATCACCTATTGAATATAATATTGAAAGAAGCCAATCTTTGTTTTTAAATAATAACATTTTTTTAGGGGAAAACAATAACATAAACATGCATGTATAAACTTCAGCTATTTTAATGCAAAAATCATTTAATTTAAAGTAACATAAAATAAACAAATCACAGAAAGCCAGACATTTTACAAACACAAATGCAAACAAAATGTATAGAAGAATAAAAATGACAAATATGACCCTTTGGTCATACAATGGAATGTAAAACAATAAATATATAAACACCAACATAAAAAGAAATCTGTAACAAACACATGAAAGTGTTTACTCGATTTATATTTACTCTTATGCCTTATTTATTGACAAGGATAAATGACATTAATCATATTTACCAGCTGTAAAAAAGGAAAGGCATGAATGATATGCACTTTTTGGTGACCAGATTTTTTAGATGCGTAGAAAACTAAATCACTAATGGACACAATTGTTCAAATAATGAAATTTCATGTTTTAACAAAAAACACAGCAAATAAGATGGGACTTTACTGTCTGCACTGTCATGTTAATTAACAAATCCAAATCCCTAAACCATATTATAATCTGGTGCTTGTTACAAACATTCTGAGAGGTGAAATCTCAGATATGGTGACATAGATTTGTTGACAAAGACCACAATTAAATATATGATCATGTGCAACAAATTTCTATCAACAGATTAACAAACAGAAGGTGGTTTGTCCTGAGTTTAGCATGAGAGATTTAAACATAAGATGTGAAGATTTAACATAAGAAATGAAAGAATAATAACTTCATAATTTGACACCAGTGTCCTCTAATACCCTTCAAGGATACAGGCACAGAAGCCTTCAAATGTTTAGTTTTTCAATTTTATATGTTGTGGCATGACTTTCAGGTAAAGTTTAGTAGTGATATTTTTACAAGATTTTAATTCTTTTAGCTTCTTTTACAGCTGAAGACCTGAAGTACAAATACACATTTAAATTATTTTTTAATTTTTAACTTTATATTTAAATTATTTTTTATCATTTAATGATCCTAGATAAGGATTTAAATATGATTACAGTAAATAAAAAGGATGCACAGTCTTTGTATTGTTGTTAACCTACTTCCTCAGTGCACTTCATGTGACATGGTCACAGACGATCAAATTTGCAATTCATTTTTTGTTTATCAAAAAGAATTTTCTTCTAGAAGCTTCATCTGTAAAATGAGAAAACAAAAGCCCTGGTAGATGCCAAATGGACCTGTACTTTCACCATAAAACAGTATGGTATTTATGTAGTGTTTTGGATGTATGAAAGTGTATTTATATATTCTGGTAAACAGAACTTGTTACAATATTTACATTTTAAGAGTTTTATTTTATAGAAAAAAATAACAAGAAGAAAAAACAACATAAAAACATGGAAGTCCATTTATGATGTAAGAGCAAATGTGGCAGGAATATGACATTATGATTTGATATGATATGCAATGATATATGATATGCCTGCATTTTAAAAGTTGTATGAAAATGTACAAATGTATCCTTTGGCATAACCATCACTTTCCCTAAAAATTTGTCAAAACATATCACACCTATTTTTCAGCAAGGAGAAGCTTACATGTAAGACATTAATTATAAATTTAAAAAGATATCTGACATGGTTTCTGGTGGTGTCTTCATGATTTAAAGCCAAATTGCTGCAATATAAACAATAGAGTAACTTTAAGAATCATTTACAAAATAGTGGCTATACGAATCCAGGTAGTGTTACTAATTCTTACATTTCTACCACTGTATATATGGCTTGTTCTGTTTGACACACCAATCAAAATGTCAATTGGCCTACAAAACACAGTCATGCTGGGAGAGTGAACATATAAAGTGCAAGCTATCGCACACACAACTAAAACCAGCTGGTGTAGGTCCAGAGTACAGGATTCACAAAATCACACCACTACCAACTATTTATATGCTGACATCCTGTAATTAATGTAAACTAAACAAAACCCTTCCCATTCAAGCTTAAATCTAACTTCCAGTTAAACAAGAACTGAAAAAACTATTTTAACCCAATTCCTGAAGGCAATGCATTATAAATAACAAAAAATGTATCATAGACATGCTTCATATAACTACAGAGTAAAAGTAAGGATAAAATCATAATAAATACTGAACATATGTATGATATGCTGTACAAGTGAATTCAGGATAAAATAAAGTTTTTAAAAAAATCTTCTAATGAGAAAATGACAAATTCAAAATCAATTTAAAACGACCTGGTCACAGTTTTGTGAGCTGACACAGAACTAATCAATTTGAATTTCATCACACTTTTATCTGTCCCCAAATAAAGAAAACACAATGACAGCATGTTCACATATAATCTAGCAATCAGAGGTAATATTTAATTCCATTATTTATTGTAGTTGAACAAAGTTTGCTTTTTTAAATGAAAGCTGACCCAATGTGACCAAGTTGCTTTAAGTTTTAATCTTTATTTTAGATATAAGAAAATATTCAAGTTAATGCTTGACAAAGAATTAAATAAAATAGAAAAAATTAAAGATAAGTCAAAATAAAACCAGTTCAAATTTAGAAGATTAAATAAACCTTCAACATAACCTAATTCAATGTCTTTATTGTCTTGTTTGAGCATAGGCTGGTACCCCTATAGGTCTGTTGTACTGGCCCCCTGGATGGCCCTGTGCACCTGGTTGCTGATAACCATAGTAACCAGCATCTGAGTGCAGCTGAGTGATGTCACCTGAAATGTGGGATGTTTGCCCAGGTAGATGACGTGTGTTGAGAGAAGCAGGGGGATTGATGTGTCGAGACTGACTAGCAGGCTCGAGGCCTCGGTACTGTCTGGAAATCTCAGGTGGAGGGGCTTTATGTGAAAACTGTAAAGGCTGGTGCTGCTGAAACTTCTGCTCCGGAAGATATTGCTGATGATGAAGATGCTGCTGCTGCTGTTGCTGATTCTGCTTAGGATGGGATGTCTTTAGAGTTTCTATGGTGCGAGAATATTCATTCAGCCGCTGATCTTTCAAAGTCAACAATTTCTCTAATTTCTTCACCTTTTCTTGTAGCATCTGAAAATAAAACAATGGGATAGAAGGTACTTTTTGAAAAGAAAAAAAAAAGATATAAAAAATGCCTTCATGCAGTGCTTTTACATATATGTTGCAGTGCAGAAATTGTGTTCTAGTAGTCAGAATTGTTACTGTTGTGTTGATTTAATATCCTGTAAAGCTGTAGCTGTTATATGTGCAGAAATCAATGCAAAGAACATTACATGTATTTTCATAATGGAATAGTATAGTATGGTTAAAGTTACTTTCTAGTCTAGATATTAAATACACATAGTTCTCTGACATTACATTGCAAGATGAAGTTTAAGTTACAATTAGAAGAAATAGTTATATATTATTGTGCAAAACATGTCAATGTCAACATATCAATAAGCTGGTTAGACATTATCAAGAAAATTATGAAAATGGTACCTCATGGTAAGGTACCACAAGAAGCATGTTTCAGGTGTTAATTTATAATCTAAATGGTATTAAATGTTATAACAACCTAACTACATCATTGTGAGTATGTTGAAAAATTCATCTGCGCAGGCCAGTTGGTCGCATGCCCTCAATTCGTTGCTGAAGATCCTCGATTCTCATGTCTTTTAGGTGAAGCAGATGTTCAAGTCGAGATATTTTTGCCTGTAAAATCTGAGGTCGGAAAAAAGGGTAAAAAAAATAGTTAGATTGCTAAACTGCATGTTTAATATACCCTGAATGGTAAGCTGATTGTGCAAGCTAGAATCGATGAGGAAGTTTTATTAATTGCATACTTAAGCTCAATGTGTTAAGTGGATACCTAAACTATATTTTCTACATTAAGGTTGTGCATAACAAGGTAGAAAACAATTATGATAGAATTAGATTAAAGCACATTTGATATAATTTACAAATTATATTTTCATTAAGTAAATCTATAATAAGCAAAAAGTAAAAAAAACTAAAGAAGCAAATGAAACAATATGGGATCAAAAGCCTAAAAATTTGAGTAATGTATAACAAAATCTGCAAAACATATTGAAAGCAATTACTGATAAACTATAATACAAATATACAAGTCTGTATTAACAGAATGACATATATCATGCATCCAATATGAGATAATATATATTTATCATTGCTTCAAATACCCTCCACTATAATGTGCACTTTATTAAACTAAGGTGTCCAATGTTGCTTATTACAAATGCTGTGGTGCTTTAAAACTTGGACAATTGTGATGAGGGCTTCCCACCGTGATTCGTGCATTAACAAATAGGCATGTGCTGTTACTTAGAGGAAAAAGACAACAGTTAAACAATATGTGGGTCAAATTTGCATATAGGGGGGAGACAACGCAGACAAAAGTAGCATAAGACACTAAGACAACAATTCTACCTTATCCATTTACATACATGTAATGCATACAAAGTTTCTACAAAAGTAGAACCCGTTGACCAAATAGGAAGTTGTAATAAAAGTGCTAAGAAATTTCCACAAAATCACCTGACAGAAGTCATAAAACTAAAGAGCATAAAAGAACAGTAATTTGTCAAGTATATTAACAATGATAAACAGAAAGTAATTTTAAAGTAAAGAAGTATGCTAAGAAAACACAGCAAAAAGTAATAAAAATTAACATTTAATCCTTTTTTACAGAATGTAAGACATGATGTAGAAGAACTAGCACTGGCTCTATGTAGATAAACAGTCAAATGTAGAAAGCAGATAGTAGAATCAAGACTTCATTAATAGACAAACAAGGTCACAAAAGAGAATGAGTAGTGAGCCAAATCATACCAGACAGTTTGTTGGGCTTTACATCCCACAAACAATATTTCAGTTATCCGGAGAATGTATCTACTTTAAGCAGGTACAGTGCTGCCTACACTTTGTATAGCAAGCTGTGAACACCTGGCATGAGACTACACCCAGTCCCAGTCATATTATCACTTGGCCCACAAGTTATGGAACTACATTACTACATGTGCTTAGCATTAGCACACAAGCTATACCACAGCCAGTTTTAATGACTTGGGTATGTCCAGACTGGGTTTTATCCTGGGGCCTACATTCAATTGCAGCACCATGTCCAGTGATACCAGAATGAAACCATGATAAAAAACTTTGACAGAATAATATAATGACAAAAAGTGTCCATGAAGTAGATCTATGACCAGTCAGAAATAAGAAATGTAGGGAAAAGCATGTGATTCATTAGATACACAAACTGAACAAACTGGACAACAAAAACACTGGCAATGAGGACAAGACATGTTTATAAAAAAAAAGAAACACAAGCCATCTTTTTCACTGGAATATTTCTGGTTGGAATTAAGCTGTTGATCGAATTTAAAACTAGTAAAGAAAATAGATTATTAATTTAAAGTGTCCAAAATTATTGAGTGTATTAGACTATAAATGCTGCGATGTTTTGAGACAAAATTTTTAGCTTCTACAGATGCAATGATATGCCAATCAATCATAATTATGACAGGTGCAAATTTTCAAAATGACACTAGTAAATAAACAAATATTTCCCACAGGTCTACAATACTATTTTTAGGCATTTTTTTAAAGTAAAAAAGGTAAAGAAACTTATAAACCATAGACCTACTGTGTTTTCTGCTTCTCTGAAACATTTTTTTTCCGAAGGAATAGATTTTGAAATCTAATTGAAAGACCCTCGACTTTTGGGACATCCCTGGCTTTTTTAAAACATGGTGCATAAAAGTTCTGCAAAATGACCCAGGTTTATATTTCCTGGCATTTAGATTCAGACTCAGAAACCCCTTGACCCGTCTAAATACTTTCTATCCATGACTTCTGTGAAACATTGTAAACCCTCTTCAGATGGGAGGGAGGAAAAGGAGATGTGAGCTGCTCTTCAGATGCGAGGGAAGAAAAGGTAATGTGAGCCAATCAAACGTGTCTAGCACTACAAGACAGGTGGCCTTTATCGCCCCAGATCACCACGTCAACCACTGACCTTGACCATTTCGTCTTTGGCCAAAACTTCCTGCTCACGCTCCTCTAACAAAATACGGGGCACAACATCAGAGTCCACAAAAGGCATATTTATCCGCTTCGAAAGACTCTGCTCTACTCTGTAAAATGCAAAGAATGTCGGGTATACAACATACAGCATGCAGGAGTGTTAATAGGTCAATTACAATATTGACTTACTTGTATCGTTTCATCTCTAGCATAAATTTCTTGGTCTTTCTCCTCCACCGCTAACCTTGGAACCAAATCTGATTCAATTTGCAGCCCTCGCTGTTTTGGCCTCACTTCTTGTTTATACCCAGGTTTTGGAGGACCTTCTAACCTGATACATGTACAAATATTCTTAGAACAAGTTTTCCTTTCGAAGGTTACAGGGCTTTATCAGTCTTAACAAATGATAAAATTCTATGAGTTTTAGAAAAAGAAATGCATCTGTTTGTCATACTGCTTGTCAAAATGATTTTTAATAAATTTTTAAGATTAACAAAAGCAAATATTGATGATAAGCATTAAAAAAACATGCACCATATAAAATGGTGGTACTACTTTACTGTTTATTTATTTATTTGAAAAAATAGGTCAGCACATTTCCTTTTCATAATCAACATTTCCTAAAATAATATAAAAGAACAAATTGCAATATATTAAATTTGTATTAAACTTTAATTAAACTTGTTTACAAAAAAAGCTCTTCTAGCCAAATTTTGCAAGAATTTACAAAACATTCTTACTTACAAATTGATTTAAAAACAAAAATTATTCAATACATGTATGTATGTTTTTATTCATTGAAGGAAAAACCAAAATATTTAAACAAAATACATAATAATCTCTTTCTATAAAGGATATCATCAGATTGGGTACAGAATATTGGTTCATTTAAATCATCATATTTTACATTAACTTAATCTGAAATGTTCCAGCAATAAATAAAGAACACAAAAATCCAAATCAAAACCCTTCACCAATGTGTAGATGTAAGCTTAAACTGGTAGTTCTGAAATTGGGATATGAGTTTTTACACAATATATTATGTGATAAAATCCACCACGCATGTTACATATTGTTTTTATGGTAACTTTTTTCTAATAACATAACAAAATGCTACACACAAGTTATTTAACATCTTTTTAGGATCAGTCTTAATTTCTTAAAGACCACTCCTATATCCAATACTTGTAAAGTCCCTGTTCTTCTTTCTGTACAAAACCTTTACTGATATCACAATATTGGCTTAAAGACTAATAGATAACACAAATCAGAAAAAAAAAACAAGAAAAAAAAACTTTTGAAAAACAAACTGTGTTAAATGGCTTAAGCTGCTTACAAAACATATTGACATCTGCAAACATTACATATTTGTCATAGCAAGTATTGAGGTATAAAACATATACTGTTATTGCAAAATCATTTAAAACCAAACTAAAAGCATACCTACGTTATGTCAAATGAGTAGCTATAAAAATAACAATTAAATAAAAAAATGTATAATTATAAAAATAAGGTTATAAAAAGGGTGCATGAAATGGCTAACAAGTGCTAAATGTGACACACTCATGTGATTTTAAAAGGAACAATACATGTACCCAAGAGAGATCAACTTTTTTTCTGACATAGATACAAAATTCCTATCACATTATCATGGTTAATGATTTGGCCAAGTCCACTTATATTAGGTGTGTACCTGTTATTTTTATTTTGCTGAATCAATGTGTTTGAAATACATGTAAAGTATGCACACATCAGCAGGCTTTAAGATTTATTGGTTTTTGCTTTAATGGTTACACTTGATTACAGCTGTGGTTGTTCAGAAGAATCTTTATTGTTTTAACCCAGTTGGTTACAGTATATGTCTAGCCAATGATCACCGGACACTTTACTTGCCAAAACAGAAATCTTTAAATAATTATCATCAGTAAACAGAATCCAATTTTTAATGCAACTTCAACTCAAAACACTTATATCTAGCCAATTAATTCAACTGCCAACCTAATGCAGTGCAATGTTTATACCCCGAGTTCCAGCCTTTATTCTGAAGGTAATGGGTATTGATAGTATGGCCGTACATTTCCCATCTGAAAATGTCAGTAGCCAGTACATACACATAGAGGTCAAACATTTATTAAAGAGCAGTTTGTTCAATAGATGAAAAGAAAAACAAATAGAAGTATACAAGGTTGAAGAACCAACATAATAAACTTTACATTTATAGCTGTGCAAAGACAAGGTGAAAATCAAACAAAACAAGGCTTATTTTTGTAAAATTTTTGCTACTGGTCAAACAGAAGTTCAGCTTTAGAGCAGTTCATCAATAAGGTTGAAAAAAAAGAAACAAAAAAACACCATTGTATTTTTGTTTGTTTTTCCAAAAAGATCATTTATCAATAAGAATTATAGCTGTGCTTTTGATTTCACTTTTTGATGATAACAGTGTGTTTGATATAAAACTAAAAACAGATTTTTTTGCAAAAAATGATTAATAACTGTTTCTTGCCTAGTTCTTTAAGTGCTGCAAAAAGCTGTTTTACAGACCTGTTACAACATAGAATTTATTCAAATAAAATGCATGTATGCTGTAAAGGAGGAAGGTATTCTTAAGAATTAGGCATAATAATTCAGGAATTTTAACTTTGTTTAATTAATTGCTTAACTTGATATCAGAGGTAAACCCCTATTTATGTTTTAAAGATATAGTCAATAAACAGAAATTGTGCTGATGTAAACAACTGAAGCTTAACTGAAATCTAAGTAGTCATTTCTATGAAAACTGAAGTATTTAGTCATGATCATTGTAATAAACTAAGCTGAAATTGTTGACCTTATACAAGGACGTTTCTTGCATAATCATTTCATCAGCATTTCTAACTAGTCGGAACACACATTTGAATTCTTCCATCTGTGATTTCAGGAATAATTGTTTTTAAATACACAATGTGCTGAGTCTCAAGGTAATGTAATAAATACCAGATAGGACTACAATAGACTACCATTAACAGCTGACAACAGGTAAACAATGTTCAACTGTTGTAACAATATATACACAAGATACCTGGTCTTGACTGTATAGTCATATCTGGTTGAAGCAGGAAGCACTTCAAGCAACAGGAGTGTTTTTAGTTCTCTAAAACAATTTAACTAGATAAGTGTGCGTTTTTGACCCAAAAGAAACACAAGTTTAAGAAAACAATATATTGTTATGAATATGTAAACACATTATGGACCAGTATATAGTCTTTTCTTAATTAGAAAACAATTTAATAGTATCTATGGTTTTAAAAAAAAAAATGAAAACTATTAACAAGCAGGTATTTGGTTAAAGGTTATCTTAATTCTTGGCCTGCTTAGTGATAAGTCTCAGGCAAGCAAATAATAGAATTAAGATGAGATCAGATTTCCTACTGGAAGTTGTCTGATCACAATATACACTATTTGTGACTTAGTCTGTATTTATAGGTATATTAACTTTGCTCAGGTCTCCATGTATAATAAAACAACATTAAATAAGGGTGTACCAAGATTTTCTTTGGAAATCAGTAGAGCACAACTGTCACATGCATTTTTTGTCTTTTACTTCCTTTTTTCCCCCATATTTACAGGTCCTAAATTTAATTGACACAGTATTTTTAGTATCACTTTTAAACCAGACAAAATTTAACACTGTAATCATAAGAATAAGGTGAACATGGGTCTGCTCAACAATTAGAAGGGTTTTTAAGGATGTGACTTATTAAGGTTGAAAATATTGATATTTATAATAAACTCCCTACATAATGAAAACACCAGCAAAAAATACTCAGGCAGGAAAGTTTATTCTGAAAAATACTGATACATGTAAAATTATTCTTAGAAAGATTTCATGTGTTTACAAATGATAATGACAAACCAGCTGGCTTCTTCTACAGGAACAAGTTCTACTTACGGCTTTAATCGTTTAGTCCCATATCTTGTACAGAACAAGTGTAAATTAAAAAAAAGAAAAAGCAATTAAAAAAAACTAATACTATCTTATAGTTGTCATCTACTTGAAATCTGATTAAAATTTTTACAAATACAACATGGTCATTTTTTTAAATTTAATGTTGTAGGGTGTAATTAATTTTAAATCTTTTTATAATATTGACAAAAATAATTGGCAGCAATTAGCATAAAAGCATTTCATTATGGCAAGTTGCTTGTAGTTGAGAGTTGTATACGATTTTTATTCAACCTTATTTTGCTTTCTAATATGTTTTATACTGTGAGCATACAAAATAACAATGTCTGCATCTTTTAGTATTTCTTTTACCCTTCCCAAAAATTTCCAAACTGATCAGATAATCTTTTCATTGTAAATAAAATGGAAACAACCCATTTCTTATTCATCAAAATATTATTGAAGCTGAGAGAACTTACACAAAAAAAATGACAAAGGGGGGTTCAGACAAGGGGCCTCTAAAGGATATTAATAACCATCCAAACAGAGATTATTTCAATGCAATGCCACTAATCATTTAATCTGACTCAGCCAGACTTCTCTGACAGTTTTGTTAAAGAAGTTACTTTTAAACATTTCTCAACATTGGAGAGGGCATAAACTTTGAAAACTATACAAAACTACATAAAAAAAGGTATTTGGAAGTTAAGAAAAAATATCATTCACAAAAGATTTTCTGCATCAGTTACCATGATACAAGTCTTTATTTTCTTCAATGTATGTAATCTGATAGAACAGCAGTTGAACTATAACAACACATAAATGGAAAACGTTAACAAATATTGATGTCACATGGTTCTCATTTCACACAAGTGTAAGTAAATAATACCAAGTTTTGGGAAATAATACAATGTTAAGTGAGATGCTTAAGTGAGAAAAAGGATGAAAATTTAGTGGGTGAAATTTTATGAAAATATAAAAAAAGAATTAATGCTTTTAATCACTCACAACATTTGTATGTCTTTTTCTAAGTTGCTGTCAACATAAAAATTAAGTGCTGAACTCAAACAACATAAAAAAAAAATATAAAAAAATAAAGAGATTTTCATTCAAAGAGGTTTTAAATTGCAGTATCCTTGTAACATGATTAAGTTAAATCATAAAAAAATATTTGTAAAAATTAAAAACTGAACTCAATCATATAAAATTGCTGTCTTTGACATAATATAAATATAATGTAAATGTCCTAAACTGTATGAGTATATTTATAAATTTTACCTATTTGTATATAAATTCACATGTTATTTTTAGATTAACCTTTTGAACTCTTTAACCATGAATGAGTTTCTATAGAATATGCAGACAATACCATGTATGTTTCAACTTTTAAACTTTATCAGAAGTTATGATAAAGGTGGGCAAAAGTTTACAGATAGAAAATAAAACAACAACAACAAATGCCAAATGAAGGTCACTTTCAGTTATAAGTACTAACATATCTCAACACGGTTTGACTTTTTCAGATGAAATGTATTCTATAAAATCAAGATTTTTTCTTCATATATATTTACATTTAAACATGACTAAGTCACATTCATTGCTACATTGAGACGACTAATGTAAGTAGCAGCAATTATGTATTTGGAGGAATCAACTTACCATAAAAAAAAACAAGACCTGTGGCTCTGCAGCTTTAGTCCATGTATAACAACATTAACAAGGAATAACAAATCCAAGTAGCTTATGATGCATTCTTTTAAAAATCATCTTTATAACTGATTGATCACTTAAGATGAAAGCATGGGATACTTACTGTTTTGTTTTTGCAAACTGACTACCTCTGGTGTCTTCCAAGCCAACTTTAAGTGTGCCTTTTCTGCTTGACACTAAAAATAAAAAATAAAAGACATGAAAGTCTAGAGTATTAAAAATATTTTCACGGATGTGTTATTCTCATAAGCTATATAATTTAATACATATACATAACACAGCCTTTATTGAAATTTATATTCATGATGAGGACTAATTGAAGGACACCTTGATGCAAAGTTTCATCATATTTACATACACTAACACTTGAATGCAAAATTTAACCAAATATAACTCATTGTTTTTAACAATTTATTTACCAAAACTTACAACCTTCTAAAGGTTTCCTTTTTTAGATACAAGGACAGTCTTAAGATTAAATATTATACTTTATTAAATTTTTGTTGCCCTCACATACCCTTTAGAAAAAACAACAACATAAGCTAAATAATCCAACAAATATGTTTGTTGTTTCTTCAAACTGAATTTGAACTTATGGGCAAAAAGATATAAAAGAAAGAAAACAAGAAACTAGTACAGCCAGGCAATGATCCCTGAAGTGATGTTTGATAAAGGAATGTAAGCCAGCCTTAAGCCATAACAAAGTTACAGCTTTAATTCACAGCAATAATGAAGCAAACAAAAACAAAACAAAACAAAAAAAACAACTAAAGGAGAAAACACTGAAAATAATTTAAGTAAAGTTATGCTTCTCATGAGCTGCACTTTTACTCTCCACCAAGTACCCATATACCAAGTCTGACATGAATACATTCAATAATTTTCAAGTTATTTTCCGGAGAAGAAATTAAGGTAAGGAAGATTCAAAATAAAGTAATGTAGGTAGAGTAATGGTTCTTGTGCACTGCAATTCAACGAATCAAAATGCATGCAACCTTCAAGTGTGAGGTAAAGAGTTTCTTAGATAAGTCTCTACAAAAATTTAGATCGACTGACAAATGAATGGACAAGGAGGTAACTGCACGCTCCCCTTCTGGGAGCTAAAAAGGTTTGCCCTAGCTGGATTAAAGGTATCAGGATGTCACTACATTTAGCACCCCACATATACATGCTAAGGGAACCTACTTTGGTGCTGGTCCACCTCTGGCTTGTCGTTGAGCCTCTCACGAGCATACTCTGCTCGCCGAATCTTTACTTGCAACATGAGCAAGAATTTTTCAATAACTCCTTTCTTGCACAGGGCTAGATCAGATATCAAGTCACTGTCAAGCTCAAAATTCATCTTCTTGAACACTTTTCTGAAAAAGAGAAATATGCTGTTAAGCAATACAATGTTTGAATAGTGCAACATAAAAAATTTACAGATATAGCATTTTGGAAAGTAATAATTAAAAGAAAAAATTATAATATTTTAATAACACATACATATATAACTTATCAAAAGTCTAAAAAAAATATCTTATCTGACAAAATACGAGATTTTAATAGCAAAGAGGTTTCTTATATCAGTTTAGCAGCATTGTAAAAAAAAAACATGAAAAAAAACAACGTAAAAAATTCAAACTATATCCTCAAACCTCAAACAAAATAATTGCTAGTGATGGTAAGTACAAATAATAAATATAAACATGCTTTATTGATAGCTGATGAGTTTGTTAAGTTGAGATACACATGCAATGTCAGTTGGTATCTTTTATCTTTTGGTGTTAAACAGCTCTGCATTTTAATGTTTTTAGCTTGTTGAGAAATTAGTTTGTCTTAAGTATAAAATATACTTAAAATTAACCATTTAATAATTTGTATATAAATATTTTCTTATAATTTTCTTTTCAGTATTATAATATATTTTAATTTTAATGCCATACCCTTGTATTTACACAATCATATTTATTTGAAAAACATGTTTATGCCTAAACATAAATGTGACAATTGCAGAAATGACACTTAATTAAAAAAAATGCACGAAAAAGCATACTTGTTAAGAAGGTCCCAATTTATCTCTTTCCTTTTCGCATTACTTGCTGGTGAATAATTATGTAGATCAACAAGAGTAGGGAAGTGGTGGTGAATAATTTCAGCAACAAGAACTGAAATGAAATAACAAGATGTACACATTTCATTAATAGCATAAACTATTAGTTATTATATTAAGTTCAGGTTAGTCTAGCAATCCAATTTCTTTTGTAACAAAATAATTTTTCGGATTTGAAATGAAACAAATACTGATACAGATATTGAAAACAAACCATATATACAGAAGACAATACAAACCATGCAAGAAGTTTTGCTAGCAATAATTCAAGCATAAAGGAGTTACTTTGCCTAACTAAAATTAATACACCAGGCAATCATGAAGCAATTAATGTACATTGCCGTGTTATTGTTCAACAAGATGTACCTGCTCAACTGAAGCCAGTTATCTTTTTTCCTATTAAGTGCATTTGCTGGCCGCAGTTTGGGACAAAGTGACACAGCAGTTGGCAAAAAATGTTGTATTATCTCATATACCATCACTACAATTATACAGAATAATAACATAAACAACATTATTATTTGAATAATTACAAGATACATTTAGTTACATGTACACATAAAACCTATACATTTTAAGATTTTAGGAACATAAAATTAATCACAGAGGTTAACATGTTTGTACTGTTTAAAGCCTGTTTAATATAGTGTAATGTTATGGGAAGGATATAAATACAAGGGGTGATCGGGAAGTTCATAGACTTTTAGTATAGCTTCAGTATTATTTGTCGCATTACTATGAAACCTAAAAAAAACATTAACATTTTCTTACAAACATTCATTCGCAAAAAATATTAATTTTATATTGTTCGCTAAAAAATTGGTGTCTATGGCAACGCGCATCTACAAACCTGTCAGACAAAAAGTCAGACATTTGTTCTAGATTTTTTTTTTATTCAATTAACATCTTGTTTGAGGGCAATTTCTTTAACGTATAACTCCACGAAAATGCAGGCTGCCTTATGATGTTTATGATGTCATATTCGGAAATTTGACGGTTATCGTTGTTTCATTTGAATGTTATTAGCATTTGTTCATAGCGTTTTCACCAACCAAAATTTCATAATTATGACATCCATTAAATGTTGTGTCAGATTAGATAAGACACCAACTGAAACATTTAAGATGATACATAGTTCCAGTACAACCCAGAAATGCAGCAAGGCACTTGACTTTAAGTGGCACTGACACTTTTGAGAAGGAAGATGCTCTATAGAGATGATCAGCAATGTTGTTGCCCGTCTAAGGTGAAATGCACGATTTTAGAAAATGTGTAAGATATGGTGTACAGTGACAGACAACATACTCGAGAAGTTTAGCTTCTGAACTGGATGTTTCTACATCTACAGTACATGACATTGTGAAAAAAAAGCTAGGAATGTCCAAAGAGTGCACGTGATGGGTGCCGAGACTTCGTAAGGATCATAAATTGGAAACCAGGGTTTGCTGCTCTAGGGAGTTCGTCCACCTGTACAAGGGCAAATGTGAAGAGTTCCTTGATCACATAATTATAATTGACGAGACTTGGTTATGACAACCTGGAGTTGAAAGCAGTCCTGTTTATGTAAATCCCCCGGGACTCCTTCCCCAAAGAAGGCTAGGGTACAGAAGATTGGTGGGAAACACATGTTCATGTTTTTCATGGACAGGAAGGGTATGATCCTACAGCATCAAGTACCCGATCGGCCAGACAGTGACTGCTAGTTATTTTTTCGATGGCAGGCAGTTTAATATTGTATAAATATTATTTTACCATTATTTAGGTGCTTAAACTATAACTATTAATAACAAACAAAATAATGGAAATGATAAAAAGTAGCAGTAAAGTTTTATAGATAAGACGCACACAAAGATAAGACGCACCCCCTCTTCGAGGTCTAGAGTCAAGGAAAAAAGCAAATTCTCAAAGACAAGATGCATCACTTATTCATTAATCCATCTGGCCGCCATTAACCATTTCCCGCGTCGCCGCATCGCTTGATTTGACTCAAGGGAACATGTTCCAATTGTCCGTCAATCTGTGTTTGTGCCGAGTGCTTATTATTCTCTAAGTGTAATACGTAGTGACTGTTTGCCTAGCAAGACCGTGTGTATTGTGTTACATTATGACACTCTAACCCAGTGTATCGTTTACACGCCAGACAGGATATTCTCGTGGCTATCCCAGCCCTACACAATTGAGAGATGAGAGAACATCATGTTTCAAGCAGCAGCATGTCATAAAAAAAATTAAGTTCTCGGCCTGTAATTAAGTTCTCGACACATGGGACAAACACACAAATGACAATTAAAATCACAACTAAAGGCTTTTAAATGTTCATTTTCACACCAGAGTATTGAAGTGATCGCTTAAAATCAGTTCTATGCACCTGTGTAATTACTTACGGATGATAGACGATCTATTTACATCAAAAGAGGTGTTAAAATTCGTCTGCACAAATAGCCAATGCACATTTTATTGTTGTTGTTAAGTGGGTTTTTAATTTCAACTTAAAAATTATTCATAGTTAACATTCAAAATAAAACAAATTTCAAATCAAAATTGATCAAGTGAATTATACCATATTACTTAGACGATGATAACAGCGTCGTCAGTGAATATGCCCGTTTCACTAACTCAAAAACCGTTACCGGATTATGAAACTTTGCTGATTTTGTTAGAATAAAGTGATATTTATGCAAACATTTATTGCATATTGTTTCTGTTTTTTACAGAAACGAATTTAAATGTCTCTTTTTATGTTAAATGTCAAATTTTAGGTAAAAACAACATAAGTTTTCCCTTAAAATAGCACAATACAGTTGTCTTTGGCCGATACTTTCGGCGATAGTCTCTGCGGTCACATTAGTCTATGGGTCAATTTTGGTCTGGGGAAAAAGGGGAAAACTTTATTTCGCATGGATAAGACGCACCCCCCACTTTTTTATCATAATTTGGGGCAAAAGAACACGTCTTATCTATAAAACCTTACGGTAGTTTGTTTCAGCTTAATATCACTATTTACTTGGGGTAAGATTGACACATTGTTTTCCCTTCAGGTTCTCAGGCATGACTTAATGCAGGAAATGAAGAAAAAATGCCCTGATCTTGATCAACAACGCATAATATTTTACCAAGATAACGACCCTGGACATAGGGCTGACTCGACCATTCTTGAAATCAGCTTACTTGGTTTCGAAATTCTTCAGCATCAACCCTACAGACTAGATCTAGTGCCCATGGACTTCAGAGTTTTCCCAGAGATCAAAGTCACTTGCTCTACGCTTTGAGAATGCGAACGAGCTTCGTACTAAAAACAAACTGTTGTTTCGTCATACAAAAGTGACTGGTTCAGTGATACCTACACTAAATGATTACAGAGACATAGAAATGCATTCAGATCCATGGTGATTACATTGAAAAAGTGTTAACGAATATCAGAGGTTATCATAACGTCATTTGTATAACGCTGGCGTGCTCTGGGTTCACCTCACTGTTGTTGTGTTATTAGCTGTAACTTTTTACTGTTTAATGTATTTTGATATTATTTAAACAACATGTTCAAAATAGAACAACCTTTATAAATTTATATTATCTCAAGGTACATAGAGGGTATTTGTTATTTTATAGCGTCAGTCTACGTACTTCCCGATCACCCCACGTATATATTCCAGTAGTACTGTCACAACCTTTTAATATCTGTGTCAAAGTCACCATAGAAGACTGTTCTTTGAACTGTCTTATTTAGGATGCTGTAAACCAAGGTAAAATAACTGTTTTACCAGGATGCTGTTTGAATGACCTCCTGCTCCAGAGTCAGGTGCTCTACTATTTGAGCTATCTATACAGGCAGCTCTATGGAGAGCATATTTACAGCCATGAGAACTACACATAAAGGCAGAGCATCGAATTTGAGTTCTGTGGATAATTCAATATAGGAAAATAGTAGTGGATGCTTGTATTTGTAGCTACTAACATAACTTCTGAATATAAAGTTCAAGTTTACATCCTTTACTGTTTAAAACTGTGTTTTTTTCAGTTATTTACAAAGTACCTAAGGGCATCACTGGTGTTATTATTACCACGGCTCAATGACACATCAAAATGTCAAATGACTTTTACTCTACGGATAATTAATAAAATGGCTGACACTGGTGACAGTCTGAGTGAGGTTTGTACCGACAATTCAGAAACAATCATCACGTGACATTTCCAATACACTTTGCAAATTCCAAGCTGAATTAAAAAAAATAGTATTAAAAGCTAAATAGCCTTAAAATAAAATCACCTTGAGTAAAATAATAATTTTAATGAATGAAACTATTTACTGTTGCCATATGTTAACATTTGATAAGTTTTAAATGCAATAACAGTGTTTTTTTAAACATGATGAACATCTGGATTCAGCCTTAAAAATAATAATTCAATATTATGCCATTATTCTGGAAAACAGTTGTGTTTTTTTTAAAATACCCAAAGTATTTCTTTGTTTTGAATTTATTTAATATACCATCATATAATAGCAGGTGCTGATTACCACAAACCCTGGCTTCAACAGGTGAGAACACAAGATGAAGTGTTCATAATATGTTTATTTTTGGTTCAAACTTAAATAAATTCTTTGCTTAGAAACTAAATACAGTTATTGTGAATATGCTCTCCCCAGAACTGTCTTGCCAAGTAGCTCAGCTGGTAAAGCACCTGACTCTGGAGCAGGAGGTTGTTTGTTCAAACTCCATTCTGGGTAAATGTATTGCACATCTGTTCACAACAATGGCGATGAGGATAAGTCAGTGTCCATGATGGCCACCAAGTAGGAGCAGTAACAGGCTAGAAACTGGTGGTTCTGTCAAGTTGATGCCTGACTCCAAAAGGTCAAAGAGGAGAGGAGTTTTGGGAATATGCTCTTCCAATATCTGTCCATCAGGTAGCTCAGTTGGTAGAGCCCCTGACTCCAGAGCAGGAGATCATGGTTCATATCACATTCTGGGTAAATGTTATTGTTATTTTTTGTTCACAATACAATTATATGTTAGAGTGCTGAAACACTAATGCATGGTCTCAATGGAAACAGCCTCTTATTGGGCCTAACTACAGTAAATGGTCTTTAGAAAAAAAACACTCTTATTTAGCAGAATTTAATAAAAAATAGTTGTTTTTTTATTGGTTCAACACCAACATCCATTTTACTCTTTGGGTTTCTGAGTGACATTGGTATAATTAGGCTCTTTTAGGCAACAAATGTTCTTCAATCCAAGGAAACAATTCACGCAATAATAATGAAAAGTTATTTATCATGAATTCTGATGAAAGTTTTCTGAATAATTGTACTATGTATGCAAAACTAACTTTGTTTATTATTTACTATCTCAATATACAAATGATGATCAACTGGAAAAACAGAATTTTCATGAAATATAATGAAATCTGATGGTGCATTTTATGGACCAACTTAAAAGGATGTAGGTGTTTTGCCTTTTTAGGAGCACTTGTTTGGTTATTTTGAACCAATCATCAACAACAAAGTCATATTGCTCAAATTCTTTGCATTTTTAATTTTCAGAGTCAATTTAAGAAACCCATTAACCATTTACATGCTAAACTCTATTCACCCCTTAACATAAAACCCAAATAGTTTTTCCAGAATTAACAGTTAAAAAGATTGACAAGATATACTTCAAAACATGTAAACCTCTGACAATGTATAAAATGGACAATATATTACCTTGGGTCTTGTTTGCCTTTGTTATTGTATTGGCAAGAAATATCTGTCATTTTTTTATCTGAGACTTTATTATAAAAAGAAAGAAACATGGACTGTGTGGTGGGATGGGGCAAATTCCAACACTAACACATGGCTTCATGTAGAAGTGTCAGCCATACATATTTAAATGTTAATCAAATAAAGAAACAAAATGTCCCGATAATTACCTCCATCAGAAAAGTCTCGTGTGATGTTATTTTTCTTGGGGATGGATAGTGGGATGCTATCGACCCAAGCATAAAGTTGCTCCAGTTCTTGCTCGTCAAGCTGAGTGTCGGGATAATCTTCCCTGCCTGGACGGGATCCCACTGGTTGCGCACCTTTTACATTTGTTTTCGATGTCATGTTCTGTATGTTTTTTGAAATGCGTTTGTTGTGTTGTGACATTTGGTGTTAAATTTTATACACAGATACTGTACAACAGTTCGCCCATTTGTTTATCTCGGTATCGAAGCTTCCCACAATGCATTGCGGGAGCAAATTCCTCGGTGTTCGTTAAGTTCACACGACTGTGTTGATAGTTCATAACGAAGTTAAGGGACGTAACTCAAGTTTTTATGGCGTCCAATTGAAAATAAACACAATGACTTCGGGGGCTTCTAATAAAAAGGAAGCTGACCCCGTTTTGGTCCAGAAGATCGTTACAACCCTTAAAACACAAGGATGCTTTGACCAGTTCAGGAAGGATTTTCTTGCCGATGTAGACACAAAGGTTAAATGATTTTGTAATATGATTTCGCGATTTTTATTTACACTTCATAATATTGGCACAATCGTTAATTTAGCATAAAAACAAAGCCTAATATTGTAATATGATGATAATTTATCATAATTAATGACCAAGAGGATTTTAAGGCTTTATTCTGTCATCTTTTTTGTTGATTGATGATGTCATGTTTTACAGTGCACAGCTTGCACTTTCATATTTACTGGGCCAGTCAACAGTACTGTTGAATGTGCAGCTCATTTGGCATGTACAAAGAACCGTTTTATGAGTATTTATAAAAATAATTTGTAATATTATACCTCATTTGCATACGCCCTTCTATATTTAATATGATGTCATCCAGACTGTTTATGACGTCATCCAGTTTGTTTGACTGTTTAAACGCTTCGGGCCATATTCCTTCCTCGGTCTGACCAACCAGTCCGTAAACTTGCATATTGCCCTCAAGGCCATGTATTATTTGTTAATTATTCTTTTTTTGTTTATACAGCCGGCATACCAAAACCTGCAACAAAGAGTTGAGGCATATGTGTCTCGTTTCCTAAGTCAGCAGACATGGAGTCCAAAACTGAACAAGAACCAGCTGCGAGAATCCCTAAGGCGCCAGATTAACCAGTGAGTTGTTTGTTCCAAGATTTCTTAAGTTAAGTTTTTGTGAAATGGCTTTCAACCCACCCCTATTATTGACAGTAGGTATAGCATCATCATTATTTTACCAAGGCATAAGCTTTAAACACAAAGACTTTGGTTTGATCTTTGGTCTCAACATGCTAGAATTATAAAATGGTTGCACTAATAGTAACATTCTCTCACAAACATTTTCCTTATAAGGTTGTTTCATAACTTGCTGGCCAGTTATCATGACAGTGTGGCTGAGTGACAGCTTACTAACTGGTAACTGTCCTTAGTCTTATTAAAGGAGTTTTAGTTGAATGAACCTTCATAAAAGATCTATCTTCAATCCAGTAAGGGCTGTTGGCTGCTAAGACCAAGCTACATCATAGAGTCATTTAGCTTAAAGTTTCTTGTTTGATGTTGATGTAACTTGTGTATTGTGCTTTGATATATGCAATTCATATCTAATCATGACTGAAAAATGTTGTTTGTTTGCTGTTACATCACACTGACACAATTTTGGTCATATTTGGTAACATCAGTTAACTGTTATTGGAGGAAGTCCCCAGATATATGTGGAACTACTGGTGCACTGCAGGACAGCTGGAAAACCTCCTCACACGTAAGTTCTTACCCCAACTTGGATTCGAACCCAATTAGATTCCAAATTATTCTGACAAATTACAAATAACTCTAACCATTTGACCACCAGGGCCCCTTGAGCATGTTGTTTTTTTCTTTATGAAAGAAAACTAGAGGTGCAGATAATAAACTTTTGATTTTGGTAATTATATACCACATGTTTATTCTAGGTCTGGCATGCTCAACAAAGGAGTGGAGAGAATCATCGAACAGGTAGTCAACCAGAAGATCATGACGCTAATTAAGCCCAAGATTGACGAGGCTACATGTGATCACCTAGGTATCTCGCTGACCGAGAGAAATAACCGCCTCAAGCAGCAGCAGCAGGAGCAGCAGGAGAAGATGATGAAAAGCCCTGAGTCGGCTAGCATTGCTAGTCTTCTTAATTTCAATTTCAACTCCCCTCCACCAGGTAAGTTCTACTATATTGGCTTAAGGTTTCCACCATTTTGGCTTGCGTTTTCCACCATATTAATTTATGGCATCTACAATCTTACTTATAGTTTCCACCATATTGGTGTATGGTTTCCACCATATATGCTTAGCGTATCTACCACATTGGTTTATAGTATCTACCATATCAGCTTACAGTTTTCACCATATCGGCTTACTTTTTTCACCATATCGGTTTGGTTTCCACCATATCAGCTTATGGTACCCACCATGTTGGCTTATGGTACATACCATATTTGCTTATGGTACCTACCATATTGGCTGATGGTTTCCACCATGTTGGCTCATGGTTTCCACCAATTGGCTCACACTTTCCACCATATCATGTTACATTATCTGCCATATTGGCTTCTAGTTTCCACCATATCAGCTAATGGTATCTACCTTATTGGCTTACAAGTCACTTCAAACATGGAATCGGGACTTTTTTATGTTGTTTAAGGTTTCTGTTAAGGTCCTCGCTTAAAGAATATCAAACATATTCTCTTCAAACTTGAAACAGTTGTTTACTATCCAAGTGGACAGTTAACCCTTACATTCATTTTAACATAGTCATACCTATTATTTACTTAAAATATTCTGTGTTGGTGTAGGTTTTTGTTAAGGTCATTTTTTAAAAATTTAAAAATGGTAACTGCTAAAATTAAACTATCTTGCACTGTGTTTGGACAGCTCTTTCTCTTGTTAACGTTTATGTTGTAAAAACAATTATTTGTTACTATAGAATGTTCACATGGTGTTCAAATGGTGCTGCGATATTGCTGCCATTACTGTGATAGCAAGCTGGCAATAAGATACATATTTACATTAACTTGACATTAGGCCAATCAATTGTGGATCTCTTCTTATTAACAAAGTGTGAGCAAGCTTGCTGTACCTTTTCTAGTTTAAAGACTTAGGGATGTTTGGACCCTCCATACAATTAAGAATTCGGGATTATCTAAGGCAGGTTTTTTTTTAACATTGCAGGCACTGCCGGTACCCCTTTCAGCAATACAAGTACACCTCAGCAGAACCAGTACACACCTAACCACCCAGGGGCAGGTCTGATGGGCCATGCCCCTGTAGCTGCTGGCTTCCCAAACTTTAACACAACAGGACTTCAGTTTCAGGGCCTGGGTCAACAGACCTTTTCATTTCTGCCTCCTGTAAGTTCATCATAACTAATTGTTATCTTGTCCTGTTCAACAGTTTAAATTATGTAGGGACGCCCTTGGCCGGGTGCTAAAAGTCACCTTCTAATGTAGGGGCGCCTGTAGTGGAGCGGTTAGAGTACTATGTATGGGTGCCCATGGCCGAGCAGTAAGAGTCACCGACTATGTAGGGGTTCCCATAGTCACCGACTATGTACGGGTGCCCGTGGCAGAGTGGTTAGAGTCGTCGACTATGATGGTGCGCCCGTGGCAGAGTGGTTAGAGTCACCGACTATGTACGGGTGCCTGTGGCCGAGTGGTTAAAGTCACCGACTATGTAAGGGCGCCCGTGGCAGAGTGGTTAGAGTCATCGACTCTGATGGTGCGCCCGTGGCAGAGTGGTTAGAGTCACCGACTATGTAAGGGTGCTCGTGGCCGAGCGGTTAGAGTCACCGACTATGTAGGGGCGCCCGTGGCCGAGTAGTTAGAGTCATCGACTATGTTGGGGCGCCCGTGGCCGAGAGGTTTGAGTTGTCGACTATGTAGGGGTGCCCATGGCAGAGTGGTTAGAGTCATCGATTATGTAGGGGTGCCCGTGGCAGAGTGGTTAGAGTCGTCGACTATGTAGGGGTGCCGGTGGCAGAGCAGTTAGAGTCGTCGATTATGTAGGGGTGCCTGTTGCAGAGCGGTTAGAGTCGTCGACTATGTAGGGGTGCCCGTGGCAGAGCAGTTAGAGTCGTCGATTATGTAGGGGTGCCCGTGGCAGAGCAGTTAGAGTCGTCGATTATGTAGGGGTGCCCGTGGCAGAGTGGTTAGAGTCGTCGACTATGTAGGGGTGCCCGTGGCAGAGTGGTTAGAGTCGTCGACTATGTAGGGGTGCCCATGGCAGAGTGGTTAGAGTCACTGACTATGTAGGGGTGCCCATGGCAGAGTGGTTAGAGTCACCGACTATGTAGGGGTGCCCATGGCAGAGTGGTTAGAGTCACCGGCTATGTAGGGGTGCCCATGGCAGAGTGGTTAGAGTCACCGACTATGTAGGGGCGCCTGTGGCCAAGCGGTTAGAGTTGTCGAATATGTAGGGGTGCCCGTGGCCGAGCGGTTAGAGTTGTCGACTATGTAGGGGTGCCGTGGCCGAGCGGTTAGAGTTGTCGACTATGTAGGGGCGCCCGTGGCCGAGCAGTTAGAGTCACCGACTATGTAGGGGCGACCGTTGCTGAGTGGTTAGAGTCACCGACTATGTAGGGGCGCCCGTGGCCAAGCTGTTAGAGTTGTCGACTATGTAGGGGTGCCCGTTGCAGAGTGGTTAGAGTCACCGACTATGTAGGGGTGCCCATGGCAGAGCGGTTAGAGTCGTCAACTATGTAGGGGTGCCTGTGGCCGAGCGGTTAGAGTTGTCGACTATGTAGGGGCGCCGTGGCCGAGCGGTTAGAGTCGTCGACTATGTAGGGGCGACCGTTGCTGAGTGGTTAGAGTCACCGACTATGTAGGGGCGCCCGTTGCAGAGTGGTTAGAGTCACCGACTATGTAGGGGTGCCCATGGCAGAGCGGTTAGAGTCGTCGACTATGTAGGGGCGTCCGTTGCAGAGTGGTTAGAGTCACTGACTATGTAGGGGTGCCCATGGCAGAGTGGTTAGAGTCACCGGCTATGTAGGGGTGCCCATGGCAGAGTGGTTAGAGTCGTCGACTATTACGGGTGCTCGAGGCCGAGCGGTTAGAGTCACCGACTATGTAGGGGCGCCCGTTGCAGAGTGGTTAGAGTCACCGACTATGTAGGGGTGCCCATGGCAGAGTGGTTAGAGTCACCGACTATGTAGGGGTGCCCATGGCAGAGTGGTTAGAGTCACCGGCTATGTAGGGGTGCCCATGGCAGAGTGGTTAGAGTCACCGGCTATGTAGAGGCGCCCGTTGCAGAGTGGTTAGAGTCACTGGCTATGTAGTGGTGCCCATGGCAGAGTGGTTAGAGTCACCGGCTATGTAGGGGTGCCCATGGCAGAGTGGTTAGAGTCACCGGCTATATAGTGGTGCCCGTTGCAGAGTGGTTAGAGTCACCGACTATGTAGGGGTGCCCATGGCAGAGTGGTTAGAGTCACTCGCTATGTAGGGGTGCCCATGGCAGAGTGGTTAGAGTCACTGGCTATGTAGGGGTGCCCGTTGCAGAGTGGTTAGAGTCACCGACTATGTAGGGGCGCCCGTTGCAGAGTGGTTAGAGTCACCGACTATGTAGGGGTGCCCATGGCAGAGTGGTTAGAGTCGTCGACTATTACGGGTGTTCGTGGCCGAGTTGTTAGAGTCACCGACTATGTAGGGGTGCCGTGGCCAAGCGGTTAGAGTCACCGACTATGTAGGGGCGCCCGTTGCAGAGTGGTTAGAGTCACCGACTATGTAGGGGTGCCCATGGCAGAGCGGTTAGAGTCGTCGACTATGTAGGGGCGTCCGTTGCAGAGTGGTTAGAGTCACTGACTATGTAGGGGTGCCCATGGCAGAGTGGTTAGAGTCACCGGCTATGTAGGGGTGCCCATGGCAGAGTGGTTAGAGTCGTCGACTATTACGGGTGCTCGAGGCCGAGCGGTTAGAGTCACCGACTATGTAGGGGCGCCCGTTGCAGAGTGGTTAGAGTCACCGACTATGTAGGGGTGCCCATGGCAGAGTGGTTAGAGTCACCGACTATGTAGGGGTGCCCATGGCAGAGTGGTTAGAGTCACCGGCTATGTAGGGGTGCCCATGGCAGAGTGGTTAGAGTCACCGGCTATGTAGAGGCGCCCGTTGCAGAGTGGTTAGAGTCACTGGCTATGTAGTGGTGCCCATGGCAGAGTGGTTAGAGTCACCGGCTATGTAGGGGTGCCCATGGCAGAGTGGTTAGAGTCACCGGCTATATAGTGGTGCCCGTTGCAGAGTGGTTAGAGTCACCGACTATGTAGGGGTGCCCATGGCAGAGTGGTTAGAGTCACTCGCTATGTAGGGGTGCCCATGGCAGAGTGGTTAGAGTCACTGGCTATGTAGGGGTGCCCGTTGCAGAGTGGTTAGAGTCACCGACTATGTAGGGGCGCCCGTTGCAGAGTGGTTAGAGTCACCGACTATGTAGGGGTGCCCATGGCAGAGTGGTTAGAGTCGTCGACTATTACGGGTGTTCGTGGCCGAGTTGTTAGAGTCACCGACTATGTAGGGGTGCCGTGGCCAAGCGGTTAGAGTCACCGACTATGTAGGGGCGCCCGTTGCAGAGCGGTTAGAGTCGTCGACTATGTAGGGTGCTCGTGGCCGAGTGGTTAGAGTCACCGACTATGTAGGGGTGCCCATGGCAGAATGGTTAGTCACCGACTATGTAGGGGTGCCCATTGCAGAGTGGTTAGAGTCACTGGCGATGTAGGGGTGCCCATGGCAGAGTGGTTAGAGTCACCGACTATGTAGGGGTAACCATAGCAGAGTGGTTAGAGTCGTCGATTATGTAGGGGTGCCTGTGGCAGAGTGGTTAGAGTCACCGACTATGTAGGGGTGCCCGTGGCAGAGTGGTTAGAGTCGTCGACTATGTAGGGGTGCCCATGGCAGAGTGGTTAGAGTCACCGACTATGTAGGGGTGCCCATGGCAGAGTGGTTAGAGTCACCGACTATGTAGGGGTACCCGTGGCAGAGTGGTTAGAGTCGTCGACTATTACGGTTGCTCGTGGCCGAGCGGTTAGAGTCACTGACTATGTAGGGACGCCCGTTGCAGAGTGGTTAGAATCACCGACTATGTAGGGGTGCCCATGGCAGAGTGGTTAGAGTCACCGGCTATGTAGGGGTGCCCTTTGCAGAGTGGTTAGAGTCACCGACTTTGTAGGGGTGCCCATGGCAGAGTGGTTAGAGTCACCGGCTATGTAGGGGTGCCCATGGCAGAGTGGTTAGAGTCACCGGCTATGTAGAGGCGCCCGTTGCAGAGTGGTTAGAGTCACTGGCTATGTAGGGGTGCCCATGGCAGAGTGGTTAGAGTCACCGGCTATGTAGGGGTGCCCATGGCAGAGTGGTTAGAGTCACCGGCTATATAGTGGTGCCCGTTGCAGAGTGGTTAGAGTCACCGACTATGTAGGGGTGCCCGTTGCAGAGTGGTAAGAGTCACCGACTATGTAGGGGTGCCCATGGCAGAGTGGTTAGAGTCACCGGCTATGTAGGGGTGCCCATGGCAGAGTGGTTAGAGTCACTGGCTATGTAGGGGTGCCCGTTGCAGAGTGGTTAGAGTCACCGACTATGTAGGGGCGCCCGTTGCAGAGTGGTTAGAGTCACCGACTTTGTAGGGGTGCCCATGGCAGAGTGGTTAGAGTCACCGGCTATGTAGGGGTGCCCATGGCAGAGTGGTTAGAGTCGTCGACTATTATGGGTGCTCGTGGCCGAGCTGTTAGAGTCACCGACTATGTAGGGGCGCCCGTTGCAGAGTGGTTAGAGTCACCGACTATGTAGGGGTGCCCATGGCAGAGCGGTTAGAGTCACCGACTATGTAGGGGTGCCCGTGGCAGAGTGGTTAGAGTCGTCGACTATTACGGGTGTTCGTGGCCGAGTTGTTAGAGTCACCGACTATGTAGGGGTGCCGTGGCCGAGCGGTTAGAGTCACCGACTATGTAGGGGCGCCCGTTGCAGAGCGGTTAGAGTCGTCGACTATTACGGGTGCTCGTGGCAGAGTGGTTAGAGTCACCGACTATGTAGGGGTGCCCATGGCAGAATGGTTAGAGTCACCGACTATGTAGGGGTGCCCATTGCAGAGTGGTTAGAGTCACTGGCGATGTACGGGTGCCCATGGCAGAGTGGTTAGTGTCACCGACTATGTAGGGGTAACCATAGCAGAGTGGTTAGAGTCGTTGATTATGTAGGGGTGCCTGTGGCAGAGTGGTTAGAGTCACCGACTATGTAGGGGTGCCCGTGGCAGAGTGGTTAGAGTCGTCGACTATGTAGGGGTGCCCATGGCAGAGTGGTTAGAGTCACCGACTATGTAGGGGTGCCCATGGCAGAGTGGTTAGAGTCACAGACTAACGTAGGGGCGACCGTTGCTGAGCGGTTAGGGTCACCGACTATGTAGGGGTGCCCATGGCAGAGTGGTTAGAGTCGTCGACTATGTAGGGGTGCCCATGGCAGAGTGGTTAGAGTCACCGACTATGTAGGGGTGCCCATGGCAGAATGGTTAGAGTCACTGACTATGTAGGGGTAACCGTGGCAGAGTGGTTAGAGTCATCGATTATGTAGGGGTGCCCATGGCAGAGTGGTTAGAGTCACCGACTATGTAGGGGTGCCCATGGCAGAATGGTTAGAGTCACTGACTATGTAGGGGTGCCCATGGCAGAGTAGTTAGAGTCACTGACTATGTAGGGGTAACCGTGGCAGAGTGGTTAGAGTCATCGATTATGTAGGGGTGCCCATGGCAGAGTGGTTAGAGTCACCGACTATGTAGGGGTGCCCATGGCAGAATGGTTAGAGTCACTGACTATGTAGGGGTGCCCATGGCAGAGTAGTTAGAGTCACTGAGTATGTAGGGGTGCCCATGGCAGAGTAGTTAGAGTCACCGACTATGTAGGGGTGCCCGTGGCAGAGTGTTTAGAGTCACCGACTTTGTATAGGTGGCTTCTATTTTTTCTGTTAATGCATCAGACCTGGGCACTAATAAGTGGAACTCCTCTTGTCAACAATTAAAAACAGGGCTTCTCATTTGTTTAACTGGCAAAGAACTAAAAACAAAGGCCTAAATCAACAGAAATTTTTATTTCTTTAACTGTTTAACAACTAAATGCAGGGGCCTTAATCAACCAAGCTTCTTATTTGTTTAACTGGTCAACCATTAAAAACAAGGGCCTTAATAAATGGACCTTCTCATTTGTTTAACTGGTCAACCATTTAAAAAGGGGCATTAATCAACAGAGCTTCTTATTTGTAAAGGGTCAGCCATTAAAAACAGTGGCCTTAATCAACAGAGCTTTTCATTTTTATTGCTGGATTAAACAACTTTGAAAGTGATACATTTTCTTTATAAAAGCAGAACTCATTCTTTATGTCTTTATCAATAATGACATTATTTTTATTTTAAATAATAACTAATGACAATTTTATTACCTTGCAGGGTTGGAATGCATCACTGACATCTGGATTCCCTCCCTTATTTCCCCCTGGAGGACCTCTGGCAGCACACTTCCAGAACTTCAGCCTCCCGCCCCCTGGATCAGGCCTCACTGTGCCTCCCCCTGCGGCAGGGGGCCTCAGCCTATCTGTTCCTCCTCCCTTGGCTGCTGGAGGTATGACCGTCCCACCATTAGCTGCTGGGGGTATCAGCATTCCACCACCTCTTGCAGCGGGTTCAGGAATCACTATACCCCCTCCAGCATCTTCATTGATGATCATTGCTCCTAGCACCTCAATGATTACGGCTACAGCTGCAATAACGAAGGCTGCGCAAGGAAAGGGGTTAAATGCCCTTCTGGGGCTACCTACCCCCTCCGAGACTACTCTGGCTTCTGCAGCAATCACAGACAGTGGGTATGGATACAAAGGAGATAGATATAGGAGTGATTCAGAGAGTCGAGGATACGACTCTGATGTTAGGGTAGCTGATAGTGGTAAGGAAGAGATAGAAATGAATCTAGATGAGATCCCTATTCCTGCCAGTGAGTCTTTGGAGAATGTGGATGGAGAGACAGTAGTAACAGATATGGACATGGACAGTCAAGATATGATGATGTCTGGACAAGGGGCAGAGAACGCGGAATCGAAGCGGCCATATAAATTTGTGTGGGATGAGGACATTCAGCTGAACGATGATGATATTGAGGATTCTGTGTCAAGTGATGTGAGTTCAGTGCATACAAGTGATTTGTCCAACTTTGAGGAATCTGAGAGCAGCAGTGGTAGTGATCTGGACGAACTGGAGAGTAAACTGATGCAGTTGCAGAGTAAAGAGGGAGACATGATGGAAGGTAGCCATGCATTTGACATGCTTTTTTCAAGAAAAAATCCTTTTTGTTTAAATTGTAAATTTGAGTGAAGAAACTGTTAGGACAAATAGGAAATATTGAATGCCCTTTTGAAAATTACATTTTTGTTAATATTTCACTGATATCCAGGTTTAAGAGAAATTTAATAAAATCTATACAGGACTATTCTGTAGCTCCTTCTGTGAAAGAAATGGCAAATAGTCCAAATACATACACCTTAAATTTAATCATGTCTTTTGATGTAGTAAAGCTTTTATAGTTTTAGGTTGGATTTTGTAAGAAATATGACCCTGATTTACTTAGAAACTTTTATGCGAGCAGTTAAATTTTTTTTTTTAGCAAACACTATCTAGCTTATATTTTAATGATGGGGCCATAGATTTTGGACTTAATCTTTACATGTGTCTTCATATCAATCATACCAACAGATATAAATATGTAACACAATTCCATTTAGTAGAATAGTGGAGTACCTTACAAGAGCTCAAAGGTTCAAATTAAACAGAAGCCAAGCATTTTTTTCTTTTGTTTCTTTAACATTGTTGCATTGTTTTCCTTTATCACATACTAGCATAACTTAAGTTTACAAATATAATGATAAAAAGTGTTTTAAATATTGTTTTTCAACAGAGTCTGTTTAAGATTTTATGTAGTAGGCATCACATTCTGTCTGTCGGTGTTTATTTTGAATTTAAGACAGTTTTTATGTATGATTTTTAATTTTGACTGGGGTCCAACAAACCAGTGATGCTGAACACTTGGCACATCTGTTAAAAAATTAAGTTTTGTCTTAAATTTCTAGAATCAATATCAGTTTAATCCCATTCTGTGTTTTATAGAGTCAGGCTCAGAGCTGTTTACAGGAGACGGGGAAGAGCCACAGCCTCAGATCACTCCCACCCAAACCACACCCACTCAAACCACACCTACTCAAGACACGCCCTCCTGTGTTAGCACAGCAACCTCATCTCCTGAGAAAATTAAATCACCTTTGAGCTCTGGTACAGAGCTCCAGACAACTGCAGCAACAACAGCTTCTTTGATGGTTGAGACAGGCAAGGGGAAGAAACCTGTTGCACCAAAACAGAGGAAGTTGGTCTCACTGCAATATAATTACAGTGACAGTGATGATGAGGAGACAAGAGAGGACAGGAAGGCAAGAATTGTAAGTATGATAGTGTATTGGAACTACATTGCTGTTATGTCCATCAGTCAATCTGTAGAAGTGATTTGTCTGTGCTTCTCCTCAAATACTGGTGGTTTGGATTATAACTTTACAGGGTGGTAAATACCAAAGCTTGTGATTATGTTTGCACTGTATAGCCAGCTTGATTTGAAACAGGTTAGGGTCCATTATTATATTTAGAGAATATATTATATGTATACATGACTAGCAAGTGCTAAGCCTTCTGTTGCTTGTTAGTATATCTATGACATGCTTGATTTGAATTTACTTCACACCAGTTCTTTGACACATGTCCCCCCACCACACCATTGCATATTTGCTAATTATTACCTGATTGGTAATCCGGTAGGTAATGTGTCTGTGTAGCCTAAACTGTTTGTGGAAACCTGGTAGGTAAGGTGTCTGTATAGCCTAAACTGTTTGTGGCAACCTGGTAGGTAAGGTGTCTGTGTAGCCTAAACTGTTTGTGGCAACCTGGTAGGTAAGGTGTCTGTGTAGCCTAAACTGTTTGCGGCAACCTGGTAGGTAAGGTGTCTGTGTAGCCTAAACTGTTTGTGGCAACCTGGTAGGTAAGGTGTCTGTGTAGCCTAAACTGTTTGTGGCAACCTGGTAGGTAAGGTGTCTGTGTAGCCTAAACTGTTTGTGGCAGCCTAGAAGGTTAGGTGTCTGTGTAGCCTTAAATGTTTGTGGCAACCTGGTAGGTAAGTTGTCTGTATAGCCCGAATTGTTTGTAGCAACCTAGTAGGTAAGGTGTCCGTATAGCCTAAAATGTTTGTGGCAACCTGGTAGGTAAGGTGTCTGTGTAGCCTAAACTGTTGGTGGCAGACTGCTAAGTAAAGTGAAGCCTAAAATGTTTATTGCAACCTGGTAGGTAAGGTGTCTATGTAGCCAAACTGTTTGTGGCAACCTGGTAGGTAAGGTGTCTGTGTAGCCAAACTGTTTGTGGCAACCTGGTAGGTAAGGTGTCTGTGTAGCCTAAACTGTTTGTGGCAACCTGGTAGGTAAGGTGTCTGTGTAGCCTAAACTGTTTGTGGCAGCCTAGAAGGTTAGGTGTCTGTGTAGCCTTAAATGTTTGTGGCAACCTGGTAGGTAAGTTGTCTGTATAGCCCGAATTGTTTGTAGCAACCTGGTAGGTAAGGTGTCCTTATAGCCTAAACTGTTTGTGGAAACCTGGTAGGTTAGGTGTCTGTGTAGCCTTAAATGTTTGTGGCAACCTGGTAGGTAAGGTGTCTGTGTAGCCTAAACTGTTTGTGGCAACCTGGTAGGTAAGTTGTCTGTATAGCCCGAATTGTTTGTAGCAACCTGGTAGGTAAGGTGTCCTTATAGCCTAAACTGTTTGTGGAAACCTGGTAGGTTAGGTGTCTGTGTAGCCTTAAATGTTTGTGGCAACCTGGTAGGTAAGGTGTCTGTGTAGCCTAAACTGTTTGTGGCAACCTGGTAGGTAAGTTGTCTGTATAGCCCGAATTGTTTGTAGCAACCTGGTAGGTAAGGTGTCCTTATAGCCTAAACTGTTTGTGGAAACCTGGTAGGTTAGGTGTCTGTGTAGCCTAAACTGTTTGTGGCAACCTGGTAGGTAAGGTGTCTGTGTAGCCTAAACTGTTTGTGGCAGCCTAGAAGGTTAGGTGTCTGTGTAGCCTTAAATGTTTGTGGCAACCTGGTAGGTAAGTTGTCTGTATAGCCCGAATTGTTTGTAGCAACCTAGTAGGTAAGGTGTCCGTATAGCCTAAAATGTTTGTGGCAACCTGGTAGGTAAGGTGTCTGTGTAGCCTAAACTGTTGGTGGCAGACTGCTAAGTAAAGTGAAGCCTAAAATGTTTATTGCAACCTGGTAGGTAAGGTGTCTATGTAGCCAAACTGTTTGTGGCAACCTGGTAGGTAAGGTGTCTGTGTAGCCAAACTGTTTGTGGCAACCTGGTAGGTAAGGTGTCTGTGTAGCCTAAACTGTTTGTGGCAACCTGGTAGGTAAGGTGTCTGTGTAGCCTAAACTGTTTGTGGCAGCCTAGAAGGTTAGGTGTCTGTGTAGCCTTAAATGTTTGTGGCAACCTGGTAGGTAAGTTGTCTGTATAGCCCGAATTGTTTGTAGCAACCTGGTAGGTAAGGTGTCCTTATAGCCTAAACTGTTTGTGGAAACCTGGTAGGTTAGGTGTCTGTGTAGCCTTAAATGTTTGTGGCAACCTGGTAGGTAAGGTGTCTGTGTAGCCTAAACTGTTTGTGGCAACCTGGTAGGTAAGTTGTCTGTATAGCCCGAATTGTTTGTAGCAACCTGGTAGGTAAGGTGTCCTTATAGCCTAAACTGTTTGTGGAAACCTGGTAGGTTAGGTGTCTGTGTAGCCTTAAATGTTTGTGGCAACCTGGTAGGTAAGGTGTCTGTGTAGCCTAAACTGTTTGTGGCAACCTGGTAGGTAAGTTGTCTGTATAGCCCGAATTGTTTGTAGCAACCTAGTAGGTAAGGTGTCTGTGTAGCCTAAACTGTTTGTGGAAACCTGGTAGGTTAGGTGTCTGTGTAGCCTTAAATGTTTGTGGCAACCTGGTAGGTAAGGTGTCTGTGTAGCCTTAACCATTTGTGACAACCTTGTGGGTAAGGTGTCTGTGTAGCCTTAACCATTTGTGACAACCTGGTAGGTAAGGTGTCTGTGTAGCCTTAACCATTTGTGACAACCTTGTGGGTAAGGTGTCTGTGTAGCCTAAACTGTTTACTTTTGGTTATTCTAGTCTTTCTAGATAAAACATACTGGTTGTGAATTGTGGAATACTCATTTGTATTTTTTGTGAAATGTCAAATGTTATGATAGAAAAGTTTTGCAAAACTATGTGGGTGTTGTTGTTTTACAGTGGAATTCTTTTTTGTTTAAGAACTGCTATTGAATTGCAATTGGTCAGCTCTTTTTATATTTATATTATTTTAAGATTTATGCTTTCTTTTTTCAGATAAAGAAAGCCATAGTAATTTTCTTTCATATTTCATTTCATTTTGTTTTATGTTATTTTTTTCAATATTCAATTTTATTGTTATGTTGTTTATTGTTTTCTTTCTCAAATGATTCAACAAACATTAATTAATTCACCCAAACATGATTGCTCAATGTTGAGTATAATTTTGTCATAGTTGCCTGGATTATTTTAGCAATACATCTTGAGATCACCAGTGGGTTATGGGTTATGGGTCAGAGTACAAATAGAGACTTCCAGCTTGCTTACAGACTATCTCTGGTTCTACCTTGACACTGATATCGTCTTATCTCACCTTACAATGACTACTTTTCATATATCTGATAGATACAGAGTACAAATAGAGACTTCCAGCTTGTTTACAGACTATCTCTGGTTCTACCTTGACACTGATATCGTTTTATCTCACCTCACAATGACTACTTTTCATATATCTGATAGATACTGAGTACAGATACATAAATGAAAATATGATTAAATAAGAACAAGAAATAACTGGCGGGACGTCCATGGCATAGTGGTAGAGTGGTCAATTTGTAACTCCACTGACAGCTAAGCCTCTCATCGCATGGGTTTGAGTCCCATTCAGGATGAAGGACTTTATGTGAGATGGTCTTCCAGCTGACTTGCCGTGCGCCAGTGGTTCTACCCGGACGTGTGTCTGGGGTCTTCATCCACAAAAAAAAAAAAGAAAAAAAAGCTGGATGTTGCTATAATGATTATAAATGGTAGCTGCAATGTATGCCAAAAACAAAACAAAAATCAGAAGTAACCTTAAAAAATGTGTGGCATTGGTGTGGTTTTATGAACAAAACTTACCAGTCATTTAAATGAGTTCCCAATAAGAACTGTGCCATAGAAGGAGTATACTGACATTAAATCAGTAATATTTAAGACTGAATACCATAATTTTCCCTGAGTAAATAAAGTAGATTTTGTTAATTAAACATTAAAGCATGTTGCAGAATAAACCACACTCCAAATTTTGCCAATACATTGTACTTGAAACTTATATTAATTGTATATTATAAAAAAAAAATGGGGGGTTCCTAAAAACAACTAGTAATTTACAATACAGATGCTTTATTACTTCAACAATATAATTAAAGTTTTAATTATTTAAACATTTGTTAAAATTAAGATGTTAAGTTGATGTGTAAAATCAGAAAAAGTGGCCATTGTATTTACAGTTTTAGTTAAGAGAAGAATGTCTGCTTCATGTTTCCAATACCTTCTGTATCTTTCTGATGATTGGCCAATATTAAATATGCTGCTTTTATTTCTCATACAAACTATTGGGTACTTGAGAAAGATAACTGATCAGGTACAGCCTTGCTTCTAGTTAAGATTTTTATTACAACAAAGGCAAGATAGTTTATGTTAAATACTTGATCTAATTTTCTAATTTATGTTTCAATGCATTTGCAATTTGTACTTAAATAAAAACTTTGAATCTGATGGAATTATTAGATGACAGTATTTTGTGATCAAATTTTTGTTAGTTCACCTGAGCACAATGTGCTTAGGGTAAACTTCTGATATTGCTTCGTCCATGGTCAACAATTTAGCTTGTGAACACACTCGAGGCTACAGCTTTTATCCACTTGTCATCAAACTTGGTCAGAATTTTTGTCTGCATGAAGTCTTGGATGAGTTCATTATTGGGTCACCTGGGGTCAAAAGCTAGGACAAAAGGTCAAATTCAGGAAGAATTTTTTATGAACACAGTAGTGACCACATTTTTAGCCCAATCTTCACCAAACTTGGTCAGACTGTTTGTCGGCATGAAGTCTTGAATGAGCTCATAACTGGGTCACATGGGCTCAAAAAGTAAGTCACTAGGTCAAATCTTAGAAAAAGCTTGTGAACACACTAGAGACCACATTTTTAGGCTTTAGGCCAATCTTCATCAAACTTGTTCAGAATGTTTGTCTGCATGAAGTCTTTGGTAAAATCATTATTGGGTCATGTGGGGTCAAAAAGTAGGGTCACTAGGTCAAATTTTAGAGACGCTTGTGACTACACTGAAGGCCCTTCTTATGTCCCAATCATCACCTAACTTGATCAGAATATTTGACTGCATGAAATCATGGATGAGTCCATGACTCATGTGGGGTCAAAAAGTAGGTCACTAGGTCAAATAGAAAAACCTTGTGAATACACTAGACACCACCCTAATGGCCCTTTTTTCACTAAACATGGCCAGAATAGTTGCCTGCAGAAAATCTTGGATGAGTTTTTAACAAGGTCACTAGGTCAAATTTTAGGAAAACCTTGTGAAAACGCTTAGAGTCCACATTGATGGCCCAATCTTCACCAAACTTGGCCAGAATGTTTGCCAGTATGAAATCTAAGATATGTTTTGAAGTGGGACATGTGGATTCAGTAGGTCACTTGGTAAAATTCTAGAAATTGTTATCAGCTCAGTGGCCACACTAATGGTCGAATTTTCACCAAAGATTTTTTTAAGTAAATAATGCTTAATTACTTGACACCAAATATGAGCCTACTAAGAGCCTGTGTCCTCAGATGAACAATTAAGGGCCATCATGGCCAGAATTTTATTCTATATTTCTTCCTTATCTTCATATTTTTACTTATAGAAAAGCCAAGATAAATGTGTATAGTTTATCCTTGTCTGTTGCCACGTGGATCCAAACTCCTGGAGGCAAGATAGTAATAATAACTACTACTTAGCATTGTCACATAAAGACAACTCTTAGAATGACAGATACTTAGTGTTCAGAGGAAAAATAAATGAAATTGTGAAAGAAATATGTTTTTCTGGACCATTGAGTGCAATTATTTTTCTCTTTTTTTTGACTAGACAGAGTCCAGTGAGAAAGAAAGCAGTTTTAGAACTAATCAAAATCAGAATTTATTTTCATTTTCTTTAATATTTTAGGCAAGAGAGAAGGAAGAGAGGTACCAGAAACGACTGCAGCGGAGAGCTGAACTTGAGGCAAAGAAAAAGGAAAAAGAAGAAGACAGGCTGAAACAGAGACGAGAGAGAATGGAGAAAGCTAAGGAAGCTATGGATAAAACAACCCGTGGAAAAGTTGATGCAACTGAGATTGGAGAAAAGGCTGAGAAGCTTAAGGAAGTTACAGATATAAATGCCCCTAAAAAGGTTGATTCTGAAGATAATATGGAGATTACTGAAAAAGGCATGGAAGCGACTAAGCAGGAAGAGCTTGAACCTACTGCCAAAAAACTAGAGAAGGAAAAGGTATCTTTAGATGAAGCTGTCCCAGATAAGGTTGAAGCAGCAGAGACTGCAGACCAACCAGAGGAAATTATACCTGAGCCAGTTAAAGTAGCTGAACTAACTGATTCACTAACAAGTGAGAGTTCTGCAGAGAAGATTAAGGAACAAGCACTAGAAGAGGTGAAAACAGAAGCTGAAGCAGCAGCCGATTTTATAACAGAAGATGTAAAACCAGAAAATGAAGCAGCGGAAAGAAAAGTTGAAACAACAAATGAAAAACCTGATGAAAACCTTGACAAAATAAAGGATAAATTTAAAAGTTTTGAAGATACAGTAATTGAGAAACCTATAGTAGAAAAAGAAGAATCCACTGATGTCAAGATTGACAAAGTTGAAAGCAGTGGTGAATATGAGGAAGTCAAAGGTGAAGATGTACAAGATATTGGTGTCATTGTGAAGGCAGATGGTACAGCTGTGGAGAAGACCTCAGAAGCTGAAGAGTCACTTGATGAGGCAACAGCAAATGGTAAGTGATCTGTACTGGTCTTTTCTGTTTGTAATATATATCAGGGTCATTTTGAAGTTGTAACAAATAATGGATCTGTTAAACTAATTTAACATGTGTGAGTGACAGAGATTGTTTTAGTTCAAATTTATTATTTATTATTTATTTGATAAGTTTAGTGTCATATATATTTAATTTTTTTAGCAGTATTTACGAATTTGGCTCATTAATCATACTTTTTCTACCCGTAAATCATTTGTAAATTGTGAATTGATGGTTCTGGGCTGCTAATTGATGAACACTGTTGTTATAACTGACTTGACCTTAATGATATTATTTTGATATACCTTTTATTGTTAAATCATAAAAATGAAAACAGGTTCATACCTTTCAATCTATTAAATTGTTTTCACATTGTTTGTATTAACTTTGTGTGTGGTGCCATTTATTTTGTTCAGTTAACTCTAAATAAATAAAATCATGCAAAAATGTATGGGTCCCATATTTATCAGTAGATCCAGAAGCATCTATGGATGAGCCTGAAACCAGCATATCCAAGGAAGATGACGCAAGTGTAACCAATGACTCCAGCATCACAGCCGAATCGAATGTTACCATGGATACCAGCACACAGGGAGTGTCACCAAGCAAAGAGAAACACCGTCGTAAAACAAAAGCCGAGCTAAAAGCTGAGCTAAAGGAGCAGAAAGTGCAGGCAAGGAAGAGTCGTAGGCAAAGGATAAGGAATAAAAGGTATTGGTTAACAGAAATATAGATGGCATTCGAATTTTATTTTTGAAGCAGTTAGTGCCATTATTCTCGCTGACATGTTGTGGGCTACTCATTGGGGAGCTTTCATCAATTGGGTGCCAGCAATGTGGGCTCAGGGTTCGTATAGAAGCTTTTTCGAGTCTAAAAATGGTCTGGACAACAAAGCTGTAGGAGAAAAAGTCTGAAAAACGATTGTAAAAGAATTACCGAACCCCCAAAATACTCTCTAAGAAAACTGGCAACAATAGCTCAAGTGGTAGAGCGTCGGCCTGCAGATTGGTAGCTCCCGAATTCAAACCCATGCTGGATCAAACCAGAGACAGCATTACGCCTGACTCGTTAGTATAATGGACCAGCCGGGTTTAGTCCCTGGGCAGCTTATCAGTGCCCCTGTGCTATAATTATAGAAATGTAGCTGCACAGTATTGGCAAAAATGCCGGCAAATCCCATCTTATCCCATTCTCTAAGAAATAAACATTTCAACAAAACAACCTTAACAAAAGTAATAGCGATTTTTTTCTTTCTGCACTTTATTTTTGACCAGGTTGAGATTTAATCATTATTTTTGTTTCTTGCAATACGCCATGGTTAAGCGCTATTATCTGCTAAATGTCATCCATGGGCATTGAGTATGCTCAACTAGCCATATTGTAACTTAAGATTGATTATCTAAAAGATTTTATTATTTAACCAGGTTTTCAACCAAAATCCTGGTTGTGTCGCCTGAAAAGGTTACATATAGGGATTACTTTGTCGGCGTCGGAGCCTAACTTTGTCACCGTAGGTCCAAATGACTCCAAACTTGGTAGACATGTTTCTGGCAATGACTCAAAGTGCAATGCACAAGAATGGTAACTCTACCTTTTTCTGTTTTTAGTTATTCCCCTTTGATTGATTTTATAGAGCATTTCTTGTCTGGAGTGTAACTTTGTCACTGTAGGTCCAAATGACTCAAAACTTGGTGTGCATGTTTCTGGCAATGACTCAAAGTGCAGTGCACAAGAATGGTAACTCTACCTTGTTCCGTTTTTGAATTATTCCCCTTTTATTGATTTTTATAGATCATTTCTTGTCTGAGTGTAACTTTGTCACTGTAGGTCCAAATGACTCCAAACTTGGTGTGCATGTTTCTGGCAATGACTCAAAGTGCAGTGCACAAGAATGGTAACTCTACCTTCTTCTGTTTTTTAGTTATTCCCCTTTGATTGATTTAATAGAGCATTTCTTGTCCGGAGCCTAACTTTGTCACCGTAGGTCCAAATGACTACAAACTTGGTATGCATGTTTCTGGCAATGACTCAAAGTACAGTGCACAAGAAAGGTTACTCTATCTTCTTCCGTTTTTTAGTTATTCCCATTTGATTGATTTTTAGTGCATTTCTTGCAAAGGGCATAACTTGTTGTGCATGTTTTTTGCATTGAGACAATTAAAAGGTTATTTTATATGTGAATTTTGTGCAAATACATCGCTAATATCTGTACATTAACATTTTTTATGTCGACTTACAAAATTTTCGTCAGGCAACACATCCGACTCGCGGAGTTCTAGTTATTAGATTGGGGTGTTGCGGGCATTAATCGGGATTTCTGGTCAATAACTTCGGATAAACCAATCTTGCTGAAACTTTGGATATAGCAAGCTTGCTTGAAGACCTATCTTGGGATTGGATTTTGGGCCAGTTGGGTTAAGGTCAAGGTCACTTACTAAAAATAGAAAAACTGTTTCCGATGAATAACTTCAGTTCAAATAAACCAATCTTGCTTAAACTTTGGATATAGCAAGCTTGCATGAAGACCTAGCTTGGGATTGGATTTGTTAAAAAAATCTTTGAAAACCTGGTTTTGTGGCATGACCATGTTTTTTGAATACAGCAGTAGTTGACACATAGTTATGGGAATTTATTAGGAGAAATAAACTGTGTACACATTCATGTACACATTGATTTACCTCCTTATTTATATTGCCTGACTTCCATGCAGTATTGTTGTGATCATCTGTAAGATTTGATCTTTAAGACCCTAAATGATTCAAACCTAGGTTACTGTTCCTGTTGCATACCGCTCCAAGGACTGTGGAATTCCTTTGATCTCTCTTAACTCTGCCTATGCCTAGCAAAAAAAATAAAAATACTGCAATTTGTGCTGTGTTTTGCTCAATTAAACATGAACTACCCATATTTCTTTAGTGTAATGATTTATGACTGTGACACTGTGTAAGTTCACAAACTTGGAGTAAAGCAAATTTCCAATCACACATTAAAGATCAGGGGTCAGTTAGGGGGACATGCTTTGTCTTCACAGTTTGGATTTTGTTATGAGTAGATTATGTTACTCAGATGAGGATTATATAATACCAAGAGGCATCCATATCTATATTTTGGCTTCCTCGATGGCGCTGATGGGGTAATTTGACAGCTGCTATTACGTAGTAGGGTTATTTGACAGCTGCTATTACATAGTGGGGTTATTTGACAGCTGCTATTACGTAGTGGGGTTATTTGACAGCTGCTATTACGTAGTGGGGTTATTTGACAGCTGCTATTTCGTAGTGGGGTTATTTGACAGCTGCTATTACTTAGTGGGGTTATTTGACAGCTGCTATTATGTAGTGGGGTTATTTGACAGCTGCTATTACGTAGTGGGGTTATTTGACAGCTGCTATTACATAATCTTAATAATCAACATGCCATTTGTTTTTCTTTATGTGTAATGTTTAAGTTCTAGTGTACATGCATATCGTAACAAAATGTACACAGTCGATGACTTTCACCTTATTTTAAGCTTTAAAAATGGGAAAGTAAAATTGCCAATTTACAGGAGTAGCGTAAAATTGGCATATGTATGAATGGTATGAGAGAGACATAAAAAGAGTGTATGTATGAAGGGAAGTGTTAAGAAGAGCAACAAAAGAGAATCATTCAGATGTTTAATTCAATTGAAAAAAAATAATACAGCTGTTGGAAGACCTTAAAATGTAAAAGTACCTAGTGGCATTAATGTACTGTTTGACAATTCACACAGTGAAAATTGGCCCAGACTTTGTAGCAGTCAATATGTTCCAATAATGTGACTGGCAATATTGACACAGGGCCTGAGATTTATCAGTTACAGATATTTTGTGACATTGGTTTATCATTTATAAGCTTTGCATCCAAAGTGTGTGTGTTACTTTTATATTACTACGTTGATATATACATTTCATTATTAACAGTTATTAGCATTGTGTTCCAGTAGCATATAGCTGTTACACATTTTTAATAAGGTGTACATTTTTTACCATAAAATATAAATGCTTATTTTTTATTTTTTTTGCATTAAAAAGTATGGAAATTTTAATTTCAAATCAGGAGAAGGTCTGGATTTTTTTTTCCATACAGATTAACTGATTAATGCTACTTTATTAGAATCTTCATTATTGACAGTTTGATCTCTCAGCAACCAACCTATTAAACTTTTACTTTTTTTCGGTTAATGTTTTGTCTCAGGTCATCATGTTTGTTTGAGTCATTGAAAAAAAGATTAATTGGGGCTGGCTGCTAATCACAAATTTTAAGAAAATAGTAATTTCCAATAACTAGAAGAAAAAATGTTTTATTTGGCTCCCATGCAACTACCTCCCCATTATAAATTAAATATATCACAGCCTGTTATGACAACATGTCATACAATTAATTGTCTCTTCCATGACCACTCTGAAAAAAGAGTGGGATTACTGATCTTGCTTCCTTGTAACTGTTTTCTTTTAAGTGAAAACAGTTGTTCTTGAAGAAGAGTTAAATGAAAAGAAAGAAACAGCATTTTTTCATGCTTCCTTTTCCATAAATTTTCCCCTTACCAATCACAGCTTAGTTATAAAATACAAACACAACATCAAAATATGCTTCTAGGTACATGTCTGATGACTTTGTCTTCAAGAGTCCACCTGACTCTCAACTTAATCAGAGCTACGATGAAACCATGGTTATAGAGGAGACAGTTGAAATGGTGATTGACACTGAACCTGGCAGCTTTGAGATTAACTCAGAGAACATCGACCTCGTTGAGATCCCCATGCCCGAGACGGGCGAACAGGAGGAGATAACTATGGAGGATGTTGAGGTGTTGGAGGTATCCATAGATCAGGATGGAGGAGAGGTGGTCACTATTGGTGAGCAGTACATCCCAGATGAGGAGACTCAGGTTACAGAACATGGTAATTGGAGCCGTGGTTCTTTTTTGTTTTCTTTTTTACATTTTATATTGTTATGTTTTGTATGCACTATTTTTTGGCTGCCTTTGGACATATGTTTATAAACTTTACACCGTTTATAAGTATGAACCTTAGATGAGCATATTGTTGATGAATGACACATCATGGTAAGTTTGTTATATTTGAGGGGTTTTGTTGGTCTGTGTTATGTATGCTACCTTTGTTGGGATTTTAAAATTAACTTTACACCATCTGTTAATACCAAACCTAGTCAAGCTTATAATGGACACATCCTGACCAGCTTGATTTCCATTTGTCAGCTACCACTGGTTTTATTTTGATTTAACTTCACATGACTAAGAACTGCAAACTAGTTGCACGTACATTGTATTCTTTGCACATCATGAGCAGCTTAATTTTAATTGAGTTACAGCCCTTTGTAATATTTATTGAATATTTTTTTGTCTCTGATATTTCTTGTGAACATTTTGTCAGATTTTTGTCTTAATGAACACAAATTTAATTAGAGTAACTATGGTAATATGGTATCAGGCAGTAGTTGTCATCTTTGAAATTTTTTTCACATTATTGCTTAATGGGGCCCATATTCAGCCCCATTGCTTTAGCAACACGTAGAAAATTTTGGTCATCACACTCAATAAAATACAATATCTCAAAACATACAGTTGTATAGTACATAATTTACTGGGTTTTTTTATAGCAATGTTGTGTTTTTCATGTTGTAAGAGTGATTTATGATTTATAAGATAAAAGAACATACAATAGCCCCTTCTTCTTACAAACATTAACTTTGACAGGGCAGAAGAGGATAATTGCTTAGGGATTCACAGAATATTATTCCTTTATTTATTGTGGTGTATTACAAAGTTTGTTTAAACGAAAGTTGAAATAATACAAATTTGATGCCAGTGACAAATTGGCTTTAAGTTACTTCAAAGCATTGCACAGTGTCATTTAGATAACAAGAATCTTATATTATTTACATTACAGAGGTAGTGCTTGAGTCCCATGCATCAGATACCAGTGACAGGGTGACTCGGTCCCACAGTCGAGGTGGAGAGTTGGCGCCTCAAGACACTCGGCAGAGAAGAAAAAGAGACAGTGGGCCTGATGCAGGCTCAGTGGATAGCAAGCGATCACATCCTATAAAGGATGGCCGGAGTCTCCGGTATATCATTCACTCCCTTTTTCTTATATTTACATAACCAAAATAGTATGATTTTTATGAAAAGAACATCAAAGTCTATGTATATATAAGGAAACATAGAAGGATTGTTCAAAGAATTTTGACCCATCAAAAAACATATCCACCAGAGGCATCACCATTTCCAATATATGGTAATATAGGCATATTTTGAAACTCTTCTTGTCGGAAACTACAAAAAAATAGAGTGTTGATTTTTGGTATACATACCCCTTGAAAAATCCTGTATCAAGATTTGTCAAAAAAATTGATTCATAAAAAAACATGGTTGCCAGGGGTGTGACCATTTTCCCTATGTGGCTTTATAGTAAAACAATCTCTATGTCAGAGACAAAAAGGTCTCGAGTCTTGATATTTTGTATACATGCCAGGGGAGTGCCATTTTCTATATAAATTTATGTAGTAAAAAAATTAAAACAGATTGTGTACGTGTATTACAATTATTCTGGTCTGTTTAAAAATTGCTGATATTTCTTTCTCACTATTTCTTAAAGTCTATGGCACTCTTAGGAGAGATGTAGGGCCATAATAGACCTCTTGTTAAAAAAAAATCCCAATTGGGATATAATACTTTCTTTAAAGTACCTACAAAATTGATTTGCAAAAGCTCATTTACAGCTTATGTTGACTGTTGCAATGTTTCAAACTAAAAATAAATTTTATCTTGTCTCTCTCTCTCTACTGCTTCACAACATTAGACTGCTATAATAATGAGTTCTGTAAATGTCCTGTATTCACAAAAGCATATTCTATGTTGTTTTTGTTTTCAGAAGCTCAGATGACAAACCTGAGACCAAATCCAAGCAGAGTTACCAGAGTGATGACCTGTACAAGCCACGTCATTCTTTCTCTCGTCGCTCTGTAGTCACGCCCCCTCCTCTTCCCAGTGATCCACCCCCTCTGCCAGTCAGCTCCCTCACCCCCTCCCCTTCCTCCTATGCCGCCACCCCCTTCTGATATGGATTCTTCATCTGTTCCCCTACCTCCTGCACCAGGTGATGACAACAACACATCTAGGAAAAAGCATAGGTCAAGAAGTAGATCACGGTCAAGGAAAAGATCATATTCATCTGGATCTGATTCTTCAAGATCAGGGAAAAAAATGCACAAACGGTCACAGTCTCTGTCATCTATTAGCAGTGAATCTGAGGGAGAACACAGGTCAAGGTCATCTAGCAGGTCCAGGTCATATAGCCATTCAAGGTCAAGTTCACGATCAAGATCTCGATCAAGATCACGATCAAGCTCTTATTCTAGGTCAAGATCCAGATCACGGTCTAGGTCAAGGTCACGTTCTATGTCTTCTGTATCATCCAAAAGATCCTTCTACTCTAATGATTCCAACTTGTCAGATGATGAAAGAGAAAGGCGGAGGAAGGCTCGACCTCTGGAACTGGTGGATTTTGGTGAGGCTGCTAAAAGAGCACGACAGGTTCCTGTTTTGCCATATGGTGCCAGAGGGGCTATAGGGCCACGGATGCCACTTGGGGCAATGGGGAGCACGAGGAGCAATGGGGCCTGGGTAGGTTTTATGTATCAGTAAAAAATAACTTAATATAATACATATATATATTATTTTGTGCAGTATTCCTAGGCAGAATCTATTATTACAGAAACAGCTTTATGAACATGATTAATTAGTTTTTGCCTCTCACTTATTATACATATTTTTCTAAAGGATTTCATAAAATTATTTAATTTTGAATATTTTTTCATAAAGATACTTTATTATTATATAGTACCTGATAGTGCAATTGATAGAGCATTGACCCCAGGGAGAGGAGGCCCTGGGTTTGATCCTAGGCCATGACATACCAAAGTCATTAATAATGGAAGTGGTATAGCTCCTTTGCTAACACTCAGGCAAATATGAGAGTAGTTCCACATCTGGCTAGCCCAGTCTCAAGATAAGCTGACTGGGTGTGATATCCATGCCATACATACATATACTGTATACTATACACAGTGGAGGCAGCACTTTATCTCCTTCAAAAAGGCACCGTCTCCATATAACTGAATTACTGTTGGTGAGACAAAAAGCCAATAAACAAACTTTATTATTACTCAATGCCCTAATGTATAAAATAGCAAATACCATTAACTTTATATACCAAATGTGTTATATTGAGGTATGGGAGACCCCAAATTCAAACCCAGGTAACAAAATACCAAAATTATTAACAATTAGTATTTTGCTATCGTTTAAGCAGATATAAGAATAGTTCCACAATTGGTCGACCAATGTCAAGATAATGTGACTAGGTGTGATATCATGACAGGTGTTTACATCATGCTATGCATGATAAAGGCAGCACTACATCTGATACCTGAAAAATGTTGGTGGGATGATAAACCAGGCAAATTATCAACTTTACCAATGCAAGTAGCAGGCCTTTTATCATGTTCCATTGGGGCCTAAAAAATCTTTTTGTTTGTGTCAGATACTTGTACATTGTACTTGTACTATGTTCCTGCATTGACCATATCTTTTCAGGGGTTATCAGATGCGGGGCATGGTGCCCGGTCCAAGAGGTACACGAGGCCCCATGATGAGAGGGGGATGGTTTCCCCAGCCACACCACATGGCGCCAGAAAGTTCACCAGTACGTGCAAGTGTGTCGCCCAGCAAGCCATACTACCCACCAGCTGGATACATGCCGGGCTCATCAACTTGGGAGGAACCCGTGATCAAACGACCAAGAACGTAAGATGTTGCAACATGTACATGCAGTTTTATGTCTTAATTTTTAGGTAATAGTAATGTGGATTAAAATAAAACTAAACTCCAATTATTCTTTCTCATCGGTAATTATTTAGGTGGAATTTTGCACATGTCCAAATATCTTAGAAGATAAGGATTTAATTGTGTGATTGCAGGACCCACATTTTTTCTCTTTCTTCATTAGATTTTTTATTGCCTTAAAAGTCTTAAAAATGTAAAAACAGTGCACATACAGAATATTTGAAGATTCTGTTGCATATTTTCAAAAGCATTATTTCAGTTGGAACCTTTATAAGCATCCTATCTAATGGAGAAAAGTATAAAAATTTACTTCCTCATACTGCATCTGAGTTTTAGGAAAGAGGAAACCTAACCAAATCTCTAAACTAGTTTAGCCTAAGGTAGTAAAGAAAGATAAATGCCTAACTTAATAACATATTTGATAGTCTTCAAGAATAGTTGTATTTAAAAAAACAGCAATTGGAGTTGAATCCAAATGGCTAATTGTATATAGAAATCAATTACGTGTACATGCAATAACCATTAGTATTCCTGGAAAGATAATTGTTCAAAAACATTATTAGTTGCATATATTTATACCAGAGTTAAAACTAAAAGTTATACATGTTATTAAGTAGCAAAAATGAAAAAAAAGATAAATCAGACTGCTTCTTTTGGGCTCAGTGGGGTAGTGGTAGATTCGTTGACTTGTAACTCCTCTGACTGTTTAGTCTCTAATTGCTTAGGTTTGAGTCCCATTCAGGCAAAGGAGATATGGTGTTCATGTCTCCTAGTTGACCTGTGATGTGCCAGTGATTGTTTTAAGACATTTGCAATATTTTTCTAAAGGCAAAACAAAAACAGTTGGATGCCTTCATCACAGTTACTTTAAACTTAAATTAAAATATGGTATAATTTGTTGTTTTTTTTTGTTCTATGTTACCAGATCATCTGGCTTATATGGAGATGAGGACTATTACCCTCGACCAAAGGAAGATGTTCATGAGGGACCTGGTAAGACTGGCATCACAGAGAGGGGTACCCTTTATAGAGAGGATACCTCACCTTCACCCCCTCCAGAGAGGTTTCCAGTCTACACCACCCCACCCATGTACAGGGAGGGCTCCAGGTCTCCCCCAATCCCTACTGGTATAACAGAGCGAGGTACCCTGTACCGAGAGGACACCGGCACACCACCACCTGTACGTCGAGCCAGATTGAGGGACCCAGCATTATCACCATCTGCAGCACGGCCCAGAGGCAGGCGTGAGTCTGTATCCCCAACTCTTCGAAGGCGTGCTCGAAGCAATTCACTAGAATCAATTTCACCATCACCTCCTCCAGTTAGCATCCGAGGTCGTCCACCATCACCCCCACCCCAGCAGAGAGTCAGAGGTGCATCCCCACCTCAGCGTAATACTCCACCTGTTCTACGCCGCACACGAGGTCAACTTATCTCAACCCCCTCACCTCCATCCTCAGGGGAGCTTACGCCATCACCCCCTGACCTCCGCCACATAGGTCGCGCTATGACACCACCATCCCCAGTTAGTCCCTCCCCTCTGGGCAGTGTGTCACCAGTGACTCCACCTGGTGGCCCAGAGTCCCCTCTTGAATCAGTTTCCACTTCTCCATCACCACCACCACTACAGCGAGGCCTCAGTCCTGAACCAGTTTCTTCACCATCATCCACAGAACTCCAATCTCCTTCTCCAGCACAACGTGGCAAGAGGAAAAAATCAATGGAGGAAGAAGGCAGCTATGAAGAATCGCCAGGTTCCGTGCGCGAGACTCGATCCAGGCATCGACCAGCTTCCCCGCAGGGTATGAAGCTGCGAAGAAGTAGTGGTTCGCAACTGGGGCAACCTCCACCCAGCAAACGATCAAAAAGGTGAAGCAGCAAGGACAGTAAATTTGTGGTTTTACACCAAAAATATTTGGTTCTGTTGAAGTTGTAAAACATTTAAAATGACTGAAGTATTCTGGAATCAGTAGTTGTGATTGCAATGGTTTTTTGAACTGCAGAGTTTTTTTTGTCTAAAAATGACATGCTGTACTTGTGGACATGTGGACAAAATCTGCAATCTGACATTGTCCATAATTATTAGATCATTGAAGATATGATCCTGGAAATTGCACTGGAATTGTGTGGCAAAAAACCCCAAATTAGAGTAAAACTTTGGGCATAGAGCAAATTAGTAGTGCTATTGTTTTTCAGATTTAAAGGTCCTTAGAAAATGGTGACTACTCTATTATTACAAATAATGACAATACAAATGAACTGGTCTTATATCAGTAGTTATCAAAATAGCTATATTAGCCGTCAATACCAGAATATATAGCAATTTAAACATTTGCTACTGACTTAACATCACTTAGGCCTAAGTCTCTCACACAGTGTGGGACTAAACCCAGATGGACATTACTTAGTCTCTCACAGTGTGTGACTAAACCCAGAATGGACATTACTTAGTCTCTCACACAGTGTGGGACTAAACCCAGATGGACATTACTTAGTCTCTCACAGTGTGTGACTAAACCCAGAATAGGACATTACTTAGTCTCTCACACAGTGTGGGACTAAACCCAGATGGACATTACTTAGTCTCTCACAGTGTGTGACTAAACCCAGAATGGACATTACTTAGTCTCTCACACTGTGTGTGACTAAAACCAGAATGGACATTACTTAGTCTCTTACACTGTGTGTGACTAAACCCAGAATGGACATTACTTAGTCTCTCACACTGTGTGGGACTAAACCCAGAATGGACATTACTTAGTCCCTCACTGTGTGGGACTAAACCCAGAATGGACATTACTTAGTCTCTCACACTGTGTGGGACTAAACCCAGAATGGACATTTCTTAGTCTCTCACAGTGTGGGACTAAACCCAGAATGGACATCACTTAGTCTCTCACAGTGTGGGACTAAACCCAGATGGACATTACTTAGTCTCTAACACTGTGTGGGACTAAACCCTGATGGACATTACATAGTCTCTCACACAGTGTGGGACTAAACCCAGAATGGACATTACTTAGTCTCTCACACTGTGTGGGACTAAACCCTGATGGACATTACTTAGTCTCTCACTTAGTGGGGGACTAAACCCAGATGGACATTACTTAGTCTCTCACACAGTGTGGGACTAAACCCACATAGACATCACTTAGTCTCTCACAGTGTGGGACTAAACCTGGAATGGACATATTTCATAGTCTCTCACACAGTGTGGGACTAAACCCACATGGACATCACTTAGTCTCTCACAGTGTGGGACTAAACCTGGAATGGACATTTCATAGTCTCTCACTGTGTGGGACTAAACCCACATGGACATCACTTAGTCTCTCACAGTGTGGGACTAAACCTGGAATGGGCATTTCATAGTCTCTCACAGTGTGGGACTAAACCCACATGGACATCACTTAGTCTCTCACTGTGTGGGACTAAACCTGGAATGGACATTTCATAGTCTCTTACAGTGTGGGACTAAACCTGGAATGGACATTTCATAGTCTCTCACAGTGTGGGACTAAACCTGGAATGGACATTTCATAGTCTCTCACAGTGTGGGACTAAATCCATATGGACATCACTTAGTCTCTCACAGTGTGGGGCTAAACCCACATGGACATCACTTAGTCTCTCACAGTGTGGCACTAAACCTGAAATGAACATTTCATAGTCTCTCACAGTGTGGGACTAAACCCACATGGACATCACTTAGTCTCTCACTGTGTGGGACTAAACCTGGAATGGACATTTCATAGTCTCTTACAGTGTGGGACTAAACCTGGAATGGACATTTCATAGTCTCCCACAGTGTGGGACTAAACCTGGAATGGACATTTCATAGTCTCTCACAGTGTGGGACTAAATCCATATGGACATCACTTAGTCTCTCACAGTGTGGGGCTAAACCTGGAATGGACATTTCATAGTCTCTCACAGTGTGGGACTAAACCCATATGGACATTACTTAGTCTCTCACAGTGTGGGACTAAACCCATATGGACATCACTTAGTCTCTCACAGTGTGGGACTAAACCTGGAATGGACATTTCATAGTCTCTCACAGTGTGGGACTAAACCCAGAATGGACATTACTTAGTCTCTCACAGTGTGGGACTAAACCCAGAATCGACATTACTTAGTCTCTCACACTGTGTGGGACTAAACCCAGATGGACATTACTTAGTCTCTCAGAATGTGGGACTAAACCAAATGGACATTACTTAGTCTGTCACTGTGTGGGACTAAACCAGATGGACATTACTTAGTCTCTCACAGTGTGGGACTTAACCCAGATGGACATTACTTAGTCTCTCACAGTGTGGGACTTAACCTGGAATGGACATTACTTAGTCTTTCACAGTGTGGGGCTAAACCTGATGGACATTAGTCTCTCACACTGTGTGGGACTTTACCCAGATGGACATTACTTAGTCTCTCACAGAGTGGGACTTAACCTGGAATGGACATTACTTAGTCTCTCAGAATGTAGGACTAACCCAGATGGACATCACTTAGTCTGTCACTGTGTGGGACTAAACCCAGATGGACATCACTTAGTATCTCACAGTGTGGGACTGAACCCAGATGAACATTACTTAGTCTCTCACAGAGTGGGACTTAACCTGGAATGGACATTTCTTAGTCTCGCACAGTGTGGGGATAAACCTGATGGACATTACTTAGTCTCTCACAGTGTGGGACTAAACCCAGATGGACATTACTTAGTCTCTCAGAATGTGGGACTTAACCAGATGGACATTACTTAGTCTGTCACTGTGTGGGACTAAACCCAGATGGACATCACTTAGTATCTCACAGTGTGGGACTGAACCCAGATGAACATTACTTAGTCTGTCACTGTGTTGGACTTAATTCAGATGGACATTACTTAGTCTGTCACTGTGTTGGACTAAATTCAGATGGACATTACTTAGTCTCTCACAGTGTGGGACTTAACCTGGAATGGCCATTACTTAGTCTCGCACAGTGTGGGACTAAACACAGATGGACATTACTAAGTCTGTCACTGTGTTGGACTACATTCAGAAGACATCACTCAGTCAGTATAATGGTTCTTTTATTAAGTAAATGCTAACAGCTATGTTTATTATATATTGCAATTAAATTCTTACTTAGCTGAAATAATGATGTGTCAAGGATATGCAAAACAGTTTTCAAATATTATCTTAATCTTCACTGGATTTTGAGTTCCACTTTTTTTCTTTAATTTTGGAGTAAACAAGATTTATGAACAATAAAATATTTGGAGTTACATTCATTTTATTTTCAAAGTTTCGCAAGTTGGTTACTTATTATACAACCAGTTGACATAAGGTCGTCAATCTGGGGATAACATAAACATCAGGCACTTACTCAGCATGTTGGTTCTTTCCTATTGAGTCGAGAACTCTCCTCTTTTCACCTCTGCAATTCGCAGCCTACCAAAATATTTGGACTGCCTCTGTAAACAGCAAGAATTTACCAGAACAATGTTCATTTATGATGCAACAGAAGATTAATGTTTTTAATATCTCTTGCTAGTTTGTCACAATGTTTTAAATCATGGTTCAAATAGCTCTTGAACAACCCATCAATGTGATGCCTATCTTGAAAACTTTAGGGGCGACCATGGCATAGTGGTAGAGTCGACGACTTATAACTCCTGTGACTGCTTTACCTTACGTTACTGGATTCGAATCCCTTGCAGGGCAAAGGACTTAATGCGGAGGTCTTCCAGCAGACTTGTTGTGTTGTGGTGGTGGTTCTATCCAGACATTTGTCTGGGGTCTTTCTCCACCAAAGCAGTTGAATGTTGTTATAATGTTCATAATTGATTGTTGCGAGGTAAGGGTCCTTGAAAACCCCTTTAAAGGTACGAGTTATATTTACTTAATTATCCATTCTAAATATGTTTTGTAATGATTCTAAAATTACTCTATTGAAATATGTAATCACTCATTGTCAAACATTGATATTTATGTAAATTTCAGACAAATACTTTGGTGCAATGAAAACAACATTTAAAGCCTTAAAAAAATGTCTCAAAATTTTGTATAATCCATGTAAATATATGAAATAAGCACATCTGTTTTGATTTCCATTTGTTCATCCTTGTGCATTTGAGTACTTTTCTAGATAAAACAGACATTTGTTCTTGATATGAAGCCGGTGTTTTGTGCTAAATGTAGTCCAATTTATACTTATATATCCTGACTATAATCTCATGCATATTATTATGAATATTTATATTATGTCTTTGTCATTAGTGCCATCTGTAGGAACTTTTCGTCACCTTGTGGGATTTGCAAGTTGTTGTGTTCAATAAATATGTATGCCTTAAGCTGTTCAGATGCAGAATAAAAAACAGAATAAAAAAATACTGTTACACACACACATATATATATATCCTTCAAACTAAAGCCATTGATTAAATTGATTAAATAATTGAAAGCCCAGTTATTTTTATTATGATTTGTACTTTTTTTAATATAAATTAAATATAGTTAAAGAAACTTAGTCACAGCTGCATTTAAAAAAATAAAAAGTGCAAACTTTGTTGAGCCTCAATGTCTACTGGAACAAAGAACCTGCACAAACTGTGGCCAAGTTGCTTTAGAAATCCGGTTAGAGTGCTTGCATTATTTGTAAATTATGGTTGCTGCATATTTGCAATGCTGACTGACTTGTCAAGGAACTTGTTATCAATGACTTCAATGTTGTTATTAAACGTTTGTGGTGTTACACATATTTGTTTTGAATTCAGACAATTAATTTGCTTGTAAATAAAAATTTAATAACTTGCATTAAAAGTATTACATTTAATTTCTGTCAATTTTTTATTCACCATTAAACCAATCAATTTGTGCAGGAACTGATTTTTTTTATTAATTGTTTGTTGCTTATTTTGCTGTTAATGTATGTTTGAAGTTCACTCTATGTCATTGCCTTTATTTTTTCTCTGCAAAACATTCCTCTCATGCTATCTTCTGTATATCTTTTGCCCAACTGTGTCATTCTGTTTCTCTACTCATTGTCAGTTTGACACTTTGGTCTCTCTCTTTTGTCCTTTCTCTCTCCAACCTCTATACACAATTTAGCCTGTGTCTGAGTGGTTAGAGTTGCTGACTTCTAACTCCCCAACTCCTCAATGCTTGGGTTCAAGGTCCAGTCTGAGCATGGGGCAAGAACTTTTATAGATAGTTTCCACATCAGTGAAAATCCCTTATCTTGGCAGCCATCTTTGTCGGTAACTTCAAGGGATTTTTATAAAAATTGTATAGAAAGGTAAATTTTATTTTCTTGTAATTTCTTCATTTGTGGTTTGAAAATTAAAAGCTATACACCATTGGAAAGCTCTTAAAATTCATATTTTTAGAATACAATATTTTTGCAATTGTTAAATGCACACAGAATTTATACACAGACATAAATAAAACTATTGGCTCATACTTAAAACAAATTGAACAGTGTATCATTTTCGGTTGTATTTCTTTAACCTTTTAAACTATCAAAATATAGTTTTGATATTTAAAATACTTTATAAAAGCTGTTAAATTTTATATAAAATTCAGTAAAATAGACCGAAAAATAAAAACCCAGCGGTGAGTTAAATACAGCACATATTTCCCGATTTCGGCCTGCATTAGCTTCTGCCCACAAAGATGGCTGCCTGAAACTGTCTTATCAGTGTCGATGACATCACATGGAAACTATCTATATGAGGAGGTGTTCCAGCTAACTTGCAGTGCACTGACGGTTCTAATCAGATATATGTCGAGGGTCTTCCTCCACCAATTATTACTTGGAGCACCATTACCACCATAATTGTGCTGGTGCCATGTACCAATTATTAACTCCCATTGTCCATACCTTCCCCATGTCGCCTTCATCCTGTTTCATATATCTTTCTTTCTTCAACCTTACATCTAATTTAATGCCTAATCTGTATCCATGCATAAAGTATGTTCGTATTTAGTAAAAGTTTCATTTTCTCTTCACATTGTGTTCTTTTGCTCTTTCATTTTGTCATTTTCACATTATTATCTATCTCTATTTATTTCTCTCTCTCTCCCCCTCCCTCCTGTAAATCCAAATGTTATCTGTAGCCTAATTATTTTTATAGTTCAATTTTTACTCGCTCTCCCACATAACAAGCCTAATTTAAATTTTCAATTCTGCATTAGCATCCTCTCTCAGAATACGTTTAATTTTATTTTTATCTTAGCGATGCACGCAAATAATGAGACTGGGAGCCCAGGCAAGGTTAGAATGTATGTCGAACCACTCAACATCTGTGGAACACGAAGCTAATTCAATGTCCATTCGAAGGCCCACAAGTGTATCATATTTTCGAAAAATAACCTACGTCTCGCGTAGAAATTGGGATCAGAACCTCGAATTATGAAAGGAAACAGATGCACAGACGAATGAAAAGAAACTAGCAAAACGATGGTTTTAATGATGTGGTCTTTAGGGCATTTGCTCTCACAACATGGTCGATTCAGCCCGATCAGCTGGTTGCTACAGGTCACTGTTACTATTTTTAGGCATGCACGCATGATCAAAACAAAAACTTGACCGACCTTCATGTGTTCTATTTTTAGTAACAAAATTTCGTCATTTTTCACTTGCTCTTCATATGCATTTTAGCGGACTTATTTTGAGCAAATATACATTGCATAATGTTTGTTATATAAAATACAAAAGAGAACGATTGTTGTCATATCGAAATTAAAGATTCTTACAAAGCATTGGCGTTTTTCTTTGTTTGTTTTATCGAATTCTCCCAATATTCTGGGCGGAGGTAATTACATTTCCAGCATTATGATTGGATGAAATCTAGGACGGATGACGTCACTCTCTCATGTGACAGCAGTTCCCGCAATTTCTAACAGAACCAAAACAAACTCCATGTTGAATCGATTTTGCATGTAAACATTACATTTTGTAATTAAATTTAAAGGAAATACATGGTGTGAATTGTGGATACCGAGCAGCAAAACGAACGCGAGGGCCTCGTGGAAAGATTGTTGAAAGATTTAGCGAGGTAGGTTGTCTTATCTTATTATAATAAGCGAGAACTCGGGACTACCTTCGTCGACCTGATCGTCTCTACGGTAGTTGGACGTTTGGTGGTTGCGCAACAGGGTAAAACGTCCGCTTTCATTTGTTTGCTTTTTTTTATCGTTTCGCTTATATTTTTATTGAATTACGGCGAGTGCAATTATTTATGACAATTTTTGTCAACAGTTCTTCCCATCAGCGGAATTTCTGTACCGAAGTCTTTGTTTCCCCATGTTTTGGCCCAGTTGACCTTTTGTAAGAAATCCCAGCTGCGAGATCTACTTTTGCTGAGCACATAAACAGTTGATTTTAAGCATATCAGCTAGATGTTTGATTCACAGACTATCTAAAGTAGCACTTTAGTTTCTGTAAATTAACTATATTAAAAATCCGCTTTGACTTGTTGTCCTACTAACCCACTTTATACATAATATTAGGTACCTACATTGCTGTGCCCATTTCCATTTCGAACATACATGCGACATGTTCAGGCAGCTTTTAAACAGTATCAAACAAAATCATCTGAAACTTTATGTACGACAAAAATATTGATGAAAGCTTTTGTTGACTGGCTGCTTGATTTTCTCTTTGTTCTCCAGTACAACTCACTTGATGACCTTTTACAAAGCACACACTCAGTGCATGAACTGACACATAAGCAATGAACTTTGTTCTCTGTTGTGTTTCATGGGGCTTTATGATTTGAATTTCAATACATGTATTTATGTCATTACGGACCAAATTTTAAGATAATCCTTGCAAGATTCTTGTCATCATGACATGGTATTTTCTGCTGTTTTTTTTAACATGGCAAACATTTCTGTCTAAAACTATACTAACAGTAAGCCAGTATGCTGCCAGTTATGTAGAGATAACAGCATTAAATTATTTTTGGGTGTGAGGTTTAAGCTAAGGATATCAGTAAACATTGTTACAAAGGACCATATATTCAAAGGACCTAGCATTAACCAATTTTCGTCCTATGAATTTTTTAATATTCAACTCAAACCAGGGTGCCTGTATATACAGACTTTCAATAAACAAATGGTTCCAAAGTTCCTTGAGAAGATAGAAATAAGACACCTTCAATGAAATCAAATTAAATCAACAAAAGTGATCTTTGTACTTTTACATACAATGTGTATACACTTGCCTGAATCACTCACACCCACACAGCTGATTACTGGGTTTGTCAAATTTATAGTTACCTTAGTCATTTTATCACTAAGGCTACCAGATGACACATAAACAATGAACCTTCAGAATAACAGAACTGGTTACTTTGTGCAGAGGATACATGTACTGTTTTTCTGTCTGGTATTGCTCTACTTGATGTTGTAATGGCTTTTGTTAAAATTAATATATGACTTGTAGTGTGTGTTTTAACTCACGTATCTAAAGTCAATTGCAGAAACTTATTAATCCCTCTTGACTGCCCACATCCTGGGTAGAACCACTACTCAGTTACTGCGTACTATGGGCAATATGCATTAAATAGTCTTGCTGTTAATAAGTTTTTGCCACTAGATTATTGACTTCTTTCACTTACAACCCCACAGCCCATTTCTTACTGCTGGGACTGTATTCAGATTCCAATAGGGACCATCCGATGGAAACTTTCATATGTAGCTGTCCTTACTAATGTGGGTGGTTTTACCCTGATTGTTATTGAGTTTGATGTCATTATCATGATCATGTTGGTGCAATGTCAGGTGGCCTTGACAAATTGTTACAGCAAATTCAGCACTATTTCTGCTTCATGTGAAAACTACTGCAATAAAACCATCAAAGATAAAATCATTTGGAAGTCAATTCTGCTTTGATATTAAATTGCATCTGTGAAAAAAAATAGGTTAAAGACCATTCGATTTTTCTGGGTGATATAATTGAAGTTAATTTCACTTATTTCCCATAAGCATGTTTATGTCAGTTAAAAATTAAGTTAGATCTGTCAATAAGAAAAATCAGCAAATTAGCAGCATAAACATATGATTTTAATTGAGTAATATTGAACTTGCACTGTCCAGCTACATTTTATTAGTAGGTACAGATACATCAGTAGAAAGACTACTTTAGCCTGTGGTTACGTAATTGTCTATGCTTGGCCAGCTATCTAGGGCACAGGTAACTTCCACATGTGTACTTATTCCAGATTTATGAAGTAGAACAGAACCTTAAACTGTTTGTTCACAATTGCACCAGACTTTATCTGACAATTCCTGTGACAGGAATAATTATTGGTAAGTCATTTTGATCGTAATAGTAAATGTGTTTAGTTGTTTGAGATTTTAACAGGGTATTCACAGTGATTGAATCATTGAACATGGTACTGTATTCACAGTCTATATAAAGTTTATTTAGCTCACTTATCACATAGTTTTAAGAACAGTGTACTTTAGATCATGATGCAGATTCAGAACTGAACCAACTATTTCTGTATAAGTTCTGTTGTTTTTGTCCAATAATTGAATCTGGCCTTTGGAACAAGTGGCCTGGTTAGGGATAGTATGCTCTTGCTATAGAACCTGTGACCAGGCTTTGGAACATGTGGCTTATGGAACCTGTGGCCTGGCTATGAAACCTTTTGCCAATGGATTTTGGAGCTTGTCTATGGAACTTGTGGCCGTGTGGCCTATATAATTTTTGGCCTGGCTGTGGATCCCGTGGCCTATGAAATTTGATGACCTAGCTGTGGCACCTGTAGCCGGGCAATGGAACCTGTGGCTTGGCTATGGAACCTGTGGCTTGGCTAAGGAACCTGTGGCTTGGCTATGGAACCTGTGGCTTGGCTATAGAACCTGTGGCTTGGCAATAGGACCTGTAGCCTGGCAATGGAACCTGTGGCTTGGCAATGGAACCTGTGGCTTGGCTATGGAACCTGTGGCTTGGCAATAGGACCTGTGGCTTGGCAATAGGACCTGTAGCCTGGCAATGGAACCTGTGGCTTGGCTATGGAACCTGTGGCTTGGCTATGGAACCTGTGGCTAGGCTATGGAACCTGTGGCCTGGCTATGGAACCTGTGGCTTGGCTATGGAACCTGTGGCCTGGCTTTGGAACCTGTGGCTTGGCTATAGGACCTGTGGATTGGCTATAGGACCTGTAGCCTGGCAATGGAACCTGTGGCTTGGCTATGGAACCTGTAGCTCGGCTATGGAACCTGTGGCTTGGCTATAGGACCTGTGGATTGGCTATAGGACCTGTAGCCTGGCAATGGAACCTATGGCTTGGCTATAGGGTCTGTAGCCTGGCACTGGAACCTGTGGCTTGGCTATAGGACCTGTGGCTTGGCTATGGAACCTGTGGCTTGGCTATAGGACATGTAGCCTGGCAATGGAACCTGTGGCTTGGCTATAGGACCTGGCTTGGCTATGGAACCTGTGGCTTGGCTATAGGACCTGTGGCTTGGCTATGGAACCTGTGGCTTGGCTATAGGGTCTGTGGCTTGGCTATAGAACCTGTGGCTTGGCTATAGGACATGTAGCCTGGCAATGGAACCTGTGGCTTGGCTATAGGACCTGTGGCTTGGCTATGGAACCTGTGGCTTGGCTATAGGACATGTAGCCTGGCAATGGAACCTGTGGCTTGGCTATGGAACATTTGGTCTGGCTATGGATTCAGTGGCCTGGCTATGGAACAAGTGGCCCATACATGGAACCTTTGGCCTGGTTGGCACATTTGGCCTTTCGAACCTGTAGCCTAGTTATGGAATCTTTGGCCATTGGAAACTGTGATTGGTATCTATACTGTTTGCATATTCTTGAATAATTTGTGCCTAACAGGTGAAGATTTAAATGCAAAGAAGTAGATATAAACATTTAATAGGCTTGATCATAGACATGTTCACATTCAAACATGTGTTAATACAAGAAGATACTATAAACAAACACTCATGAATGACTTTCCTCATTTAAAATAATTCCAGGTAATGCACAAACTACACAGTGAACACCAGGAAGTGTTCTAGGGATGATTTGGTGCATACCTGGTGGTATTATATTGTGTTTACAATTTCAAAGCTGGTGATTGGTTGAAATTCTTGTTTGGCATTTTGTTTTGTTTTTTATGCTCCTGATGTGAAAATGGAAGTGGGGTTTTCCCATCTTGTTCCAAGGTGAACTAACATCAGGTTGTAAACTGAACTAGAGCTCTTGTCTAATTTATTAATATCTAGTTCATTTTTTAATTATTTATGTTCATAGAAAACACACACACGCACACACATGCACACACACACACACACACACACACACACACACACACACAAAATTAAAAAATGGGCAAGATATTAAAATTAGACAAGAGATTTGGATTAGAAAAAAAGCTCTTTTTTATCACTGTTTATCTAACCTTCTACTTTCCAATGATTTCACTGAAGTTCTGATTAGAACTAAAGGTCATGATTTTAAAAATAACTAATTACCTTGAAATTGTTTATCTTAACTTCCCAGTAATTTAACTGACATTTCAATCACAATTGTGTTGTAGAGCTGACTTATATATCTGGCTGCTGAGGTGAAATTTAATTTAATTTGTTTAGATGATTCTGTTTGTGCATTGTCCATGTTTGCAATATGGATTTGTTTATTATAATGGGATACATGGAGTTTCTTGAGAATTGTGATTTATTGGAATAGTTGAGAAATATGGGATATATCATATTTGTTGAGGATTATGGGATATGCTGGTTTTAACCTCAATTCCTCTCCCATCTTATGAAGATTGTCAGAAGCTATGTAATAGTCAATCATTATTAAACAAGATGGTTAGTTTGTTTGTTTTGAAATACAAGCAAAATGTTTAGATCTTTATCTTAAAATTTATACTTTAGTTGTATGTCCATAAACTTTATATATACATCTGGAAAAAAGTTAAGCACCCCTAATATTTTGTGTATAAAACAAAAAAATCAGTACGCAGATATAGGCAAGAGTATCATGCACCCCATGCTTTTGGCAAAAAGCAGTTTGCCCGTGCAACATCTATGGGTATTTATAATGCATATTGTGGGTAGCTCAGCATTCGTAACGTGATTATGGCGTCTGACCGGTGGAATGAGACGTAGGGTCGAGGCAGTCATCCATGCACGTGTAGGGATCACCCGGTATTGACCAACTAAGGTAAAAAAATGATCCTAAGACATCAAATTGACTTTTTACCAAGACACTGTAACAAACAAGTTGCTAATGACATCTGCTGCTCCATACTTACGTATGTTTTTTTATGAAAATGATACGTCTTGAATATGTAATATTTTCGGTATTAAATACTTCTTTTTCGGGCCAGTTTCTCTTTGCTATGTTAGCAAACATGTTGACAATTTATACTTTACAATTTGTCTAGTTATTTTCATATGAAATATGTCATAGGAAAGTTTTATATTGAAGACGCTTTAAAAATATTAGGGGGTGCTTAACTTTTTTCCAGGTGTATATATATAATCACTAGGCCCTCTTTGCATGATTACATGGTAAAGTGTGTCGATCCAGATAAGCCGGCACTTGCTGGAAGCTGTCTGATCAGGAAGTACACTATTTTCCTCTGAGCTTCCACTAGTATGTCTGAACCTTACATGACATTGGAATCAATTAAGATTTTGTATTGTTTTAATTAATGCAACATGATAAGGGTTGGGGATGAAGACAACAGTTTTATTTATCAGCTTATATAAGTGTTTCTTAAAGCAAGATACCACATCCTAGTGCTCAACCTTTAAAAGAAGAAAAGCAACATAAGCACATGATCGAGCAAGAGCTGTAAGATAAGACAGACTTAACTCTTTAATTTTTATTTTTGAACGACACTAGTATAAATTTTTTTATATAAAAAAAGTCTGCTCATAATTTGTTTGTTTTATAAATATCTCAACTTTCCAAATATGTGCACATTTTTCAATGTCAATACTCTGTAGATTAAAGCATTGTTTCTCATTTATGATAAAATTATCAAAATGCAACATTTTTAAAAGCTGATTTATTGTTAAAAAAGTTGCTTCCTGTTTATAAGTAGACATGTGATTTGGCTGAAACCTCCCAGGTCTGGAATTTCCCATGTAAACACAGAGGTTAAAATCTAGGACATTTGTCCAAGAATGGTGTCTAATGTCACCTATGCATAACACAATGTTTGGGGGTTTTTTTTAATCATGTGAAATCATGTTAAAGCTTAAGATGTAGCTTAGATGTAGATGTTAACAACATTTAAAAATGTTGTGGAGAGAGATTTAATGCTTTTGATTAGCGTTTCATTGTTTATCTGAATTAACCCTTATTGACATTTCAGACTGGCCCAATTTGGCTTTAGATAGATGATCTTGAGTTACAATTTTGTTTAAGTTCAGGCTCAGCTTATTTTCATTACATGTGTCTATTACACAACTGCATTCAACACAGTTGTGACTTTGGTGCTGCCACAAAGGCTATAACATGCCATAGGCATGTACAAATTGGTTTTTAATTTTGCAGAACACTTTAGTACACAAGAATTGATGTACAAGACATTATAGCACCAAGATTGGGTAAAACTGTCTTAATAATAAATTTATAATTATAAATAGAGATCTTAGCATTAATGGTACAGTTTATAATTATGTAAAAAAGTCCCATAAAAGAACTTAAAATGGAATGGCCTTTAGTTAAAAATCCTGATTTATTTATTATTATTTATCAGAATATCAAAAAAAGTGATATCTGTATACCAAAAGGAAAACTAATATCTGAATATATCAAAGATGTTTTTTTTCAATGATGCATCACATATCTTAATCAATCTCATGCATCACCTTCAGCTTAAAACAATTAATAAAATCACCAAATCATTATCCAAAGAAAGCCACCATTTTCCCAAACACAAAGGGCTGTCTTACGGCTTCATCTAGGTGATCTGTTGCTTGTCTTTGAATCTCAGCCAACTGTGCATATGTGAGGATCTGATCTTTGTTCCTTTGTTACTGACCAGAGTTGCTATCCTCAAGCATACATTCATTACTTATGTGAGACATTTAGGTCGTGGTGTTTACTCTAAGCTTGCTAAGCACAAATTACCCAGGCCTGCTCAAATAGTGTAGATCTTTATCCTGGAATTGTCTGATCAGGATCTGAACTATTAGCTGGCAATGCTACCAAGCCTGAAGCAATATGTCTAGCTACATTTGCCTGTACATGTGGTAGATAGCAGGTAACTGTAGACATTGAATGGGTTGATCAACAAATTGTAACAGGGTGGGGGTAATACAGCAGCCAGGTGCAGTGTGGGTACTAATGAATATTACACAGGTTGTATTTACTGGTCAGGTATCTCAAAGGTACAGTAACAGAGGAAAAGACTTAGTGCAGAGATTAGATAACCATTCTATTGTCAGTGCATATGCACCTAGCCATCTCTAACACAAAACACAGTTGTTTAATAGACTTTTTTGTGTGTTTAATTAATCACAAGTGCAACCATTACTTTTTATATTCCTCAGGAATATAATGTTTAACTGGAGTGCTGCCTTCACTGTTATAGTTACACTAGAGTTACAAAGTGTCATTTGTCATTTCAGGCACATATTATCTGTCTGAACCACGCTGCACTGTTAGCTATTTTTAAACTAAGAAAACAATGTGCCTGCTTACTTTCGATCATCTTTATATGATCATCCATGTGACGTAGATGTCTGCTTTTAGTGTAGATGTCTGTTTTTAGCAGAAATCCCCAAAGTGCCTCTTTATAAAAATACATCACAAGCAATTTATTTCATGATTTGTAAGGTCTAACAATTGATGCTGTATTCAGAATCACCTCTATTATTATTCTTAATTACTAGTTTATGAAAATCATTACACCCAAAATCCTCAACCCAGGCATAAGATATTGTTACAAGTATTGTACCCAACTGAGGCCTTGTCTAACAATGGTAATACCCAACTGAGGCCTGGTCTAACAGTGGTTCTCCCGAGCTTAGGCCTGGTCTAACAGTGATTCTATCCGACTGAGGCCTAGTCTAACAGTGCTTCTACCCAACTGAGACCTAGTTTAACAGTGCTTCTACCCAACTGCGGCCTGGTCTAACAGTGGTTCTACCCAACTGAAGCCTCATCTAATAGTGGCTCTACCCAACTGAGGCCTGGTCTAACAGTGGTTCTAACCAACTGAGGCCTGATCTAACAGTGGTTCTACCCAACTGAGGCCTGGTCTAACATTGCTTCTAACCAACTGAGGCCTAGTCTAATAGTGGTTCTACCCAACTGAGGCCTGGTCTTACAGTGGTTCTACCCAGCTGAGGCCTGGTCTAATAGTGGTTCTACCCAACTGAGGCCTGGTCTAACAGTGCTTCTACCCAACTGAGGCCTGGTCTAACAGTGCTTCTACCCAACTGAGGCCTGGTCTAACAGTGGTTCTACGAACTGAGGCCTGGTCTAACAGTGGTTCTACCCAACTGAGGCCTGGTCTAACATTGCTTCTACCCAACTGAGGCCTAGTCTAATAGTGCTTCTACCCAACTGAGGCCTGGTCTAACAGTGGTTCTACCCAACTGAGGCCTGTTCTAACAGTGCTTCTACCCAACTGAGGCCGGTCTAACAGTGCTTCTACCCAACTGAGGCCTGGTCTACAGTGCTTCTACCCAACTGAGGCCTGGTCTAACAGTGCTTCTACCCAACTGAGGCCTGGTCTAACAGTGCTTCTACCCAACTGAGGCCTGGTCTAACAGTGGTTCTACCCAACTGAGGCCTGGTCTAACAGTGGTTCTACCCAACTGAGGCCTGGTCTAACATTGCTTCTACCCAACTGAGGCCTAGTCTAATAGTGCTTCTACCCAACTGAGGCCTGGTCTAACAGTGGTTCTACCCAACTGAGGCCTGTTCTAACAGTGCTTCTACCCAACTGAGGCCTGGTCTAACAGTGCTTCTACCCAACTGAGGCCTGGTCTAACAGTGCTTCTACCCAACTGAGGCCTGGTCTAACAGTGCTTCTACCTAACTGAGGCCTGGTCTAACAGTGCTTCTACCCAACTGAGGCCTGGCCTAACAGTGCTTCTACCCAACTGAGGCCTGGTCTAACAGTGCTTCTACCCAACTGAGGCCTGGTCTAACAGTGCTTCTACCCAACTGAGGCCTGGTCTAACAGTTCTTCTACCCAACTTAGGCCTGGTCTAACAGTGCTTACCCAACTGAGGCCTGGTCTAACAATGGTAATACCCAACTGAAGCCTGGTCTAACAGTGGTTCTCCCGAGCTTAGGCCTGGTCTAACAGTGATTCTATCCGACTGAGGCCTAGTCTAACAGTGCTTCTACCCAACTGAGACCTAGTTTAACAGTGCTTCTACCCAACTGAGGCCTAGTCTAACAGTGCTTCTACCCAACTGCGGCCTGGTCTAACAGTGGTTCTACCCAACTGAGGCCTCATCTAATAGTGGCTCTACCCAACTGAGGCCTGGTCTAACAGTGGTTCTAACCAACTGAGGCCTGATCTAACAGTGGTTCTACCCAACTGAGGCCTGGTCTAACATTGCTTCTAACCAACTGAGGCCTAGTCTAATAGTGGTTCTAACCAACTGAGGCCTGGTCTTACAGTGGTTCTACCCAGCTGAGGCCTGGTCTAATAGTGGTTCTACCCAACTGAGGCCTGGTCTAACAGTGCTTCTACCCAACTGAGGCCTGGTCTAACAGTGCTTCTACCCAACTGAGGCCTGGTCTAACAGTGCTTCTACCTAACTGAGGCCTGGTCTAACAGTGCTTCTACCCAACTGAGGCCTGGTCTAACAGTGCTTCTACCCAACTGAGGCCTGGTCTAACAGTGCTTCTACCCAACTGAGGCCTGGTCTAACAGTTCTTCTACCCAACTGAGGCCTGGTCTAACAGTGCTTCTACTTAACTGAGGCCTGGTCTAACAGTGCTTCTACCAAGCTGAGGCCTGGTCTTACAGTAGTTCTACCCAACTGAGCGCCTGGTCTAACAGTGGTTCTACCCAACTGAGGCCTGGTCTAACAGTGGTTCTACCCAACTGAGGCTTGGTTTAACAGTGGTTCTACACAACTGAGGCCTGGTCTAACAGTGGTTCTATCCAACTGAGGCCTAGCCGTGGTTCTATCCAACTGAGGCCTAGTCTAACAGTGGTTCTACCCAACTGAGGCCTGGTCTAACAGTGGTTCTATTCAACTGAGGCCTGGTCTAATAGTGGTTCTACCCAACTGAGGCCTGGTCCAACAGTGGTTCTACCCAGCTGAGGCCTGGTCCAACAGTGGTTCTACCCAACTGAGGCCTGGTCTAATGGTGGGTCTACCCAACTGGGGCCTGGTCTAATGGTGGTTCTACCCAACTGAAGTCTAATCTAATAGTGGGTCTACCCAACTGAGGCCTGGTCTTATAGTGGGTCTACCCAACGGAGGCCTGGTCTAATAGTGGGTCTACCAAACTGAGGTCTGGTCTAATAGTGGTTCTACCCAACTGAGGCCTGGTCTTATAGTGGGTCTACCAAACTTAGGTCTGGTCTAACAGTGGTTCTACCCAACTGGGGCCTGATCTAATGGTGGTTCTACCCAACTGAGGTCTAATCTAATAGTGGGTCTACCCAACTGAGGCCTGGTCTAATAGTGGGTCTATCCAACTGAGGCCTGGTCTAATAGTGGGTCTACCCAACTTAGGCCTGGTCTAATAGTGGGTCTACCCAACTGAGGCCTGGTCTAATAGTGGGTCTATCCAACTGAGGCCTGGTCTAATAGTGGGTCTATCCAACTGAGGCCTGGTCTAATAGTGGGTCTATCCAACTGAGGCCTGGTCTAATAGTGGGTCTATCCAACTGAGGCCTGGTCTAATAGTGGGTCTACCCAACTGAGGTCTAATCTAATAGTGGGTCTACCCAACTGAGGCCTGGTCTAATAGTGGGTCTATCCAACTGAGGCCTGGTCTAATAGTGGGTCTATCCAACTGAGGCCTGGTCTAATAGTGGGTCTACCCAACTTAGGCCTGGTCTAATAGTGGGTCTACCCAGAGATTTATGTGGTGTTTTCTTTACCAGAAAAGCTGATTTTTTGTGCAACTGGTTATTATTAATAAGCCCGTCTGGCCAGAGTTTTTCTTCCCATTTACTGGAGCCAAGATCATACATATTTGAGTTTAACTCTGTGATCTTTTTTTAAATAGGTCAGATTTTAAATTTCACCACAAATTTGACCAACCATGTTCTCAGTAAGGGTCTCATAGTTAAGCTCAAAGTTTAATAACCTCCAGGGTCCCTGTGCTACAGAGAAAATTGATATATGAGATAAAATTAATAATAAGGAATTGTAACAATAAGGAATTGTAACAACATTAATTTTACAGTGAATATTATTCATAGTTTATTCATGTAGGCTCATATCTTCAACTGTTGTAAACTTTTACAACATGTACATTCATGATACGCTGATGCAGGAATTCTAAATATAGATATTTATAGCAGTTTATTTTGAGGAAGTGCAGGTGAAATTACTACCTGTCACGTCTGTCATGTATGTGTTGCACCTCATCACCAACTATAGGTCAACTGTCAACCCAAATTGGCTGGGTCACTGCCAAAATGGCTTATCTCTTTATACACTTGTGTACCTAGTACAGTGTGCTTATCATTATGCAACATATATCCATTTCATGGTTTTCATTAGTTACTAACATCATAGCTATATTAAGTACTAACTGGTCGTGGCTGTAGTTACTTAACTTTTTTACTTGTTTAACTAAGATACATAAGTTGGTGTCACAGCTTTGCTGAATAAAAACATTGTTTTTATTAAACATGTTATCTGTATGTATATTTCTATATTTTCTTTATTTTATTTATTGTATTAAAACAAAACTTGAGGTTATGTGACATATACAAGTATTTTAACATCATAGCTATTTTAATAATAATGTTTGCTTCCTGTTCATTGCATTTATTAACACATTGTTCATAGATATTATTGGCTTTTATTGGGAAGGATTTTGTCTGGTTTATGTAACAAATAAAGGATATTGATTCTGTCTGGTTTATGTAACAAATAAAGGATATTGATTCTGTCTGGTTTATGTAACAAATAAAGGAGATTGATTTTGTCTGGTTTATGTAACAAATAAAGGATATTGATTCTGTCTGGTTTATGTAACAAATAAAGGATATTGATTCTGTCTGGTTTATGTAACAAATAAAGGATATTGATTCTGTCTGGTTTATGTAACAAATAAAGGATATTGATTTTGTCTGGTTTATGTAACAAATAAAGGATATTGATTCTGTCTGGTTTATGTAACAAATAAAGGATATTGATTCTGTCTGGTTTATGTAACAAATAAAGGATATTGATTTTGTCTGGTTTATGTAACAAATAAAGGAGATTGATTCTGTCTGGTTTATGTAACAAATAAAGGATATTGATTTTGTCTGGTTTATGTAACAAATAAAGGATATTGATTTTGTCTGGTTTATGTAACAAATAAAGGATATTGATTTTGTCTGGTTTATGTAACAAATAAAGGATATTGATTCTGTCTGGTTTATGTAACAAATAAAGGATATTGATTTTGTCTGGTTTATGTAACAAATAAAGGATATTGATTCTGTCTGGTTTATGTAACAAATAAAGGATATTGATTTTGTCTGGTTTATGTAACAAATAAAGGAGATTGATTCTGTCTGGTTTATGTAACAAATAAAGGATATTGATTCTGTCTGGTTTATGTAACAAATAAAGGATATTGATTCTGTCTGGTTTATGTAACAAATAAAGGATATTGATTCTGTCTGGTTTATGTAACAAATAAAGGATATTGATTCTGTCTGGTTTATGTAACAAATAAAGGAGATTGATTCTGTCTGGTTTATGTAACAAAGGGAGATTGATTTTGTCTGGTTTATGTAACAAATAAAGGATATTGATTTTGTCTGGTTTATGTAACAAATAAAGGATATTGATTTTGTCTGGGTTATGTAACAAATAAAGGAGATTGATTTTGTCTGGTTTATGTAACAAATAAAGGATATTGATTTTGTCTGGTTTATGTAACAAATAAAGGATATTGATTTTGTCTGGTTTATGTAACAAATAAAGGAGATTGATTTTGTCTGGTTTATGTAACAAATAAAGGATATTGATTCTGTCTGGTTTATGTAACAAATAAAGGATATTGATTCTGTCTGGTTTATGTAACAAATAAAGGAGATTGATTTCGTCTGGTTTATGTAACAAATAAAGGATATTGATTCTGTCTGGTTTATGTAACAAATAAAGGATATTGATTCTGTCTGGTTTATGTAACAAATAAAGGATATTGATTCTGTCTGGTTTATGTAACAAATAAAGGAGATTGATTTTGTCTGGTTTATGTAACAAATAAAGGAGATTGATTTTGTCTGGTTTATGTAACAAATAAAGGATATTGATTCTGTCTGGTTTATGTAACAAATAAAGGAGATTGATTTTGTCTGGTTTATGTAACAAATAAAGGATATTGATTCTGTCTGGTTTATGTAACAAATAAAGGATATTGATTCTGTCTGGTTTATGTAACAAATAAAGGATATTGATTTTGTCTGGTTTATGTAACAAATAAAGGAGATTGATTTTGTCTGGTTTATGTAACAAATAAAGGATATTGATTTTGTCTGGTTTATGTAACAAATAAAGGATATAGATTCTGTCTGGTTTATGTAACAAATAAAGGAGATTGATTTTGTCTGGTTTATGTAACAAATAAAGGATATTGATTCTGTCTGGTTTATGTAACAAATAAAGGATATTGATTCTGTCTGGTTTATGTAACAAATAAAGGAGATTGATTCTGTCTGGTTTATGTAACAAATAAAGGATATTGATTCTGTCTGGTTTATGTAACAAATAAAGGAAAAGAATTCTGTTTGGTTATGTAACAAATAAAGGAGAAGAATTCTGTCTGGTTATGTAACAAAATTACCGTAAGTGTTAATGCATGATAAAACTAGCACTTGTTTATTACCATTATAGTAAAGTAAAAATCTATTATCCCTAGGAGAAATAAGTGGTAGAAGTAGAATAATTGACTGCATGCAAGCCTGTTTAACTCTGTTATATCAAAAGTTTCGACACAAAACAATTACAATAAATGTTACTACTATAAAAAAGAACTACATGAGAGTGCCACCCAATAAAAAAAGAAATGCCTAGTGTTAGTTTTGTAATAGGACATATTTCCTATGTCATGTTCACATTAAATTGAATGCCAGCATGGCAAATTTTAACGATGTAAAAATGCTTTTACGATATTCATTAGTGATGCATGTTAAAATATTTTAAACACAATAAATACATAAAATCTCTAAAAACCTGACCAATCAGCTTGCCATCAAATATATTTGTAATACATGTAAGACTGTCTTCCCCATTGCTAAGGGGATTTGTGGCATAATTTCTGCAAATATTCATACTTCAGGCGCCAGAGAGGATTATGGTCATATACCATATCTCAAAAGTAAAGAGTCACGCAGTTAGCTTAAAAATAGCAAACTGTGCACCATAACTTAGATAGGAAATACAATGTTTGTAAAGATGGATGGACTATTATGATTCTCTGTTCACATAGATGTAGGGCATCGAATAACAACAATACATGGGATCTTTCCAGGTAACAATAATTTACCAGTATTTGGTTGTTTGAGAGAAGACAACATGGTCCAAACTATCGGATACCACCTTCAATATATGAATGTTAAAAGAAAATTGTTTTCTAATACACCATTAACAAATAGTTTAGGATATAAAGTCTAGTTATGTAATCAGTAGAGTATATTTTTTCAGTCTTTTTTGTAAGTTATAATATCCTTTTGTATAACATGTTTTTACCATATATTAGTAGACCAGTGCACCAAAAGATAATCATTTATGATGAAACAATATATCCCATAATTCTCAACCAAACCTATAATAATAATAATATTAATAATAACAATTGTAGACAACACAGTTACTACCAACAACAGACTGTTTACGTGAGAAATAGAGGAATGTAATGTCAACAAAAAAATAAAGTTATTTAAATTTAAGTGGCAAAATAAAGGAATATAAAGAAAACTATTGGAATGTGATGTTTAATGGAGAAATATGGGAACATACATTTAAACCAAAGAATATAAAGTTTTATAGAGAAAACAAGGATTATAATGTTTAAAAGAGAAATTAATGATTACACAGTGAAACAGAGAATTGTAAATGCAGGAACATATAGAAAAAATTGTGTTTGAAATAAAAAAAATCTAATTTAAAGGTATGGTGTAGACTGTATCAGCAACATTGATTTTCAGCCTAATCTGGACAAAACTTGCCTGCATGTATTCACTAGCGATATTGCAATCATATATCTCTTAACCTGCCAAGTAACATTTGACCAGAGTTATCCAAACAACAACTCATCAGGATCTTCTTGATTTACATCTGAGTCTCCAGGAATATTTCTACTTACATATTAGCAAAAAAGTTAAAATTAAAAAAAATCTTTATCTGCTAAGCACAAGTTGACCAGACTGAGGCATACAGTGTAGATCCAAACCAGCCAACCTCAGCTGGGAGCTGTATGACCAGGATCTGCACTATTTGCTGAGGAGTCTCCTGCAATGTGAATGATTAATTAATGTGTCGTTGTCAAAGGTTAACTTTATGGTTGCATTGAATAAAGCAAAGACAAGGAACACTAACATATGAAGCAGGCTGTTATCCAGGACATAACGTTAGGGTGACAGGGGGTGACTGACAGGTTAGTGCCCCTGGTTGGCCGCTGTAATATACTCACAGATTACACCTCACAGAACCTAGGTTTATCTTTAGTTATCTTGAATTCTTTTTTTTTGTTCTATCAAGATGGCTACATCAGGTCAATGCTTGGTCAGTAGTTAGTCAACTTAAAATAATTATGGTATGTAACAGTGATGCAGTGGGTATAGTGGCGATGCCATGGGTGATAGCTAGCTTGGGTTTGATCTCTACAAGCAATATCTGATGGTTTGAGAGATGGAACTAGATCATTTTTACCTTAAATTGGTTTGTTGTTATAGATGAGATAAAGCCAAAAAAGAGCAACCATTATCATCAGCATCAACACATCATTATCATCATCATCAATAACAGCAACTAACCCTCTCGTCCTTAACCACCAGTTACTTATTATTCTTGTATCTCCTCCTACTCCTCCTTAACTTTGTAATGCAGGCTGGCTCTTTCCAACAGTCACCCATCCATACATCAGCCACAGTAACATTATTGTCCCTTCATTATACCTCCACCACAAAATGTGGGGGGGGGGGCTATAATGGATTCGCTTTATCGCGTCCGTCCGTCGGTCGGTCCGACTGTCCGTCTCCATTATCGTGTCCGCTCTATAAATCCTATACCAATTGAAGGATTTCCTCAAACTTGGCTAAAATGTTCACCTCAACAAGGGGATGTGCAGAACCCATGTTGCCCATGTGTCAGCTCAAGGTCAAGGTCACAATTGAAGGTCAAATATCAAACAATCAAATATTAGACATTATGTCGTGTCCGCTCTGTAAGTCCTACACTAATTGAAAGATTTTCTTTAATCTTGGCTCAAATGTTCACCTCAACAAGGTGATGTGCAGAACTCATAGTTACTCTTTTGCCGGCTTAAGGTCAAGGTCACACTTGAAGGTAAAAAATTGACTTAGAAAATATTCTTAAATTTTAACATGTATTTGAATATTTCTGAAACTAGAAAAAGTATTTGCTTGAAACTTAAAATATATATGAAGTGTCACAATTAGGATATGCCGGTCAAGTTTCATAAATCTGTATTGCATTTTGACAAAGTTATGCCCCTTTTAAGTCTTCACATTTACATACAATCAAGTATTAGAAAACATGTCGTGTCTGCTCTATAAATCCTATACTAATGGAAGAATTTTCTTCAAACTTTACTCAAAGTTCAACTCAACAAGGTTATGTGCAGAACCCATGTTACCTTTTTTGCCGGCTTAACGTCAAGGTCACACTTGAAGGTCAAAATTGACTTAGAAAATGTTCTTAAATTTTAACATGTACTTGAATATTTCTGAAATTAGCACAGGTGTTTGCTTGAAACTTAAAGGATATATGACATATCACAAGTAAGATATGCAGGTCAAGTTTCATAACTCTGTATTGCATTTTGACAAAGTTATGCCCCTTTTTAAGTTTTTTAATTTACAATCAATACTTGACAATATGTCGTGTCTGCCCTATAAATTCTATACTAATGTAAGGATTTCCTTCAAACTTGACTCAAATGTTCACCCCAACTGGGCAATGTGCAGAACCTATCTTACCCTTAAACCAGCTTTGTCAAGGACATTGGTGGGGGTATGAATCGCATTCAGCGATAGTTCTAGTATTATACTAAACTTACATTTTTCCATTCCTGATTCCAGAGCACAGCGTGGTACAACGAGTCCACACTGTGTTAGTGACGTATCGGCCTTGTCGAGCAGCCTGCCTGTCTACGCAAGCCCAGCACGTCCTCTGATAGCAGATCCCTTTCCTTGGTGCACCGACCAGCCAGTTGATTCCACAGACTTCCTCTATAGGCCGCAACACTCCCCCTTAACAGCGACAGCTACAGCTCCTCAGGAGTCACAAACACTTCAAAGAGAAAAACACTTCTTGCTGCTTCAGCATCTCCAAAGTCAGCATCAGCAGCAACAACAACAGTTACAGCAGCAGCTTCATCAACAACATTTGAATCAGCAACATCAACAAGAGCAACAACAGCATCAGGAGCAACAACTTCAACAGCAACAACATCTACAACAGCACCAACAAAAGCAGGAACAGCAACTACCACAGCATGTTCTGATCACAACCAGTTCCCAGCCAACAGCAACAGTTTCTTCAATTCAAAACTCTGGCAACACAAGAACTTTACTTCAATATATACAGTTAAGAAGACTGACCCAGCTGTTGCAAAAGCAGCAGCAGCAGAAAAAAGAACAGCACCAACAACAGTTTTTCTTACAACAACAGCAGAATCTTCAAAAGTCATACACATTATCAGGGACTACTCCAGCAAGTAGTCCCCTCCCAGAGTACAGTGGCACAGTGAGTGGTGCCCACACTAATTTGTTCACATTGGGGGGCCTTGACCTAGTTGCCAAGGCAACAAGTGCTGACAGTTGCAGCACTAACGTTGCTACAACAAGTTCTATGACGTTTGCACGAGGATCGCCCACAGAAGGGGTAGGAATCATTTTTATTCTTTTAAGTGCTCTTTATATCATATTTTTCTTAATTATGTATCATTTTTTTTCTAAAACCTGTAACTATCTCTTAATATGAAAAATTGTCTTATTAATTAACATAGTACATGATGTTTATGAATCCATGGAGCATGCTTATATTTCTTGGTTAATATGCTAGAACAACAACCCATGTTCATAAAGCATTAATGTCAGCAAAATGAGAATTAATTCTTATATTTACAATTTTTTTTTGTCTCTGACATTCTTTTGATGAAGGGTTTTAGGCAAGTGAATCAAAATTTGCCATGGTCATTTGCAGAATTAATCTTATTCCCAACTAATACATTTCAGTCAAGAACATGATGTTTCTTTCACCAATGTTTATTAATGTGTATGATGTCATTCAGTCATCTGTGTGTTGTCATTGGAAGGTCACTGGTTTTATGTGTGTTAAAATCTTTAATTCCAAAAGTATTTTGGAAATTTACTTTCCAACTTTTAAGAAACCATAATGACATTACATTTAGGAATTGTCAATAACTAAAAAGTAGGAGTTGTCAATACTATAACTAAAAAGTAGGAGTTGTCAATACAAATACTAAAAAGTAGGAGTTGTCAATACTATAACTAAAAAGTAGGAGTTGTCAATAAAAACACTCAAAAGTAGGAGTTGTCAGTACGATAACTAAAAAGTAGGAGTTGTCAATACAAACACTAAACAGTAGGAGTTGTCAGTACAATAACTAAAAAGTAGGAGTTGTCAATACAAACACTAAACAGTAGGAGTTGTCAGTACGATAACTAAAAAGTAGAAGTTGTAGATACAAATACTGAAAAGTATAAGTTGTCAATACAATGACTAAAAAAGTAGGAATTGTCAATACAATAACTAAAAAAAGTAGGAATTATCAAAAATTAAAAAACTAGAAATTGTCAGTTACTGAAAAAAAATGGTTATAAAGCCTTGTGCCATATTGATCAACAAGTTCACCAGTTATTAACCTCAACATTTTCTGCACTGATTCTGTAAAAGTACTTTGTATCATATACAAGGACTGACGGTTTATGGTCACACTATTGGTCACTACTGGCCACACTGTTGGCCACATTATTGGTCACACTATTGTTCACTGTTGTGATTTATTTCAGCCTACAACAAGTGGAGAAACCATGGACTCCCAATACTTATCTGGGATAGAAATCATGCCATACGTGTCAACGTGTGCTGACCTGTCTCTGCCGACTGACATAGTGGATGCCAGCATATATGCATCTAGTCCCAATTCCCTCTTTATGTATGACCAGGAAAAAATGGACATGCAAAGCACTCTGGGCCTCAACACCTCATGTTCAACAAACTTTTCCGACAGTTTTGACCTAGAGTCTAAGTATGAAATGTTTCAAGATCTTAACTCCACGCTTCCAATGTCTGTGATGTCAATGCACGATCAGGTGGATCCGTCTAGTCTGCTTTGTGAATCTGGCATAACAGTGTGGGGAGGATCCGATATCAAGGAGCCAGAAAAACTGGCCATGGTTAAAATGGAAGTACCAGATGATACATCGTCTTTAACTCTTGCCGAACTGAATTATAATTTAGAGGATATTACGGAGGTGATAAATGTAGAAATGAGTCATTCACCAAGCCAGATCAAGACAGAGAGATCTGAGGTGAAGCAAGAGCCTTCACCTTGGTTCACTCCAGAGAGTTGTAGTGAAGTTAACAAGACTTACAAACGTGGCCAGTATAATAGTGATTGTTCAAGTCAGGGAAACCTGCCTCGGAGGGTTGCAGCCATGAGTGTGGGTGATATTGCAGGGTCGCCACCCGCACCTGGTTTGCTGCTGCTAACATCCCACCACGCCCAGTCGTCTGATGACAAGAAGCCTGTGATAAGTGAAACACAGGAAGTTGATATTTCTGACTCAGCTGTCCTTCAGCGACTGCTAATGACCAGACAGACGACAGCACAGAGAGTACCAAGGAAGAGAACAATTTCCGAGCCCACACGGTCGGTTCTTGGTAAGCGTACGGTTGCCAACACTGGGTTGGATATGGACCGTAAATGGGAGGAGATTGTGGAATTCATCAACTCAGAAACACGGAAGTTACCCAAAGAGGAGCCTGAGGTGGTACCCACACAGACGGTGAAGAGAGAGAGAAAGCGCTATGGTAAGGCTAAGACTTTATTTAACGTCATAACAGCTGTCCCATACAAAAATATCAGTATTGAAGTCCTAAGTCCCTAGAGGTAGAACACACATTCCATTTTTTATATCACCTTAGCTCGATGTGCTCAAGGTGAGGTTTATTGATACCTGTCATCCTTCTTGCTACTTGTGGCATCAACAATTTGCTGGTGAACTCACAAGAAGCCACCGTTTTTATCCAATCTTCCCCAAACATGCTCAGAATGTTCGCAAGAAATCTTGGATGCGTTAATAATAAGGTCACACAGGGTCAGAAAAAAGTTCACTATGTCAAATTTTAGAGATACCTTGTGAACAAGCTAGAGGCCACATTTATGGCCCAATCTTCACCAAACTTGGCGAGAATGATTGCCTGCATGAAATCTTTAAATACTGGGTCACGTGGGATTAAAAAGTAGGTCACTAAGTCAATTTTTAGAAAACACTTGTGAACACACAAGAGGTTACATTTATTGCCCAAACTTCACCAACCTTGGCCAGAATGTTTACATAATATTTTGGTTGAGTTCGTAACTGGGTTACATGGGGTCAAAATGTAGGTCGCTAGGTCAAACCTTAGAAAACACTTGTTACACACAAGAGACCACATTTTCTTCACTAAACATGACCTGAGTGTGTGCCTGCAGGAAATCTTGGGTGTGTTCATAACTGGGTCATGTGGAGTCAGAAACTAGGTCACTATGTCAAATATTAGACATGAACACACTGAAAGCCACATTTATGGCCCAACCTTCACTAGACTTGGCCAGAATGTTTACCTTTATGAAATCTTAGTTACGTTTTGAACTGGGTCACATGGATTTAGTAGTTCACTTGGTAAAATCATAGAAAATGCTATCATCCTATTAGCTTTGCTTATGGTCCAGTTTTCACTAAAAAAATCAAAAGTAAAGTAAATAACTCTTAATTACCTGATGCCAGATATGATCCTACTAAAAGCTGTGGCATCAGGTGAGTGATTGAGGACCATGATGGCCCTCTTGTTAATACTCTTGAAACTGGGAATATAAATGCAAATCCTCTTTGTGTCTGAAGTTAAGAATTTACATGCACTTACTATAACGATTTAACAAATAGTTAAAATTATCCTGCAGTGTTATAGAGGCTTATTAACAGTTATGAAGAGCATCTCCTTATGATAATTGTATAAACAGGATTTTTTTGATACCTTTTGCTGAGCCTATATTCATCTCAATGGATGTGTTAGTTATCAATTGCTGAAACAGCTAATGGAATGTGAGTGTTAAATGTCCATCTTCACAAATATGCAGATTGTTGTCAGGTATAAAAAAATTTAGTTATCACAATAAATCAGAACACATGCACTATCTCAAATTTCCACATTTTACAACAGTTTGCATATGCATTGCCTTGGATGCCATAATGCTTTGCTTTAATATTATAATTAAGATAATACCCAGTCCTTTTTTGTTTCTGGGATAACTCGTATTGAATGTTGTTTTTTTCATTTGAAGATTCAGCCAGCTCAGTTTTGACGATGACTTCCACGGAAGATGACAGTGATCAGTATGAGGACGATTCTGACTCAGGTACTTATAGATCCCTTTTAACCCTTTGCTTTCTTAGGAAACACCTTTAGGGTGGGGTATGTTTTATGTTAATGGAGTGAATGGTGTTCAAGCAAGTAAAGGGTTAATTTCTGAGTTTTTGCTCACCTGAGAACAACGTGCTCAAGGTGAGCTTTTGTGATACCACTTCGTCTGGCATCTGGCGTCAACATTTTAGCTTGTGAACATGCTAGAGGCCACAGTTTTCATCCAATATTCATCAAACTTGGTCAGAATGTATGTTGACCTGAAATCTTGGATGACTTCATTATTGGATTACCTTGGGTCAAAAAGAGGTCACTAGGTCAAATCTTAGAAAAAAGCTTGTGAACACACTAGAGGCCCCATTTATAGCCCAATCTTCACCAAACTAGATCAGAATGTTTGCCTGCATGAAACCTTGGATGAGTTCTTAACTGGGTCACGTGGGGTCAAAAAGTAGGTCACTTGGTTAAATCTTAGAAAAAGCTTGTGAACACACTAGGGGCCACATTTATAGGCCAATCTTCATCAAACTTGGTCAGAATGTTTGTCTGCAAGAAATCTTGGAAGAGTTAGTTATTGGGACCTAAAAGTAGGTCACTAGGTCAAATAGAAAAAAGCTTGTGAACACACTAGATGCCCTATTTATGGTCCATTCTCCACCAAACTTGATCAGAATGTTTGCTTTCATGAAATCTCAGACAAATTCATAACTGGGTTACGTTGGGTCAATAAGTAGGTCACTAGGTCAAATTTTAGAAAAAGCATGTGAATCCACTAGAGACCACATTCATAGCCCAATCTTCATTAAAACTTGGTCAGATTGTTTGTCTGCATCAAATCTTGGATGAGTATAGTATTGGGTTACTTGGGGTAAGAAAGTAGGTCACTAGGTCATCTTTTAGAAAAACCTTGTGAAAACACTTAAGAGGCCACATTGATGGCCCAATCTTCACAAAACTTGGCCAGCATGTTTGTCAGTATGAAATCTTACATATGTTTTGAAGTCGGTCATGTGGATTCAGTGGGTTACTTGGTAAAATTGTAGAAAATGATATCAACCCACTGGCCACACTAATGGTACAATCTTCACCAAAGATTTCCAAAGTAAAAAAACTCTTCATTACTTGATGCCAGATTTGAGCCTACTAAAAGCCTGTGCCATCTGGTGAGCGATTAAGGGCCATCATGGACCTCTTGTTATTAATATTATTATTATTTCTAATGTTAATGGTGAATTGTGATAATGGCCCTGCAGATATTTGTAATTTTCATTCCTTTTATAATCATATTTTTGTTCCCATCATCCTTCAGATCTTGAAGGTGGCTATGACATTGGCTCATTGGACCCTGCTGAGAGTCTGTTAGGAGGAATCAAAGAGAAGCAGTATTTCTGGCAGTATAATGTGCAGTCCAAGGGACCCAAGGGGACACGGGTCCATTTTGACCTAGAGGAGGATCCACATGCTCTCAATGATTTTGAAGACCCTGTGTTTGATCCTTTGAACAGTAAGATTTCTGGCATAGGCTTCAGTGTTAAACATGGAGGCAAGGCCAGGAAGGGAGATGGAAACGACATTGTGCCTAGCCCCAGAAAGTTGTGTCAGATCGGACTTCAGTTGCGCAAAATATCTCGCCAGATCAGTGACTTTGTGCCAGTAAGTGAGCTGCCTTCAGCTGCAAGAAGCAAATCCAGAAAGGAGAAAAACAAACTGGCTTCTAGGTAAGTTTGGTTGTAAAATCTAGGTTCTGTGTTATTGCCTCTGCAGGACAGTTAAAATCAGTCCCATTGCCCATTCAGGCTGTCTATACATCTGTCTAATTCATTTTCAGATGTATATGTCAACCCCTGTGACATTTTTTGATTGAAAAAATGAAAGTGTAATTATTGTTAGATTGAAGTCACATTGACCAGTTGTCTTAGACTCTGTCGTACTTATTTGAGTTCAAGGTCAAGGTCAGAAGATGAGGGTACGGAGAATGTTGACACATGATATAAACCATAACAAAGTAAGAACCCTTGTAATGCATTGAAATGTAGATGGTGTGATCATCTTATTATTGTAATGAGAATGTTGAACAAGGGTCCTTGCAGTTAGTTTGCTGTCTTTGGTTGCACAACTCCACTTACTTTGAAGATGTCCTATATGGAAACAAATTATCTGTTGTTAGTGGGACTGGTTTAACTTCAAATATCTAAATTCAATCATTTCTTCAATAGAACTTAAATCTTTTCAATGGTTATGGCACTGTGGAGACACTTTTAACATAAAAAGTTCATGGGAAGATTTGTGGCATTTACACACAGGACAATCTTCAAATTTTATTATGCTCCCGAAATAAAAAAATGGGGGAGCATATAGTTGCATTGCTGTCTGTCCTGCATTCGCGTCTGGCCCATAACTTTGTTATTTGAAGTCTCATTTTAAAATAATTTGACAGAAATTATTGCCATATCGCGCAATATTAGGTTCGCTATCTTGAAGGTCAAGTTAACACCATGACCTTGAAGCAAAATTGTGTCTGGTCCATAACATTGTTATTTATAGTTGGATTTTAAAATTATTTCACAGAAATTATCACCATATCGCATGCAAAATTTGGGCCGCTACCTTAAAGGTCAAGTTCACAGTGTGACCTTAAAGCAAAATCGTGTCAAGTCAGTACATTTTTTAGTCTTTTTAGTCTTCCTTATTAAATACAATACACAATTAATTTCTTGAATTCTTTGTCATTGTTAGTATGACCAGTTCCATTGTTCCCCAAGTTAACTCAGTGGTTGAAATAGCCATTCCCTTCAATCTACATTGGTACAGGTTTGATTATGTCTGATTTTATAGCACCAGATCTATTTCATTTACAAAATTCACCATCATAGTTATACAACAAACTGTTCTTGTGACAAAATACCCATTCGGGAAGCATCACCCGTCTTCAGCAATATCTTGTTGACATTGTTCAAAGTGCTTATGTTCATTTAATGAAAGGTTGTAAAGAAACTGATTTGCCCTATTTTAATTATTTTTTACCATGGTCAAGTCATGTGTGCACCGAATGCAATGAAATTAAGGCATCATAGCATTGTATTTTATATCACCATTTTCACAGGGCTAAAAGACATGTAGGGAGACATGATGAAAAATGCAATACTGTGATGGTTCCTTACATGTGTAACTGAAAATTAAGTGTTGTAAGTTCAATGCTGTATTGCAGTATAAGTTTGAAAATAAACATGAACTTTCTGTTTAAGGATAATAGTATTTAGAACCCAACTTAATATGAACCTGATCTTTAAGCAGAATCTCATTGCCTGTGCTACATTTTTAGTAAGGATTTTATTTGCATAATGATTGCATGTTCAAAAGACAGGATTTAAAATGGATCTAATAAAAAATACCTTGTCTTATTGATTATATAAGATTTTAAGGCTTTGAAACAGTGTTTAAGATCTCCATTCCATTGTTTGCGTTTAATATATATTGTCAGCCAATAATGTAGATATAATGCATTATGAAATAAATTGATTGTTATAACCGTGTCACAGAGCCTGTCGCCTGAAGAAGAAGGCTCAGCATGAAGCTAATAAGATCAAGCTACATGGGTTGGAGAAAGAACACCGTCAGTTGCTCATTGTCATGAAGGGGATGCAGAAACATCTCCGTGAGCGACTCTATACTACCGGCTCCTCTGATGGCCGATCCATGATCCAAATGCTAGAAGAGCTTAAACAAGAACATCTTGGTAAGTAACAGGACAAAATCATCTTTCAAAATGATACGACTCATTAATTTATTTAGCAAGGACCAAGTTTGCTACTTAACAGTGAATTAATGTATTCTTGAAATCTGGGTGGCGTCTGATAAAAAAAAAAATGCAGAACAAGAATTGTAAAACTTTTCAACGTTTCCTCTATGTTAATATTGCCTGTCTGCAGCACAACTTTGTCAGCATGAAAGACCTAGGATTTAATGTAAGCCAGTCTTTCAGCTGATATGTGGTGTACATGTGGTCCTACCAAGATATATGTCTTGGATCTTCCTTCAGCAAAATAGCTGGATGTAACTTTAATGGCCATAATTGTGTTACTATTGCAAAGGACAAAACAAATAATTTTGGAAAAAAATCACATTTGCGCCAAGACGGTGAATGTTACACAGGGATTTTTAAAACTTTTTTCGTTGTACAAAGATGATCTCGACTATCAAATACGATCAGAAATTTTTATGTCTGGAGTCTTAGATGATAGCTTCACATTACCATGATTTTTTTGTTTTCTTTTTTTTAATCATTTCTAAAACAAAGCATTTATTGCACATGCTGTTATGTTTTATCAATTGTTTTTAGATACCAAGATTGCCGGGCACACAACTGAGTTTGTCAACAGTGTAATTAGAAAGGTGGAGGAAGGAGATGCATCAGGTGGTATACAGATTCATGCAACGAGATCTTACCCCAAGGAACTGCACAACTAGATACTACACCTTGTTCAAACCAGCAACGAGATCTTACCCCAAGGAACTGCACAACTAGATACTACACCTTGTTCAAACCATTGAGTTACATCACTGTTTTCATTTGCTGATCAATCAGCCAATCAGTTTGCACAACTGATGATACATGACTATTGCACTGGAAACAATTCTCTTGCCCAAGCAATTGACCTTACATACAGCTATTAAATTGAAAAGTCAAGTGACCAATCACTTTGCAGGAACGGTATTGTGAAGCTGTTGTTTTTTTTGCAACACTTTTTAACACTTTCATTGGTCAAGCAGTGTACATCAGCATTTTTATTGACATGTCTCGACTAATCACTTCATAGAAATGGCATTACTAAACCGTTTTCATTTAAATGCTTAAATCACCCAAGCAGGTGATTTTACATCAGAGTGACAAGCCAAGTGACCAATCACTTCGCATAACTTGTGTTGCTGGACCATTTTCATGGAATCACTTTCATTGTCCAAGCTGTTGCTTTTACACTGGTTTTGTGATTGACCAGCCCAGTGACCAATCATTGCAGAGTTGTCACCTGCTATTTCATCTTTCCATCATGCCCTGGATAGAAATATTGATATCAAATTGTTTTTGAACCAGCTTGAAATACAGTGACATTTTATGAACCATAACAAAGTAACAACCATTGTTATTCATTGAAATGTAGATGGTGTGATCATCTTATCATTTGGCATACAGTCTACTGTTTTTGTTTCAGATGCCTTTTCCATCACCTAGATACAATATAGCTTTGACATCCAGTCAGTTAATGTGACTTATTTGCATGTTACCCAGGTCACCATGAATTTAACACAGTAAAAGTCATAATATACAAAAGATATTAACAGATTTTAATTTAAAATTTTACGAGGGGTACCTACCAGTACTTTTTTTTCAAAACTATCTTTCTTAAACATTAGCATGTGCATAAGGGGAAATTTAGCTTGTGGAATAGAGATAATGTGGTGATCTTTATGTGGAGAATAGTTTATTGACAAAAATGCCTTATAAAATGTGGTCAGTAATTGTATTTTCCTATGGTTGTATATAAATTGTAAAGCAATGATTTTGTCATACAAATATAAATCAGTTTGTTTTTATTTGGTTATTGTTTATATCGTTATGCTCTTCAGAATCTATCAATGTTTGGTAAATTTTGGGTTAAAGATTGTACATAACTATTCATGGTAAGTTTCTTATTTTCTGAAACTGTGTGAATTGTATGTGCTTAAATGATCTCATTTTTTGTGATTATATTTTCATTCTACTTGTACAGATAAAAACAAGATTTATGTTTACAAACTATGTATATGCATGAACTGAACATTGTTTTCTCAATTCATTTAGTGTGTAGTACTTTTAGACCTTTTCCTATAATCTTACCACATTATGTCTAAAACATATAAGGCACTTCATTTGTGATATTTCTATTACATTTTTATTCTTCCATGTAACAAATTTCTTCTCAAAAGGAGGGGATATTTAAAGTTTGATAGCAATAATATATTTTCTGTTACATTTTGCAAAACAAAATGATAACTATGCAATCCTAAAAGTGTAACAAAAATTGTTACAAGTTTTTTTCCTCTTGTTTTGATGCAACACTTCTTCTTCCTCTTTTATAGAGAAGATTTGTAAATCATTTTAGTTAAATATAATCAGGTTTTTTGTTTTTTATACTTTATGACATGTGTCTCAATCATTTGCTTTTTTTAAGTGTCCCCTCTCCTACTAAAAAATTATCATGGTATGTTTAATATAAGGGTTGTATGAAATGCTCTCAAAATATTCAACTAAAAGTAAACATGGCTCAATAAAATACAATTTTTGGGTCAGTATATTAAAGAATAAGCATAAAAAAGAAACATGATTTTTGTTCTATATAAGGTGATGTTGCCATAGATATGTTCAAAAAAGAAAAACTGAATGGATTGTGTGAATCTTTTTGCCTCTGCTTAACTGTGAGCAAGATGCTGTATGGAACTACTGTGGAAAAATGTTTTGTATTAAAAAACTGATTGTTACCTAAATTGTGTTATTTCAGAGGGAATTGATCTTTAAAGTAAATAATAATAAATATGATTTGACAATAAAATACAAAACATAAAGTTATGAGGTAACTGTGTCTGTCTCTTTTGGATTACATAAACAAGCTAACATGATTATTTTATTTCAATATCAAAACACTCATATTGTTTGACAGTTGTAATGTTTGTTTTTCTTACTGCTATTTAACTTCCTAGACAGAATGTTTACTTATTGTTAATGCATTCAGCTTCCAAGATGAGATGTTATATAATTATTTTTGTCAGTCATTCAATATCTTGGACAAAATGCTATAATTATATCTAATTGCTAAGGAATTCAATGAAGAAAGTGGTATTATGTGTGAAATTGTTATTTGTGCCTGAACTATTTTTGTATTGTACAAAATTAGTATGGCATTAAAATAGGTTTTCAAAAAAAAGGTGACATTAAGCAGTCCCAGACTGTGTCTTGTTATATCCATCAGTTCCAATGGCTTGCACAACTTTCTCAGTTTTTACAGAACTTTAGTGAACTTCACAATCTTACTGACATACACTTGAAGGTGCATAATGCATAGCAGGTACAAGTGTAACTATAAGGGTCAAGGCCACACTAAAGGTAAAATTAAGGGTCAGTCCATGTAACTGGCTACTGTTACTGTACATTAATGTCTTGGCCATTACTTTTCACAGGTGTCAATATATTCAATCAAACGTCACCATCTTATTGACCTCTTGTTGAAGCTGTGTTTTAAATACCATTTGCAAGTGCACCCAACTCTTATCAAGTTTTTATCTAAGCGGGCATATGTTGATTCCAATTTCTTGTTTCGGACATTGTTTATTCTCAACTGAGAGAAAACATAATTTATTCCTTATGCCACATTTTTCATTGCCAGTACTAAATTTTTAGTTATTTGCTAACAATTTAATGCATTAGAAGCCTGGTGTATTGATAAATATTTAAATTAAATAGTATCGATTATGATCAGAGAGCTCTCACATTGTTTACCATATGTGATCATTTTGTGCTTAGAAAGCAAAGAGTAAGTCACATCGTTAATGGTAACTTACTGATGTGTGAACCTTTCCTTTGTTTTGTTAATATTTTTTTTTTATAGTTCGTTACATATTTCTGATTGTGTACAGCAGTTATGATTTTACAGTTTGTTTTTGTTTTCAAAACATTTTATTGTATTGAATATCTTTTATTTTGTTATCTTGTTACTGTAAACACATTGTTAATCATTAACAGAATAATTTACTGTTAGGAATAATTTGATGTATAAAACTATGTAAAGTAACTGACTTTAAGTTGATGAATTGTTCAGTGCTTTGATTCATTAATCATTGTAAGATCTAATGCATGCATGAATGTTGGTACTTTTTTATGTATGGGAACACCGTCAAGAAATAAAAATTAAATAGCAGTTAAGTTAATTGTGTTTGGTTTGTTCAAACACAATGTCTAGCATTTAAGCAAGTGAATATCTATCAGGTATGTCAGAAAGAAATTCACCCTGAATAATCTTGCGTCCATTTCCAGGGATTTAAAAGTATAATCAAATATTTCTTTGTTTTTGTTTAAACAGTGTGCTTTTTTTTTAGCATTTTCTCCCATTAATGTCAGCGTTTGTACATAAAACTCATTACATACATTTGTCTGATAAAAACCTATGAATGTCTGTACAGTTATATAATTGTGATCATTTTCTGAGAATACTGGCGAAAATTCTGTGTCCTTTTTCTTCATGTGTATAAACATTATGTCATTTGATGAAGGTCTCACTAGGAGGGTGTGAGGCTTCAATGGTTAAGTGGTTAGAGCATCTGACCAGTGCCGACCTCATTACCATGTGGGTTCAAGTCCCACCCTGCCAGCAGGAGAGCTTACATGTGGGGAGGTCTAACAGCTTTAGTGACCATAGCCTAATGTTCTACCCATACATTTGTCTTGGGGTCTTCCATGACTATTATTAGCTGATGTTCCTAAAATGACCAAAATGGTGTGATGTTTTAAAACAAAATACTAGCAAATTCAATGGTTGGGTATTTCATCACCAACGTCTGAAGTTATACGTACATGAGATAGAATTTCCAGAAAACAGTCATAAAAGTCTACAATTTCTTTATACTTTCTTAATTGATAATTATTTAGTATTTTTAAAACAAATTCAATGTGTGTACTGTTTTTGCTAATTTAATGACAGCCCTAAGATGACATCAGTTTAAGTTAACCTTTTATAAAAATACTATATGATTTGTGCAATTATGTCATTGGTGATCAAAATGTAAACAGCAAACCAAATGTCTTTTTTTTATCCATCATTTTTTGACACAATTTCAGTGCTTTAAATTAAGCATTTTTCCTTTCGCTATAGCTAATACAAGAAAGTTGTCTTGCTTGCCTAATTTGTACATTTAATTATATATAAAATATGTAAACAAAGGTCAGCTAAACATGGTTTCAAGATCTTTAAAGAAGAGGAGTATTAACCTACATCCAGAGTCCCTCCTTTAGTTTGAACCAATTTGTTAACATTCAATTGTAAAACAAGTTCTTCATTATATAATTGTTAATCTCTCACTGCCCACTTCCTGGGTAGAACCAGTATTCAGGTAGTTACTACCTGTGCTGTAAACATTTTATGGTCAGTTGGGGGTTTGAATACCATTTTGAGACCTCCTATGAGTCTACCATTTTGAGACCTCCTATGAGTCTACCATTTTGAGACCTCCTTAGAGTCTACCATTTTGAGACCTCCTTAGAGTCTACCATTTTGATACCTATGAGTCTACCATTTTGAGACCTCCCATGAGACTAATATTTGAGACCTCCTATGAGTACCATTTTGAGACCTCCTATGAGTCTATCATTTTGAGACCTAAGAGTCTACCATTTTGAGACCTCCTATGAGTCTACCATTTTGAGACCTCCTTTAAACCTCAAACTGCTGGCTCTCATTCAGGGCTTTTCAGTATGACAGTTTTGAAGTAACTTGGCCACTGTTTTTATATTTGTGGGGTTTTTGTTTTTTAAATTTACCTTTTACTTAACTTTTTTGAGCCACAATGAATAATAGAATAAAATATTACATTTGATCAGTACATTATATGTAAACAAGCTATCCATTAAAAGATAACCTTGTCTAAGATGCTGGTGTCATGATACTTTTCCAGCTTTTGTTTCTGTGTTCAGCCTAGTACTTTTCCGAACTGTTAAATAAATGCAGTAATATATCCTGCATATATGTCAGTCATAAACAAGATGCCTCGATAGTGATGCAACAATTTCAATGCATTAGAACTATGGATCATGTGTGATGTATGTCTCATCAGTGAGGCAATGATCTATTCACACAAAGATAGGATACTTCAAGCAGCTCAATTAACAAATCTGATTATTGTAAAATGTATATATGTTACCCATTTAGAGACCCAGTGGTTCAAATGCTTCCCACCCACATAGATGGCGCCCTACTTTGTGATATTGTTGCTAACTGACCACAATTGCAGGTTCCTACAGCTGCTTTTTACATAATCAAGCGAGGGATGTCTCAGCAGTCTGATTATCTCTTGTTAAACCAAGTGTCCTATCTTTGTTTGTAGAGGTCTTTGATTATTCATCTGTTTATAGTTCATGCAGAATAATTACTATGTATGCAGAGCCCATACCAATACACACCGGTATTTGAACCGTGATAAATTCAACTTTCCATTCATTGTATATTGCCATTGTACTACTCATGTCCTCTCATGTCCAGTCATTGGTGTTGTCAGCCTTACCAAGGGTGCATTTCACTAAACTCTGTGTTTCTCTATACTCTGTGGAAAGTTTATCTAAACTTCGTGCAAAGTTTTTCTAAACTCTGCAAAGTTTCACTTATTCTGTAGAAAGTTTCTCTAAACTCTGTGGAAAGTTTTTCTAAACTCTAGAAAGTTTCTCTAAACTCTGTGAAAAGTTTCTCTTAACTCTGTGGAAAGTTTCTCTAAACTCTAGAAAGTTTCTCTAAACTCTGTGGAAAGTTTCTCTAAACTCTGTGGATGTTTCTCTAAATGCTGTGGAAAGTTTCTCTAAACTCTAGAAAGTTTCTCTAAACTCTGGAAAGTTTCTCTAAACTCTGTGGAAAGTTTCTCTAAAAAGTTTCTCTAAACTCAGTGGAAAGTTTCTCTAAACTCTGTAGAAAGTTTCTCTAAACTCTGTAGAAAGTTTCTCTAAACTTTGTGCAAAGTTTTTCTAAACTCTGCAAAGTTTCACTTATTCTGTGGAAAGTTTCTCTAAAGTCTGTGGAAAGTTTCTCTAAACTCTGTAGAAAGTTTCTCTAAACTCTGTGGATGTTTCTCTAAACTCTGTGGAAAGTTTCTAAACTCTGTAGAAAGTTTCTCTAAACTCTGTGCAGTTTCTCTAAACTCTGTGGATGTTTCTCTAAACTCTGTGGAAAGTTTCTAAACTCTGTGGAAGTTTCTCTTAAGTCTGTGCAAAGTTTCTCTAAACTCTGTGGATTGTTTCTCTAAACTCTACACTTAAACTTCACTTAAACTGTTAACCAAGTTTAACCATACTCTGTACAAATTCCGATTAAACTGCAAACAAAATATCACTTGAATGTATAAAAAAATTTAAGTTAACATTTAATATTGAAGAAATTCCTTCACTGATGTGGACAAATCAGTATGAAATTAATGCAGGCTTCAGTGTGGGGACTTAAATTGTAAAACTGTTTAGTGAAATGTATCTCAGTTTCTCCTATTTGTTGTTACAATGTACATCAGAATATTTGTATCAGAGTTGTGATATAGATTGAATAATGAAATGCAGGGACTGCACTGTGATAGAATTTTAGTTATGCAAATTTTGAATTATACTCCATTCCAGCTTATTAATTTGCTGCTTTCTGATTGGTTGAAAGTATCGGGTTACACTTTGGATGTCAAATATGTACCTTTTAATTGTACATATTAAATGTTGTTTAGTTTTGTAAATGAACAGAAAATACATCTTGTGATAGGTTAAAATTTATTTGTATAAAAACATTTTTGGTAAGGATAGCTTCTGGTGACATTATAATCTATATGATAGGCAGAATTTGGCCTTACCACTTAAAAAATTGAAGTTTTTTTTTTCTCACATTTGTGTCCCTGCATTTTATTTGCCAAATCACTAAACATTTAACATTGTATAAATACTTAACATTCAAATTATTAAAGAATATTTGATTTGGTTTAAATAATACACATGTCCTCAATAAACATTATAAAAATGAATGTGATAATTTTTTTTTTTTTTTAAATAAAAAAAAAAATTGTAAAAACAAAATGTAAAAATAAAATACAGTAAAATGTTTATTGGGTTGATCTGTTATAATTGAAAAAAACATACTCAATGAAAGAAATGGAAAATTATAATTTCACAAACATTTACATGATTATTTTAATGAAATCTATGGCTATTAAATAAACGATCCTTAATAAATATATTTAAAGTAAAATTAAAAAATGCTTGAGGAGCATATATTTATGTTAAATTGTAGAATCTTTTTTAAGATGGAAACATTTATCAAGTCTTTTTTAATTCTAGTAAGAAGAGTCGAGCAGGAAACCAGTCCGGAAGATTTTTCTTTTCCAAGTATTTTTGTATTGTCTGCCTTTTGATATTTTTCTTACACGAGTTGGGGTATCATAAAAAAGACCCTTTTTATTTGATTGATAACAAATTTGATAATCTTCATCTTAAAACCTGTTTATATATTTTCAAAAAGTTACAGATTTTTTTAATTGATATATACTTTAAAGAGATACTTCTTTAAACAAAAAGTCAATAGATTTGTTTTTCTTGAAAACTCCTTTGTCTATTTGTAAATGATTTGATAAACTTAGAACTTATTCATGAATAAACATATATCTTAACATTAATAAAGCAATGGATAAGATGTTGTTTTCAAGAACTGGTAATGTATTACTTATTTTTTTCTGACATTAGAAACTTGTATTAACTTCGTTTTATCTGTTTATAAAACCTTTTGTCTTTTTTGTGTATTTTTATCAAATATATCTTTTATAATGAAGAAAAATAATGTATCTTTCATTTGTGCAATACATTGATTCATGATTGTAAAGTATACTGAAAGTCTTTCACATGTGTACAAATTCTGAATGATATTTTCATTGTTTGTTGAAAAATGTTTTCGATTGTTTTTTGATCTGTGGTAATATACATAGCTTGTATACATTTTGTACACAATGTTTGTATATATCAGTGTAAGAATCTTTTTTTTTCTTCGTTTTTCTTTACAGACTAATATTTTCAGGATGGTTTGTAAAGAAATCTATTGTCCCTATGATAAAGTCTGTATATATTTGTTGAGAATAGACTTTTGTGAATAGTGTTAGACATTTATTATGTTGAACCTATATTCTATGACATATTTTATGATTCAGAGTTTTAGTAAAAACATGCATATTTCTGTTCTTTTTTTTTTCTCGTAAAAGTTGATGTTCTCTATTCAATGCTGAAAAATAAATAAACTGGAACCTAATCAAAATAGTGTTGGATTTAGTTTATTTAGTGTCCAGAAATTTGTTTATACAACTTTCCTCTTACTCTGTGCCTACTATTCACCTTTGTGAACAATACTGCTCCACAGCTTGAAGCTGTCTACACTGCTGGCTGCTCAGTCTCCAGTTATATGTATAATAACCTTTACATAGTATATTTATACCGGCCACAATAGCTCAAGTGGTAGAGTGTTGGCTTGCAGATATGAAAGGTCGCGGGTTCAAACCTCGGGCGGTCAAACAAAAGACAACACTTGGTAGAAGTGGCTTCCCTCCTAATGCTCGAGGCTAAGGGGATAGCAACCCATGTGTGCACATACATGTATGTGTATTTAGAAGTAAAAGACATCTTTTATGTGCAATAACTTTTGATTACTGTTTCACTTCAGTTCATGACACAGAACCACATAATCTGTGCTTCAGATATATTTAAGTTATTGCATCATTATAGAGACAATAAATTGTTCAAGACTGTCATATAGACATGAGGTTACATGAGATTACAGGGCTGAAAATGGAAATAAATTACTTGAAAAGTGTTGCAATGATTTTGATTCTCCCAACCCTTAAATATCAGGATCTAGAGAAGGACACCATACAATCAGGGTCAGAGGTAGTATATAGAAGGAAACTCAGTTCATACACTCGAGGATCAGAGGTAGTATATAGAAGAACATGAAGTTCATACAATAAAGGATCACAGGCAGTATATAGCAGGACAACAAGTTCATACAATCAAGGATTAGAGGCAGTATATAGCAGGACAACAAGTACATACAATCAAGGATTAGAGGCAGTATATAGCAGGACAACAAGTTCATACAATCAAGAATTAGAGGCAGTATATAGCAGGACAATCAGTTCATACAATAAAGGATCACAGGCAGTATATAGCAGGACAACAAGTACATACAAACAAGGATCAGAGGTAGTATATAGCAGGACAACAAGTTCATACAATCAAGGATTAGAGGCAGTATATAGCAGGACAACAAGTTCATACAATAAAGGATCACAGGCAGTATATAGAAGGACAACAAGTTCATACAATAAAGGATCACAGGCAGTATATAGCAGGACAACCAGTTCATACAATCAAGGATCAGAGGTAGTATATAGCAGGACAACAAGTTCATACAATCAAGGATTAGAGGTAGTATATAGAAGGACAACAAGTTCATACAATCAAGGATCAGAGGTAGTATATAGCAGGACAACAAGTTCATACAATCAAGGATTAGAGGCAGTATATAGCAGGACAACAAGTTCATACAATCAAGGATCAGAGGCAGTATATAGCAGGACAACAAGTTCATACAATCAAGGATCAGAGGCAGTATATAGCAGGACAACAAGTTCATACGATCAAGGATCAGAGGTAGTATATAGCAGGACAACAAGTTCATACAAACAAGGATTAGAGGCAGTATATAGCAGGACAACCAGTTCATACAATCAAGGATCAGAGGTAGTATATAGCAGGACAACAAGTTCATACAATCAAGGATCAGAGGTAGTATATAGCAGGACAACAAGTTCAAACAAACACGGATTAGAGGTAGTATATAGCAGGACAAGTTCATACAAACAAGGATTAGAGGCAGTATATAGCAGGACAACAAGTTCATAAAATCAAGGATCAGAGGTAGTATATAGCAGGACAACAAGTTCATACAATCAAGGATCAGAGGTAGTATATAGCAGGACAACAAGTTCAAACAAACACGGATTAGAGGTAGTATATAGCAGGACAACAAGTTCATACAAACAAGGATTAGAGGCAGTATATAGCAGGACAACAAGTTCATACAATCAAGGATTAGAGGCAGTATATAGCAGGACAACAAGTTCATACAAACAAGGATCAGAGGCAGTAAATAGAAGGACACCAAGTTCATACAATCAAGGATTAGAGGTAGAATATAGCAGGACAACAAGTTCATACAAACAAGGATCAGAGGTAGTATATAGCAGGACAACAAGTTCATACAAACAAGGATCAGAGGTAGTATATAGCAGGACAACAAGTTAATACAATCAAGGATTAGAGGCAGTATATAGCAGGACAACAAGTTCATACAATCAAGGATCAGAGGTAGTATATAGCAGGACAACAAGTTCATACAAACAAGGATCAGAGGTAGTATATAGCAGGACAACAAGTTCATACAATCAAGGATCAGAGGTAGTATATAGCAGGACAACAAGTTTATACAATCAAGGATTAGAGGCAGTATATAGCAGGACAACAAGTTCATACAATCAAGGATCAGAGGTAGTATATAGCAGGACAACAAGTTCAAACAAACACGGATTAGAGGCAGTATATAGCAGGACAACAAGTTCATACAAACAAGGATCAGAGGCAGTATATAGCAGAACAACAAGTTAATACAATCAAGGATCAGAGGTAGTATATAGCAGGACAACAAGTTCAAACAAACACGGATTAGAGGCAGTATATAGCAGGACAACAAGTTCATACAAACAAGGATCAGAGGTAGTATATAGCAGAACAACAAGTTAATACAATCAAGGATCAGAGGTAGTATATAGCAGGACAACAAGTTCATACAATCAAGGATTAGAGGCAGTATATAGCAGGACAACAAGTTAATACAATCAAGGATTAGAGGTAGTATATAGAAGGACAACAAGTTCATACAATCAAGGATCACAGGCAGTATATAGCAGGACAACAAGTTCATACAATCAAGGATTAGAGGTAGTATATAGAAGGACAACAAGTTCATACAATCAAGGATCACAGGCAGTATATAGCAGGACAACAAGTTCATACAATCAAGGATTAGAGGTAGTATATAGCAGGACAACAAGTTCATACAAACAAGGATCAGAGGTAGTATATAGCAGAACAACAAGTTAATACAATCAAGGATCAGAGGTAGTATATAGCAGGACAACAAGTTCATACAATCAAGGATTAGAGGCAGTATATAGCAGGACAACAAGTTAATACAATCAAGGATTAGAGGTAGTATATAGAAGGACAACAAGTTCATACAATCAAGGATCACAGGCAGTATATAGCAGGACAACAAGTTCATACAATCAAGGATTAGAGGTAGTATATAGAAGGACAACAAGTTCATACAATCAAGGATCACAGGCAGTATATAGCAGGACAACAAGTTCATACAATCAAGGATTAGAGGTAGTATATAGAAGGACAACAAGTTCATACAATCAAGGATTAGAGGTAGTAAATAGAAGGACACCAAGTTCATACAATCAAGGATTAGAGGTAGAATATAGCAGGACAACAAGTTCATACAATCAAGGATCAGAGGTAGTATATAGAAAGACACCAAGTTCATACAATCAAGGATCAGAGGTAGTATATAGAAGAACAAGTTCATACAATCAAGGATCAGAGGTAGTGTATAGCAGGACACTAAGTTCATATTCAATCAAGGATCAGAGGCAAAAATCAAGGAATGTGATATTACTATATGTTGCTTAATAAATATCAGTAAGTAAATTAAATGTTGCCAATCCTGTCTGTCAGGAGTCACCGTTTCAAAATTTCTCAAAATGCAAAACTTGTCCCTTTATATAAATTAAATCCATTTAACAGTCAATGTATTAATAAAATAAAAATAATCAAATATAGCAGAATATGGGGTGAGATATAAAACTATGTTAGAGACAGTTTAAAAAGTGAAGATGGCGCAAAATTCTACCGAACTTAACCAGCAGTTTAGTGGTACAATCTTTTCCAATCCAAACTTTCGACACATGTTTTGATCACAGTTCTAATCGACAAGTTTAGCAAAGATACTTAAGTCCAAAATTACTCAGTAAGGCCATGATATATGGTCAATCTTCTGATTGTAATGTTAATATTCTAAATAAGACCAAACCAACCGTATGAATTATTTTGTCTGCTCTTTTTGAAATATTGTTTCAAATTAAATACGAGTATGCCTTCAAATAGAGAAGGGAAATAACATTGACATGCTTACGTAAATAGCGTAGCTGAAGTTACTTCCCTTATACGCTTTATTGTTAAATGGCACTTTTGGACGAGCGCATGGATATTGGTATTTACACTTAAGTTACTACGTTTCATTTTGTTCAAAAGCCTACTGTGTCAATTTATGCATTTTAACTTGACACACATGTATCTACAGTGTTTGTTAGAATAACTATACATAGTATAACACGTTTACATGTTTAGTGTGTGAACAGTACTTTTCGTGAACTTGCGAGAAGTCTTCCCGCTCATCGGTCTCTGTTCCCATCATGGCCACGCACGTAAGTTTTGTATACAACAAACATGTGTACACTCAATTTGTTTAAGCATAATTTAGCCAAGCGCTGCTCACGATATCTATCCGTTATCTATCCGTTATTCTCATATATGATTCTTATGGAGTCGAGCGTTTAGTTTCCGCACCGAACAACGCAGCATTAAGAAATAGATAGTTTCCATGTGATGTCGAAAGCACTGTTAAGACAGTTTAAGGCAGTCATCTTTGAAGGCAGAAGCTAATGCAGGCCGAATTCTGGAAAAAAACTCACCACTGTGTTTTTATTTTTCAGTCTATTTTACTGAATTTTATATCACACTTAACAGCTTTTATGAAGTATTTTAAATATCAAAACTATATATTTTGATAGTTTAAAAGGTAAAAAATACAATCAAAAAAGATACACTATTCATTTTGTTTAAGGATGTGCCAATAATTTTATTCATGTGTATTAATTCTTTGTGCATTTATCAAATTTAAAAAATATTTATTTGAAAAATATGAATTTCAAGAGCTTTACAATGGTGTACAGCTTTTAATCTTTGGACGACAAATGAAGAAATTACAAGAAAATAAAATTTACGCTTCTATACAATTCATCTGAAAGTCCCTTGAAGTTGATATCAAAGGTGGCCTCCAAGATAAGGGATCTTCACTGATGTGGAAAATATCTATAGTTCGTTGGGTATTTAATATTGGTGTCAAAAGAATATTTTTTGTTTTTCTATTAATAACCTTTTTAATATAAATGATTGCGATTATTGCTGTAATTGCAAAGTAAAATGATGTACAAATTAAACTTATGCTAAAAGTTCACATTATTTCAACGCCGAAGAACAGTAACATTTATTAACGAATGGCTTGAATATATATTAATGGTGGTAGGTGTTGCAGCAGACGTACTCTGGAAAACATGAAGCAATATATCTTCGTTATTAAAGTTAGGCTATGTGCCTTTTGAGGTAATAGTGGAAATGGTCAAATGAGACTGTGAGAACAAAGGTTCAATCAAGAACATTAAATATATTGAAGTCCTCTTATAAAATATCGCGGAAAGCTCATTAAGTCTGACTGCAAACAACACAGAAAGTGTGGAGAAAGAGTCAGCCATTTTGACGATTACGAAGCAGGCCGGAAATGTAAAATATTCAGATTAACACATAGCCTACAATTATGCAGAAAAAAAATCAGGTCAGGCCAACATATTGACCCCGCGGTATATGTCAAATGAATTGCAATATCGTACTCGCATGTTTTCTACCACTCTATGAAAGTGTAAACATGCAATTGACAATTTCGAAATAAAAATAATTAATCAACAGAAACCTTTCTGCAGTTTGGTAATTAAATGTTATAGTAATCACAATGTATTAAAGTTCTTCTTAGTTTAATTGTTTCATTTTATAATTTAATTGTGAATGCCTATTGATTAGTGTTAATGTGAATGAATATGGAAGCAGAAGCCAGAAATCTTACATTGTATTTGTGATTTCAGAGAACAGAAATAAAGTCACTATAATGTGCTAATGCTATAATTTAATTTGCAAGATTTTAGTAACATTTTTTTTTCTCATTTTATATAATAATAAAGTGTACAATTTTATCTAGAACGTGGGTATACATACAGGAAATATTATTATTATAACAATAGTAATAATAGTATTACTGCCCTGCTATCTGTCTTTTCTTTGTGAACCTGTCCACATTACCGATTGCAATAAACAAACAAACACGGCATCTTTAAGTTCATGATCACTAAGGTCTGTTTCTATTATATGGAATGATCACTGAAATTGACACATTGGGAAAGTTTACTTTGCGGACCTTACCCGATAAAACACTGGTCCTAATTCGGTAAACAGCGTTCTTATTATTTTATTTATTTTTGTGTCTGCATCTTTCAAAATAACTCAGAAAAATACTATATAATCAATAATTATTTGTGTAATGTGAGGCTGCTGCAAATGTGCAAATTTATGCTTGTACACTTGAGTTTTATAGCTAATATAATACTTTTGCAACTTTTTATTCTACATATGCAACATCTTGAAAAACCTATTAAATGGTGTCGGGTTTTGCTTTTTATTTGTTTTAAACAAATCCGTGGTCTCAGGAATATATGTTATACATACTTTTTCTCGAGATTTATAGTATACTGAAAATTTTCAAATAAAACCCATTACTTTTCAAATATGTTTGTTTACCTCTTCCACTTTTTGCGTGCCATTGATGCTTCACATCAACGACTTTTCTTGTTAGTCATTATATCATCATGTTCAGCTTCAGTTTAATTAGTTCTATTGCGCGACGCCGCTGTGACTGTTTCAGGCTTTGATGTTCTTTCTTGTCCTCTTTTCGTAGTACTTCTAGCTGCTTTTGGCTTTGCTAACGGTCATTTCCAAGCATGAATTACAACTCAATGTACATTTTGTTAAAACCTGAACATGCTTTATCCAAACAAACTGCCAAAGGAAAGCAAACCATCATAATATGTGACATCGTTGACTTAATAAATAAGAAACTATTAAAACTAGACATATAGGAAACATTCGTATGAAAAACTTTCGATAAACAAATATTTCTTTTTGAAGACTTGTTCATAGCAATGCTAGGTAATACCAAGAAAATGAAAAAAGAAGATTTGATAGCGATACACTTATGGTACTTTTATCGGCGGAGAAAGACTATAGACAGATGTCTGGGTAAACCCGCCAGCGGACAACATGTCAGATGAAAGATCCATCCATATAAGTATTTTCTCCAGCCAAAGATCGAACCTACGCGGCTAAGGACCATGCAATCAGAGGGATACAACTCGGTGACACTGACCACTTGACCACAGTCTCCCTCAACCAGAAAGGGTCTAACAACATGGGAACTAGGATTGAAAATACAACGTTTTTTCGTAAGGGTTTTATTTACAATCATTCACATGTAATAAGACAAGAAAAACAGTAAGTCACCATTAAAATAAATACGTTAAGTTAATTAAATAAATACATGCTAAAACCTCGAATAAGAAAGTGTAATCACCGGTTTAGACATGAAAAGTGAACGGCATAATTACAGATCAACATATACCACTACGGTATTTGTGAACGGCATAATTACAGATCAACATATACCACTACGGTATTTGTGAACGGCATAATTACAGATCAACATATACCACTACGGTATTTGTGAACGGCATAATTACAGATCAACATATACCACTACGGTATTTGTGAACGGCATAATTACAGATCAACATATACCACTACGGTATTTTGATAATCTGCGTTGTCACAAAAAGATGCGACAAAATGAAATGTTTTGCATGAAATTAATCTTTTAAAATTGAAAGCTTTATCAAATTTTGTTCACACTTATGCAGTAATGCGGCATAGGTCATGACACAGATACATTGTTACTCACCGGTCCATAAAACTATCTGCCTACTTGTTTTGGAAGTAATCATTTCAGATACAGATCTTATAAGCCAGCGCACAGGATGATCTACGATATCATTTTATAAATGACAATTTAATGGAAATCCTTCAACTTTTTTGGATGAATGTACACGACTAGATCAATAAACTCCAAGAGATTGCCAATATGTTTGAGCAATGAAACAACAAAAAAATCTATTGACAAAATACAACTATGTAAAATAAAAGTCTTGATCTAGATGATAACTTAATCAATAAACAACACAATTTTCAGTTTACATTTACACCAATAGTGACGTACTTTTCGGCATATACAAGAATATAGTGATTGATTTCAACTTGAATCGAACGCGACGTCTAGAAATGGTTTAAAGATCTGCGGACCTAGTAAGATGAATTAAAGCGACGTGGTCGCAGTTGGTCATATATGCATTTGAGGGGTTATAATATGTTTTTGTTGAACCACAATAAATAATAAAATTGCATATTACCCCTGATCTAAGATATTGTGCATATTACCCCTGATCCAAGATATTGTGCATATTACCCCCGATCTAAGATATTGTGCATATTACCCCTGATCCAAAATATTGTGCATATTACCCCCGATCTAAGATATTGTGCATATAATCCCTGATCCAAGATATTGTACATATTACCCCTGATCGAGATATTGTTCATATTACCCCTGATCCAAGATATTGTGCATATTACTACTGATCCAAGATATTGTGCATATTACCCCTGATCTAAGATATTGTGCATATTACCCCTGATCCAAGATATTGTGCATATTACTACTGATCCAAGATATTGTGCATATTACCCCTGATCTAAGATATTGTTCATATTACCCTTGATCCAAGATATTGTGCATATTACCCCTGATCCAAGATATTGTGCATATTACCCCTGATCCAAGATATTGTGCATATTACCCCCGATCTAAGATATTGTGCATATTACCCCTGATCCAAGATATTGTGCATATTACCCCTGATCGAAGATATTGTTCATATTACCCCTGATCGAGATATTGTTCATATCAGCCCTGATCCAAGATATTGTTCATATTACCCCTGATCCAAGATATTGTTCATATTACCCGTGATCCAAGATATTGTGCATATTACCCCTGATCCAAGATATTGTGCATATTACCCCTGATCTAAGATATTGTGCATATTACCCCTGATCCAAGATATTGTGCATATTACCCCAAATCTAAGATATTGTGCATATTACCCCTGATCCAAGATATTGTGCATATTACCCCCGATCTAAGATATTGTGCATATTACCCCTGATCCAAGATATTGTGCATATTACCCCCGATCTAAGATATTGTGCATATTACCCCCGATCTAAGATATTGTGCATATTACCCCTGATCCAAGATATTGTGCATATTACCCCTGATCCAAGATATTGTGCATATTACCCCCGATCTAAGATATTGTGCATATTACCCCTGATCCAAGATATTGTGCATATTACCCCCGATCTAAGATATTGTGCATATTACCCCTGTCCCAAGATATTGTGCATATAACCCCTGATCCAAGATATTGTGCATATTACCCCTGATCCAAGATATTGTGCATATAACCTCTGATCCAAGATATTGTGCATATTACCCCTGATCCAAGATATTGTGCATATTACCCCTGAACCAAGATATTGTGCGAACATGCTGTTCTTGAAAGGCTGAAAAGTCTGAACGTTTGCAAAGTCAAAAGCGTCGTGAGGCTTTTCATTAAATTTGCCATATACACAGTATTTAACCGAACTGCGCATGGGTAATATGCATCGTGTTTATACGTCAATCGTAAACAAATTACTGATTGGCTCGTTAGTAACGCAATGCTTTAAATACATTATGAAGTGCGGATAGTGTGGTTTACTGTGTCATGTGGCTAAGTAATAATGTGCCCAGTTCGCTTTTAGTGTAAAACTATTTTAAGCCAACGGATATCTAGGCAGGAGACACAATCAGTGGAAGACCATGCATTGGCTCCACAACGGGAAACGTTGAATATTTCTCATTCTCTTCAACTAGCGACACTCGACATACACGAGTTAACTCAATCGCCACAACTTTCAAAATTAATCGCGCGAAATCTTTTCCAGCGCATGCGCGGCGACCAGTTCCGAAGGGAAGATAACTCGATCTGCCGTCTTGTTGAATGTTTGACCATCGGTCAGGGTCGAAGTCACTTGCGTTTTTGACGTCTAAGCAAGTTTCGTGCGTGTCCCTTATACCACACACGATTGTCCAACCCTTTGGAATCTGGTAACCCTGAAGGTAAACAAAATATATGGTTTGAAATAATTTAGATTAAATATGTTTGACACATTCCTTTTCTAATCTGTTTTGTTTTAAACATACTATAGAATTTAGTTACATTTTAATCGGCGCAATGTGTGGAGCGTCGGTTCGATCCCGGACCGCAACATATCAAAGTCGTTTAAAAAGAATAGTTCTACGACTGGTTGACCTGGTGTCAGGACAATGTGACTTGCTGTGGTATCTTTCCAGATGTTCACGGCATGCTATACACAGTGAAGACAGCACCATATTTTCCTCAAGTGGGTAACGTCTTAAAAACCCTCAAATTGTGCTGGTGGGAAGATAACCCCAAATTGTGATTACATTTTAATTAACACGTTGTCTTTGGTTTTTTTTTTATGTTATTGTGTGTTTGTTTTGCTAAGATATCTAGATATCATGAGCTAAGACACTAGAAGTTATATTTAAAATGGTTTGCACGGGAAATGTAGAAACACATGTACACATGCAACGCTAAAATACAAAAGTGTTCTAATTTTGTTAAAAAACATGCATTTATTCGAAAGGAAAGTGTCATTTTCAATACACGTGACCAAGATCAAATCAATGTTTTTGATAACCAAGAGGGAACCGTGCAGTTAAGAGGTACCATCAAGTTAATAAAGCTTTTATAAGGAAAACAGAACTCGAAAATATTTTACTAATATAAACGTAATTTAGACAGCAAAATCATTGGGGAAACGTTCTTTGATGAGTAACGAATCAAAACAACACAAAGATATGGGTAACAATACATGTTTTTAATCAGTGAGATTGGTGCTTTCGTTACGTACAATACTTGCATTGTCTTAAGCAGGAGCATCTTAATTTCGAAAATGCAAGAAAATTGAAATAAAGAAATGGCACAAAGGCACCTTTTCAATTGTTACGACACAATTCAATATTATGTACATTCTTCTTGTGACGGCGCGGATTTTTTATCTTTAAAATGAAAAACACTTTAAATACTTACATTGAGTTCAATCGTCTTGAGCGCCTTTCTGAAGCATCCGCCGATAGGTGGGGCCATTCTCAGAACCTCCTTCACAACATTATTGACATACGTCATTTTGTTGATCGTCTGGAAGTTGATGACGTCATTTTTACGGACGCCAAGCGCTGTTATTTCCCCCTGAGTCCTCAACCTGACGTTTTGGTCGCTTGATAATTTGGAAATGAGGAAACATGCGGCGGATGCTGTTGACGCTTGACTGGCAAACAAGAATTCAAGACATATGTTCTCTATCTCCTCATCGTCAATGACGTCACAGGAAGCACTGTTCAGGATAAGACTCAATGCACTAAGGTCACTTTTGTTTGGGGAAGCCTTGTGGTCTGTGATTGCATTCTTTATCTTCCTTACCAGCTCCTGTTTGGCACAAAGACCCTTTAAAATAAACATTTAAAATATAACTAAAACATAATTTGGTTTCAATGTACAAATATTTAACACATGTTGGTGTGTGTTCAATATGATTTGGTTTATTTTTCATAATTACCTTTTATTCGATAAAATTTTGCTCATTCAATCTAGATGCATAATTTGGCTAGAAGTCTGCTTATAACTAACCATGACATTGAAGAATAATTTCTACATCGTTATTTAATTAGAGGCTATCACTAAACTTAGATTTGAAGTATTTAATTATGCAAATTAGCCAAAATGAATAATCATATGGCTTAATGAAAATCTAAAAATAGACTTTATTTTTTAAAAGTTGATTAGATTCTGATTGTTTAAAAGTAATTTTCAAACAAAGTTAACAGTTTCTAAGGTTACATACATACCCCTTCTAGTCTAACATCTAGCAGCTCAGCATTCCGTTTCAAGATTCGACTAACCTGAGATTTATCAATTTCATATTTTTCAACTAAAACACAGAATTCTGTTTAATAAAAGAGACCTTTTCAGCGCGAGAACAATTTAGTACCCATGAAAAGGTCTAGGGGGTGGTATGGGGGTCGGGGAGCGTGGTAACCATACCTAGCTGGCTCACAGACTGGAGACAATGAAATCAAAAGAGACAGCTACTTCTTGTACCTTGGCAGAAACGTACAAGATCCACGCGATCGTATCTGAACTTATATATCTTGAGTGACATCTTACCTTCCGAAAACCAAAACCGGGCAGGTCAAGCGGAATGCTAAAAACATTGGACGTGAATCTCGTGAATGCACTGAGAAGCTTCTCGCATTCTTGCCTTTCCATTTGGAAACCAAAGAAAATCCGGCATGAAATTTCAAAAATCATGATCTTCAGTTCCTCGTAGCCTTGGATATTTGCTTTACTAGTCCATTCTTTGATGTATTGTTGTGTAATTGTTTGTATCACAGGCGCGTATCCACTTAACGCGTGGCACGTGAAGGCCTTCATGATCATTCTCTTCTTGCTCGCGTGATTTTCACCGGAAGCCATGGATACACATCCGGGCCCCAGAAGCTTGCAGGTGCTCGTCGGCCATTGTGACGTCACTAGACTGTTTTCTCCGCGTAGAATGTGTTTTATGTTGTCATAGCCAATGACTCGAACAGTTGGGTTTCCAAGAATATGCGTCATGTATATTTGACCGAAGTTTGCACGACGGGACACGAAGAAAGATGACTTTTCCTGAAATAAAATAAAGACCCTGTCTAACGTCGCTTTGAAATGCAATAGATCTGTCTTTCTTTTTCATTTTGAACAAACACTTTTAACATTATAATTGTAGCGCAGGCCGGCGCTCTCCAAGGATCACCGAGCCATAAAACAGCCACGGTTACTGTTGCTTAAACCGCGCAACTTTGGAAACCGCTTAAACCACGTCGATAAAGTGTTCAGTGCATATATTTCTAACTCTGATGTCGTTACATTATTTAAGTTCTTCTTATATATTTTACAAAACAAAATATTGCTTTATAAAAAAGGGAATATTTTTGAAAAACAAACAAACAGATAATAACAAAAGATCAGAATATCTTCATGTAACAGAAAGACCATGTCCACGATAGAATGTTTGTAGACTTGTTCCTGAACAAAATGACGTGTTAAATCGGAGAAGAAGCGTCCGTTTACCCATAGTAAAAGGTTGAGTGTTTCTCCAATCAGCGGCAGACCGAGCCATCCCGGGGGTAAGGGTCGATCACTCCGATAGTCCCGCAAACCACGGATATAAACATTCCACAGCCACGTGCAGGCGATCCCCAATACAAACGGCACGAGCAATGGACGGACCAACACGAAGAAAAGTGGGCGAAGCAAGTCAATAAACAGGATCCACATAATAGGGGCTGAGCTGAAACACGAACACCGGAAATAACGATATAAAACTATTAAATCGGTATGCCCCTTAACTTTTTCCAAAACTTGGTGTGCAGACGAAATCCATGAGATTTTTTTTTCATATTTAAGGCAGTATTCCTTTAAGTTAATGATTTTATTCTTACGTCAGTTCAATTAGTAATTTTGTGTTGCCTCAAACTAAAATGTGTTATTTTTAATCTTTTTCATCCAGCTGCTTATTTACAATTAAAACCGTTAAGAATATAAGAGAGGAAAAAACTAAAAAGAAAACCTGAAAAACAACAGCAATATCCATTAAGTAATAATCACCTCTCTTTATAATTTAAGATATTTCACCAATTCGGTTACTACGGATACAACTTGAGTTTAAATATGTATGATTCGTTACATTTCTTCGTGTTTTGCTTTTTTAATTCCACACTTCCAACTGCAATAACAAGCTTTAATTAAACATGAAAATGAACGCAATTATTTCTTTATTCCCACCACTCATACTTTATCCATTAATTCTTCACTTATAAATATAAATAAATTAAAAAGAAAGTTAATGTAGATCTGTGTTTTTTGAAGATAATTCTACTTAAAATATAGACTGTGAGGAATAATTGTACATGACAGCAAATTTATGTTTGATACTGTTTATAAAGAGTACAGTTTATCCCAATATTGTTTAACAGGAATAGATCAGTGCCATTTACGGAAAGTGTTTATTTTTGGATTAAAACAACATTGAGGATCGCTGACCCTTTCTCATTGTAACAGCGTGAATAAATTATGACCGTACCACCAAATTACACAAACTGAATGCAAATTCAATTAGTTTGTATCGGTATTTTTTAAAATGAACATAAAATAAAGCATGCAACTAATGACGAATCAAAACTTTTAATGCAAAATATACAATTGACGATATACATTACAAAAATCATACTAATATAGGCTATAAATATATGTTATTTCATTTTTGAATATTTTTATATCGAAAAAGTTTATAATAATATTGTTTACTTGTTTAAATCAAATTAGAGAACATATTAAGAAAACTTAATTAAATACCTTTCTGTGACTGTCGTTGAAGCATTGACGAATAAATGAAATTTTCCGTTGAGGCATAAATTTGCGGGAAAAGATGAATTTTGGCACAACAAGATCAACTCCATGTTTCTGTGCGCTTTGCTGTGGCAGACACTTGTTGACAATACAGGGACTAGTTCTTGAATGATAGTACTACGTTTAAAGGTGAAGGGTTATATGGTTTGGTACTTAGCGGATGGGACAAAAGTACTATTCGTAACTACCCGGACAAATACGGAGGGAGGCGAGGTGTTCCGACAGTCGTAATTCCTCCACACTTCGTCGTACTTCGGGAAATAGTAGTTCAGTTCCGGTTTTCTTCGTGGGCTAGTCGATGAACCCGTGACCTGACCAGGACGACGTAACATCTCTCGTTATAATAGCCCATGTTACGATCTGTCGTTAACCGAGAGGGTCTCCGATGGATGGAAGTTAACTCTCCCCCCCCCCCTCTCTCTCTCTCTCTCTCTCTCTCTCTCTCTCTCTCTCTCTCTCTCTCTCTCTCTCTCTCTCTCTCTCTCTCTCTCTCTCTCTCTCTCTCTCTCTCTCTCTCTCTCTCCCTCCCTCCCTCTCGCTCTCTCAAATACAAAACCATGTAAATATATGAAGTATTATTTTAAGATGTAGCTCTATTCGCACACAGTGGCGAAACAAGAATGTAGATGCAACAATGAAAAATACATTCTTAGATGTAATTTTGTCGTCTAGGTTGCAATAATTATGTCGGTGCGATATTAAAAACAAACATTTTGTTTTATGTTTTGCAATAAGTTGTGGTGAACATATCATTCCGGTAAACAAATAACTATGTAATAAAAAAAGATAATGGTCGCAGGAATATTTAATTGAAACTAAAATCGTAAACACTTTCCTAAACAAGACTTTCTTTTTTAGCGATATTTTTCGAGCAATTATATACTCTCGTCGTTTTAACTGAAAAAAAAAATAATTCTAAAACGTATCTATATTATTTACATATAAAACACGCCTACATAACAGTTGCCTACGTGAACACGTGCTCCGAATAATCTAAAAAATTTAACGACGCTGACCGAAGACTGTTTTATTACTTTTAGCTGCGTGTGGAATTTAAAATCATTCGACCTTGTTTTATTGACCGGCAAACACCTGGATAACCAAAGTGGTCAAGTTAGTCAAGAGATTACAATGACCCGTCCTTGGAATGTATAAATACATTACAGTATGCTAATCTGATATAGAAAAACATTATATTTAGATTAAGATTAGATTATTATTATTAAAATTGGAATCAAAATTAGGTAGTGATATGGATAATCCATGCTTATAATGTGACGGACAAATCCGGCTGCGTAAACAAACTTGTTAAAGTTCAGCAAAAGACCAACAAGGATAAAACATGGCATGAACACAATAAATACGACCAAAATTGTTATGAAAACGATGAAAATGTGTGGACCAATGAGGTTTCGAGCGAGAGTTTTTAAGACTATATACAATCAAAAGTTCGATGGAAACGGCGAAGGTTCGTGATAAAAAAAGGTTTCGGACAACCGAGTTTGAGACTATATACAATCAAACTTTCGATGGCACGACGAATACTCGTGGTCAGATAGCCTTATAGACTTATATAGACTTTATACAATCAAATACTTGATAGAAACGACGAAAAACGTGGCCAAATGAGGTTTCGGACAACCGAGTTTGAGACTATATACAATCGAATGTTCGCTGGAAACGACGACAGTACGTGGTCCAATGATGGTTCGGACAACCGGGTTTAGGTGTTTATACGTTCAAATATTTTGTGGTAACAAAAAAAATCGTGGTAACAAAAACAAAGCTTGTTATCCAATGACATTTCGCACAACTGTGTTAAAGACTTTATACGATCAAAGGTTCTAAGGAAACGACAAAAGTCTGTGGTCCAAAAGAGTTCCGAACTGACGAGTTTAAAGGCAGTATCCAAAGGACAAAATTTCGTGGTTCAGTGAGGTTTTACACGACCGGCTTTAAAACAATATACATCAAAGGTTCAATAGAAACGACAAAAGTTCGTGGTTTAACGAGGTTTCTCCGGTCTCTCACGACCGGATTTATGTCTATATATACGATCAACGGTCGAATTGAAACAACAGTTCGTGACCTAATGGGGTTTCTTTTATTTTTATCTCTAATATATCTTTTGTATTCATGTCATAACGTATTTTGCTGTATACTATCGTGCATAGAATCATTTTATTTTCTTGTATCGTATTTCAATGATTATTATATATTACTTTCGTCATATCCACTCTTGCTCTAAAGTATTTGTTAATATCGTATAATATTTTATATCGTCTATGTATATATCACATTGTATCGTTATAAAAACTAATCGTTATATAACCGTATCACGCAAAAGCGTTAGATAACCATCACGCAACGAGTATAATCGAACTGAGTACGGATACTCTAAACGGGACAGGATGGGTGTATGTCGGGTAAAGTGTATTTCATCATCCTCTGAATCATCATCAGATTACAGCCGTCTCACGTGACCTTTCCACGGGTCATGGTCATCAGGGGACATCTCGGGTCCTCTTAATGCCATCCAAGCGGGGAAGGAGCCTTAGTTCTCATAGGATGGGCTTCCAGAGTCACCATTTTCATTCACAAGAAAAGTCATTGATGCGAAGCATTAAAGGCAACGCAAAAAGTGGGAGCGAGTAAGAAAACATATTTGAAACGTTATGGTTTTTATTGGATAGATTTAGTAGCCACAAAACGAGTATGTATAATATATAATCCTGAGACCATAGACAAAAATAAAAAGATAAACCTGTCACCATTTACTTTTTTTTCAAGATGTTAAATATGTAGAAGAAAAATGGCAAATTAATTAAAACTTACTATAAAACTAACACGTACAAGCAGAAAATGCACGTGTGCAGCAGTCTAACATTACACAAATCATTATCAGTCAGGGAGTCTTTGTCAGGAACATGGTATCTCTTATGTTCTCAGTATCTTATTGTTTATTATCAACGCTGTTTTGCTTAAAGGCATTTTTGTATCTGGGTTATGGCAAAGAGAACAAAGTTTAGTGTTTCCTAAAATTAACCCACTTCACGCATTTTTAAGTGGAATAGAAGACGAGAATTGAGAGAACCAGTAAACAGAACGACCTGGCATGTTATTGATCCCGATGGAAATAATGCTGTTACAAAGCGAAGTTTTTACGTAATTATGTGCTAATTTGGTTAATAATTACACATTGAATAGACGTTGAGAATATAACTTAATAAACAAAGCTCCGCGTAATCCCATTAAAAATTATTACGTCATTATTTTGGCCCAATATTGTGACATGTATGACTGAGGCATACACATGACATGCATTCGTACATGGACAGTTTACATGTGTACGAAGTGAAGGGGGTTCTAAACTATTTAAATTAAGTTGAAACCAATGTTCAGCCTTTTAATTCTCCCAAGACGGCACACTCTTTCCAGAAGTTATCATTCACATATTAACAAATGAGCAGACATGAAATTTTAACCATGACTCAGAAACTTTTCAGAAAAGTTCGCTTTTTCGGAAATAACTTGAAATTGTAAACTAGACCAACGGTGTCCTGGTCGGCTTTTAGACCCTTGCCGCAATAAGGAAGGGCATCCATTATTCCAAGGTCCGCTGTTACAATGGTACCAGCGGATGCTGGGGCTGAGGGGACTGATGGGGACAATGCCCACGCAGCCTGGAGCGGTCATTTGTGGTCAAGACGTGTCCGCAAGGGCAATTAATGGGCTCGGACCACGCATGACACCGCCTACGGTTAAGAGGGGTCAGAAGTCACTGCATTGGGGTAGGGGTACGGCCACCTCAAGTGACCTCAGAGGACATGATGATGTAATGATAAGGGTTATGGGGTTAAATGGGGGTGTACGATGTTCCGGCACTTTGTTAATGATCATTTAATAGGGGTGTAATAAAGGTAGAAGTTCTACAAGGAAGGTTCGTATATGGCACCAGGAATAGTGAAGTTTATTTTACTTCTGATATGCATTTAAATAGATGGATATGCCAGCATTATTATAGGATATTGTCAAATTGTATCATTCTTTCCACAGCTGCCATTAGTATTTGGCCCGTGCCCGTACTCAGGTCGAAAGCTTCGCATTAACATTTTCTATGATGATTGCAAATTCGTTTAGTGGGTCGCCGAGAACGGCAACCCTTATAGTTATAATTGGTTTAGAAATGTTTGTGGGGTAACGTCGCAGCTTTAAGAAACGATATTATTTGAGCGGTTATGTTTATGCTATTTCTGCAGTAAAATCACCATATTGTTGTTTATGTACATTGGTGTTTGATTTCTTTTGTTTCTTAAACAACAACCACTTATGCTAATCAATAAACGTAAGAACCGTGATAAAATCACAATTAAAACCTTATTAATATAAATTGTTGATTATTGTTTTTATATTACATGACTGCACTTATTCGTATGTAAGGACAGACTGCACTTATTATCATGATTGATTAGGATGATGATTTTTATTTATTAAAACAGGATCTGTATATATACTGAATGAGTTGTTCTGTTAATAATGTTAATGTTTGTCCGAGGTATAAGATTATCAAGGCTCATATATGCAACTGCGTTGCACATTTTCTTTTGTTGAATGCTCTGTTACAACATTCTATTTTTAAATTATTTTCTGCCGACTTTAATACTCTGCCTCAACTTTTCCTTGTATATGTTCTTTTTTGAACAGCTTTCCACGCGTACGTTAGAGAGACACATACTTTAAATTCGGTTTATTGCTGATTACGATATTTGCAGACATTAAAAAATTGTCTGATTGGATATATGCCAATCAGGAGAATCCACGTATACTGATAGTTCCAAGGCGGTAACTGTTCTTCTTGTTGTGTGTGTGTGTTTGCCTATGTCAAATACTATTAAGAAACCTTGTCCTTTTTAAGGAAATTGGGCACAATTTGTGCATACACACACGCTTTTGTTTAACATTACCTCAACTGTAAGTCAATACTGTCTGTAAAAACCTCGCTCTATATGCTCTTTTCATATCTATCAATACGATGTCGACTTCTGCTTAAATAGATACCAACGTCAGAGCGGAGTATCCGGATGATGATATAACGTGAGATCAAAAGTAAATAGTCACGTGTTTTTCTTAGTTTGAAAATAGCTGTCTGTGCAGCGTGACTAAGATAGGAATCGGTTGTTACGCTCCACGTTTAACTCCTATGTAGGACCTCAATAAACAGCATTTCATGCAATCTTTTCAGGTATCAAACATTTATATGGATGTTTGAGGAAAAAATCTGGTCTTAACTACCGGATACTAGCTATAATGTGTGAACTATGTTTCTTGCCTTTAAATGACTTTCATCTTGTTACTTTCTTCCGTTGATTTGTGTTAGTGTTCTATTTCTTAGGAGACAGATTTTTTTCCTCGCTCCATCAATTTGTTTACCATTGCTTTGCCTGTTGCCTTTTGTCAAATCCTATCTCGAACCCAAATGCGCCTCTCTTAATAACACAGCCCGCTTATTATCCGCATTCTTAATCTTATTTTCATTCATGCACTTTTCGGGGTTGACCGGGGTAGGGCCTGTTAGGGTAAGGTCAACCTCCGGTCTCTTACATAACGAGCTAAGGCAAGCTAATACCATGACCGTGTTTTGGTCCGGAGATTATGTCACAGACCCGCACTTGACCTGACCGCTTGGTATCCAGCAGTTGACGTTGGGTGACGAAGACGGGTACCAGTGACCTCAGTCGACCGGTTGTTCCAGGTCATTCCTGACAGCGGATATTCATTTATCAATGGCCTAAGTCAAAAGTTGGCTACATTCTCTTTTGTAATTAAACCTTATGGTCGAAATGATTAAGATACCGAATAAGTTTCAAATAAAAATCCCAGAATCACACCTTTATGATACCATAGTTATTCAAAGCCGTAATAACGTTTTCCAGCTGACAGGCTATGCGCCGGTGGTTCTACCCAGACATTTGTTAGTGCTCTGCCTTCACCAAACTAGCTGGACGTTGAATGAACGGTTTCGCAATTTATTGTTGTAAATAGTAATAACCATACGACCAGTAGGCAAAGTTCACTTAAGTTCCGAGCGACTTAGCTGCCTTATAACTGTTCCTAACTAAACAAACCTAAGATACATATGTTGTTATGTTGCATGCTAAATACCGCTTTCTAATTGCATCCTAACTTTTATATATCGCATGAAAATGTTCACATTTCAACATAACATTTGAACAATTTCACATTTCCCGCATATGCAATTTACAAGTTACAAATCGCGGGGGAAAAATCACGATTACATTTTACATTTCTAGAATCTAATTAACAAGTTACTAATCTAGAGGCGCAAATCTCTAATGTAAAATGCACACCGCATAACACCAGTTCAACATTAGGACGCAAGGGGGCGCTTCTGACACGGGAATGTCCATCTATAAATAGAATATATCGCTTGAACTTGTCCGCGTTCGAGTGTACTTTCAAGTTGTGAGTTTCTTACCGACAGAATCCTACACATGTATTATTTATTTGAGCTTTACAATTTTAGGGATATTATTCTGTCCTTAACTGCTGATCATGATATGACTACGTATATAGCCTATAGGTCTATGTTTGTGATTATAGAAGATCAAATGATAATTCAGTGTCGGTGGCACATTAAGAAAAATGAGTGATACATGCATTTATAATCATTGGTGACATGTACTGTAGACATGCGCCAATAATAGTTTTACCTCACACTGTATGAATCGGTTCAAATGTTGTTGTTTTTCTCTCAGGTCTGACAGCCCCTACAGCCCCGCCCCAACACCTTTTAACCTCTATGGGTCACCCTCTTTCAATTAACTGCATGAATCCTGATTTAACCGAAGTGATCCGAGCTGACAAAATTCCTTTAACAGTACACAGTATTGAGTTCGAACCCAAGACCTCCTACGTAATCAGGTGCTCTTCCACCTGGCGTACCTGGGCAGAGATCTTTTAACCTTTCTTATTTTTGGCCAGGTATCAACTGGACAGAACCACCAGTACCTAGCACGTTCCTGCTTCACATGTCGTTCTGATGAATTAATTCTGACGCCACTAATAAAAGGCTGTAAAAATCCAAGTATCGAGGGCAGGAGTCGAATCCAGGACCTCCTGCACTTATGGTAGGTGCTCGAGCAACTGAGCTACATGGGCACCTGCCTCTGGAGAAAGCATTCTCACTACATCAAGTATTCCTGTTGATGTAGTTCAATTCCAATGCATTGTAAACAAATCCGAATGTGAATGAGAGAGTATGTTCTTCTGGAAATATCCGATATGTATATTAAATTGGATTGAATGTAGTTTTAAGAAAAGAAAGACTAATATGATAAAATTACTTGCAGAGTTTTAATACTACTTTTGGCAAAAGATAACGCTGTCAATTTGACCCCAGATAACGTTGGCTGTTTTCTATTGTCTCTTTCTTGAAGAATCATTTATGATTCCGTTCTTTTTTTTACTTATGATATTCCGTTCTATTTTTAGCTTAGTGACGTCTATATTTATTTGGTACCGCTACCTAGCGTCTTAATAATGCCAATTCTTAACTTATACATTAGTGATTTGTGACCTAAGAATTGTGACTTTGAGAATTGTAACTTGTAAATTGTAAGCGAACATAACATTTGTGACTTGATAACTGTGACTTGAGATTTGTAATTCCAAATTGTATACTAGAAATGTGAATTACATACATGTGAAAACGAACGTGTTTGTGCAAACAAATAGCAAATTTAAGCATATGCGGTGTTGCAATTTGCAAATTAGAAATTGAATATTGGCGGATATCCCCTTCCATAGTCCACAGTGGATCCAAAAATTTTAACTGAAATGGCATCTCAGGTTTCTTGAGGAGGAGCACATACATGTATATACATGTAACAAGTTTTCTGATAAAAAGGAAGATATACTACAGTTGAAATATCACAAATTAAAACACATGCACACAAACTCGATGCCGCTTGTGTGTTTACACATCATTAAAAACATATGCAAATGACCAGAATTAATAACCAGCATATGCAATAGTGTAATAACCATTTACAGACTGTTGATGCAACTCATATATTGTTAAGTACGGCTAGGTCTTCAGAGACATATTATGTAAAGACGATGGAAGAAGTAAACAACTTATTACTATGTATGTATACAATGTATACTATACATACATAAATACAAATATATACAAATCTCCCATTTTCCCATTTTATGCGCTTTGTCATATTATTTTTAAATACTACTATATAAAACAGGCAATTGAGTGATCAAAATGAGATAGCCTATACGCAAAGATTTAGTGATTGGGTTGCCAAGAACGGAGAGCCTTATTGACGTATTCATTGCTTTGCTTCGGAAAAGTAGAAACATATTGAGAGAATGACAACTAGCACAGAGAAATTGCCGTACATACTTTTATGTAAGATGAACGGTCACTTCTCAAATAATACAACTCCGCGATTGTTGTGTTCGCTATTGTCTGGATAAAGTAACTAAGAACACAGTATCGCTGATACAACATTTATGCTATAATAAGCTATAGTGAAGTTACTAGTAAGAGATGTAAACCAAGACTCCCTGCTATAAGAGAGGCTCTACCTTAATGTAGCTAATAAACTCTTCTGGTAATAGACTAGCTAAAGACAAGCAATACACAACATCTCCCTTCTTTAAATAGAAATAATATCTATTAAATCATTAAAACAATAAAATACTCTTTAATTAGGAAATCATTATTTCAATTTCACAAATCCATGGTTCTGAAAGCTATGTTATACATACTAGGATGTTGACCTGTACTGTTAACTGGTATCTAGATAAACATTCCATCAAGTGTCTAATCTTCTCACCAATTGGGCTGTCCAGTCCAAGTCAAAATCATGTTTCCCTAAAAGAAAACAATAAATCCACAAATTTTATGCTTGATTAATCACTATATAGTCCTAGTACACTGCCAGAATCACATTGTTATCAGTTTATCAATAGGTGTAGTTCTTCACTATGAAGTTCATTAAATGCTAGGAAAATAGTGTACAGTCTAGTGTCCTCGGTCTTGGGAAATTCTTGACTGCTACAGATAAAATTGTGATAATTTCTACTTACACATTAACATATTGCTAGTTGTATGATAGTTTCCCTGAGTAATAGGATACATAGGTTACATTAATTAGAAACTACAAAACTAAATCTAAAGACTTTCTCACACATTGATACACCTGTGAATCGTGATAATTATGATAAAACTCTTTCACTAGTTAAATCCAATCTTTTACTTGTGAATGTGTATATACTCCATAGTAACACTAAATAAATTTTAAATTGATTAACATTTTATCTAGATTTTTAAACTGATTCGCTGATATTTATGTATTTTAATTTTATTTATTTATTTATTTTTAAATTTAGAATTTATTTCATTTCATTTCTGGATTCACCTACACAGCATTACACTTATCTCCATATCCGTCTGGCAGTTTAACTGTTCTTCCCGACCTTGTGACATGGTTGTTTAGCTGTTGTAGGTTCTGTTGTTGCTGTTGATTCTGCTGATGGTGTTTTGTGGTCTGTTGCTTAGACGATTGTGCATGATCTAGTGGATGATATGGTTCAGCTACCCGTGTTGGTCTTATATGTTGACGGTTTCGGCGGTACTTGAACATAATACTTGCACCTTTTTGTAAAGGTCTTAGTTTTTTTGAAAGCATGTTTGTTAACGTTTTTCTTTCATCTCTGTTGTTTATTTTTTCATTTTGTCTTTAATGTTTTCTACTTGTCTAGGTTTTAACAAGTCTTTGGCAATCGGTAGCTTTGTTCTTAGTCTTCTGACCATAAGTGAATATGCTGTTGAAAGTCCAATACCTTCAAGTTGCGTACACTTGTATTCATTGCTAAGTAGGGATCATCTGATTTTTTAATCAGTTTCTTAACAGTTTTCACTGTTCTTTCAACTTGTCCATTTGACTGTGGAAAATAGGGACTTGACGTGAAATACTTAAAACCATAGTTCTCAGCAAATTTCTTTAATTCAGAGTTACAAAATTATGAAGCATTTGTCAGTGACAACTTCCTCTGGAATTCCATGTTTTGAGAAATGTGATTTCAGGTAGTTTATTACAATGTTACTTGTCATATTTTCAAGTTCTAAAACTTTTAGCCACTTTGAGTAATAATCCACAGATAGCAGGCAGATTTTGCCTTCGATCTCAAAGATATCAACACCAACCTTACAGTATTGACGATCAGGTAATTCAGATGTCATCATCGGCTCTTTGGCATTCAATGCCTGATGTTTAGCACATGTGCTGCACCTTGAAATAGTTTCTTCAATGTCCCCGTTTATGCCTGGCCAATACATAGAATCTCGTGCTCTTGCCTTGCATTTCACTATCCCTAGATGTGTCTCATGCAACTTTCCGAGCATATGTTTTCTCAGCATCTTAGGTATTACGATTTTATTACCTATGAATACCACATCATCTATAACTGAGATCTCATGCCTGTTATTCCAAGTAACCTTGACTGGTATTCCATCAAGTCAAACAGCATCCTTAACAGACATAGTGGCACTTCATTCAGTCATTTCTCGAGTATTGACTGTAATGGTTTGTGGTCAGATTCTACTGTCACTTTTGCCCGTATGTGTACTGTCTGAACTTTCGTACTTCAAAAACAATTGCTAATGTCTCCTTTTCAATCTGTGAGTACTTCTTCTGCGATTTGGTCAACGCTTGTGACGCAAACGTAACAGGTTTTCCATGTTGAGGTATAGCAGCTCCGAGTCCTTGTGAACTACTATCTACACTCAATGTTATTGGCAAGTCTGGATTGAAATAACTTAGGATTGGCGCTCTGACAACCATCTGCTTTAACTCTCTGAAGCATTTTCTTGCTCAGGACCCCAAATAAACATTGACTCTTTCTTGAGCAACACTTTAACATCTCAGATTTGCTTGAAAGGTTTGGCAAAAACTTGGCTAGATACTGTATAAACCCTAGGAATGTCATCAATTCCTTTTTGCTTTCTGGAGCTCTCATTTTTTCTACTGCTCTGACCTTTTTCTGGATCTGGCTTAACTCCTTCACTTGTTAACAGATGTCCTACATATGGAACCTGCTTCTTGTTGAACTGATATTTCTCCTTTTTCAGCTTAAGGTTATTTTCTCTTGCACGTTTACGAACAAGCTTCAGTCTTTTGTCATGTTCTTCTTGAGTTTTCCCAGTCACAAGTATGCCATCCATAATGACCTCTACGCCTTCTATGCCTTCTAGCAACATTGACATTGCCGCTTGCATAACTTCTGATGCTGAGACTATTCCAAATGCTAGTCTTCTGTATCTATATCTTCCAAATGGCGTGTTAAATGTCAGTAGCTTTGAGCTCTCTTCTTCAATTTCAATTTGCCAAAATTTCTAAGAAATACTTCGCACCTGGTATTCTTGACATCACTTCTTCCACCGTTCTAAGCGGATATTGCTGCCGTTTTATCGCTAAGTTTAAATTTTTTGGGTCAATGCATATCCTTATTTTGTCATTTCCTTTGTTGACAATGACCATACTGCTCACTCAATCCGTCGGCTCTGTCTGGCGCTCAATGATGCCTTCGGCATCCATTCTGTCAAGTTCTTATTTCACTACTGTCAGAAGCTTATCTGGCACTTTTATTGGCGGATGTACAACCGGTTTTACACTTTGATCTATGTGAATTTTGTATTTCCCTGGTATACCTTACCTTCAAACACATCATTCTACTCCTCTTGAATATTCTGTGCTTCACTGTTCCCAACTGAGAACATTTTCTTGACAAGGCCTATTGCTGAACATGTGTTTGCACCAAGCACCGTTGGAACTTTCTCGTGTACAACCTGAAACTTTATCTTGTACATCTGGTTTTGAATCTCAAATTTCAGTCCCACAGTTCCCATTGGCTTTATATAATCTCCACTAAATGATCGTAATGTACTCTGAGACTCATTTAGTTGCTCTTAAATCTGAAGTTTCTTCAGCGTCTTGCAGCTGATGACATTACACTTAGCCTCTGTATCAACAAATAATTCTAACTTCTTGTTGTTTATCTGGCCTGTCACAATCCAGTCTTCATTTACTGAATTTACGTTAGTGTCATACAGAATTCCTAAATAATCAGTGTCCTCATATCTTCGATCCTTCTGATTATGTATCTACCACATGCAGTTGTGACTTTTTCTTAAATTTGCCAGTGTTCATTCTTTTCTCACAGCATTTCTTTGCAAACTGATTTTTCTTTCCACAATTGTGGCAACTCTTTCCGTATGCCGGACATCGCATCGGGTCTTGTTTACGTCCACAATTTCCACATCTCGTCTCTAACTTCTTTGTCTTCTTTTATGTTTAATTGTATGCAGCGACATGTTTTGGCTGTCTTGGTAAGCGTCCCCATCTTCCTATCAGATGTCTCTGCCGGTCTGCAAATATTTAAAGCCATCTCTAAGCTCAAATCATTCTCGCGCAGTAGTCTCGCTTTGACAATGTCACTTTTCACCCCACATACAAGTCTATCGCGTATAAGTGAGTCTCTTAAATCCCCAAATTCGCATGAACTTGCTATTTTTCGAAGTTCTGTGGTGTATGTGTCTATACTTTCACTTGTTACTTGTGAACGCGTATTAAACACATGCCTTTCATATGCAACATTCTTTCTTGGGTTGAGAAGGACCTTCTAACAAGTTTCAAAAATCGACTTATTTCTGGGGTTTTCTGATAGACAAACAATAGCTCTTTTCACCTATGTATGGTTATTAAGGCCTATCGTAACTGGATCATGGTGCAATTTGTTTCCAACTTTTCGCAGTTTACAATATAGAATACAGAAGAAACTTATTTAGTGGCACGGGATAGTTCAAATGCTTATGGGACTGGTCGACATTAGCAATTAAAAGTCTTTTATGATTACTCAGTGCTAAGTTATAAATTTTGAGATTTATCTATTTATTTACTCATTTGAAATAATGTTAACAACTTTAGACAAACAGCGAATAAAGTTGTGATATAATGTTTCTTGAACGTTAATTGCACCAAATTTGATGATGAAATTCCAAACAATGTATAATTCATTGAAAAGCAAACAATCTCAAAAAAGAAACTACGGCAAGGTCCTATGAACATTAAAATATGATAGTACGTGTTAAGGACTTCTCACAGCAGAATTTGGACCGGACGAGTTATGCGCTCTTACAACCTTAATTTATGTTTCTTCATGGCGTAAAGCAAAGCGATTCTCTCAAATACACAATACATTCTCACTAATAAATTGTTAAAGAAAATGCGGTATAAACAAAACATATATTTAGGAAAATATAAACAAATACAAACATATGCAATAACAAATACAATTTAAAATACATTGCATTATCTCTCTTTAAAACTGTTCACACAAGACTCAAGTGCAAAGGAAATGTTGATGTCAGATTGTTTGCAAATTTAAAAACATAAATACGTGCCGAATTTATTAATATTTTTAACAATTGTATTTGATATAGAAAATAAATGAATTACCGACTATGATGTCCAACGTTCATGAAGTCCTTAAATTTTCCGTCCGCAAGAACGGAAAAGAACAGAACAATGAGGTAAAGGACGTTAGTCGTGTTGACGTCGTTATTAAGCCCGACACGACGATGTACGGCGATTACGCGCTAAAAGTTTTTATCATAAAGCGTTTGAATAAAGTAACGTCATAATTGAACGTTTATTATGATATAAGTTATTTTTTATTTAATCTCCTGTTAACGTCTTCAAAGTATACATACAATTCATATACAAATATGAAAAAAACAAATATTGAATAAATAAGAATCTAAGCTGATTCTTACTGTAAGCTTCATTCTTCAGTATGCTATGGTACGATCTATCATTTGAATACTGAAAATCATAATAATAAAATCAGGAATGCAGCAGGAAGTTGGATGTTTTTTATATTGTTGGTGTTATTTTTGGTTTTTGTTTTGCCTGGTAAAACAGGGGAAATAACAACAACAGGCGTGCCGCACGCAAGAGTTGGAGGTATGTAAACATGAAAACAATTTTTAAATAAAAAATAACTTTATTCTTATGTTTTTAAACATATCACTCACAGTTTGTGTTACATTTCTTAAAACAACAACAACAGCCTACGCGTATATTTCTGTATGGTCAATTTAGGATGAATACCGAAAATTCAAAATAAATGCTCCGCCTAATAAACCAATACATTATCATCAACAACAACAACAACAAACAACTATTAGACGAAAAGACATGTCGAAAAACGACGAAGAAAGAGATGAATCGGGTAAATAATTGAATGAATGTCTCAATGTAGTAATATTTAATCAGTTTTAATGCGGTTCCATTTATTCAATACTCGCAAACTATTTTTCAATAATATAATAAGTTTTCGCGACATCTACATGTATTCATCAATGACAACATTTGTATCCTAGCGTCACTACTTAAGCCATTTATTTATACCATAAATTTTATTTTCTTGTAATTTCTTCCCTTGTGGTCCAAAGATTAAATAAACACAATACTCCATTGGAAAGCTCTTGAAATTCATATTTTTAAAGTACAATATTTTTTAAAATTGATAAATGCACAAAGAATTAATACACAGAAATAAATAGAATTATTGGCTCATCCTTAAACAAATGACAATTATTTTTTTTGGTTGTATTTTTTTTTACCTTTCAAACTATTAAAATATAGTTTTGATATTTACAATACTTCACAAAAGCTGTCAAATATGATATAAAATTCAGTAAAATAGACTGAAAAATAAAAACACAGTGGTGAGTTTGATACAGCACATATTTCCAGATTTCAGCCTGCATTAACTTCTGCCATCAAAGATGGCTGTCCTTATTCTGTCTTATCAGTGCCTATGACATCACATGAAAACTATCTATTTCTCGCGAAGTGAACTGTATTGAAATTTATCAAGTAGTATCTCTTTTTAAAGCTTGAATTTAACGCTTTTGTTCATGATAATGATTGTTTTCAAATAGAAGTGAGCTGCCATTACATTTTGACAGACACTAGAAATGACGCCTTTGATTGGCTGATCTTGTTTATAATAATTTAACACTTGGGAAGAAGTAACACAGTGTACATTTAGTCTTAGTTTTGCATACAGAATAGCAATATATAAATGTTAGAACACAAAATAAAAACAGTATGTTTAATATATTTATTTACATTTTACAAATAAATATTTAGCATTTATTCATATAAATCATATCAAGAATGCAATGTGGACACTTGAATGTATCTCCCCTTCTGAAATCTTACTTTCACAGCAGTACTGAAGGCCAAATGGACCCAGTGTTTACATGTATCGCATTCAATCTATTTAACAAACACCAGAGATGTGCTCAAGCATACAGCCTCCAGTGTAATTATCCCACAAACACAACAAAATTCATTTCAATTCTTTTTATTCTCCTAAATATCTATTTCACATGGCACTAAAGGGTCGGCAGTTCCTTAGTTTTTTGTTTGGAAACTTGTTCTGAAGTACCTTGCTGAGGGCTCTCCAGTACTCGAGATAGTTACCCACTTTTGTTTTTGCTGATCTTGATCTTATTGCTTCTTGGTCAACCATCCTACTTATCTTGTGTCTCACCAATGATTCATGTTGGCCAAATTCTCGGGCAACGGACTTGATTTGCATCCCCATAGTCTCTAATTAGGTTCATGGCTGCCCAACATCTGAGATGGGGAGTATGACATGTACTTCTTTAGTGCCAGAAAATATAAATAATAACCTAAGGGAGAAGAAAACCAAGATACCATTTTGAACCTGCAATGTCTAACTTTATTCGTTACATCGAAAGACGTCTGTCCATGTTTCAGTCAGACTTACAGAATCGTTGTAATTAACGTGTACATCTTACAATACCAGTGTTTCTCGATATAGTCTCTCATTTTGAGCACATGACTTTCACGTGACTTACGACATAACGAAAAGTTTTTTTTATAGATGGATGCTTGGTATGCTGTTCCTATTAAATATCATTGATAACAACATGCACATTTCACTTATTTTGGAAATAAGAAAAATCAGTGAAATAATGTGAGTTAATCTGAATATGAGATATCCTTACCTTGGAATCTCGGATTTGCCATATTGTTCTGCCTGAGCTGTCAAAATACGTGTTTGTCAACAAATGTCGTGAAAAGTTACGTCGGAGAAAATACGAGTTTGAAATGCAAATAAAAATGGCATCGAAATAGTGAGCGTCAAATTAGGGTACTGGACAATAATCGTTTGTTTTCATCTGTCCATTGTCTAAGCTGTAAACCTTGCCTGTTGTTATACATTAAAATATGCATTATTGCAACTTTCCATTGCTGTTTTATCTGTTTACTTGTTGGCAGTTAGTTTTGGCTGTTGATTAAAAGTGTGTTGGTTAATTAATATTTGTCTTTTTTGTACAATTAAAAAGAACAGAAAAAGTGAAAACTCTTGGAGTTTACCATGTTAAAAAGTTTAAAACATGTGTTCATTGGTTTTATTCCTCAGGTGTACAATAGGTAACTAATAACAACATTATTTAACTACACTTTTTTACGCAAAGACCACCCATAAAGGGCAGCGTCAAAGTCTGACATTTATGGAGATTGAGTGCTACCAGTAATACAATGCAATAAATTACAGGGCTGGGGTCAATTCCGATTTTCATATCCCAATTTCATCACCATTAAAAGTCTCAATTCCAATTCTGGTACCCATTGAATAGTTGAAGTCCACTTCAATTCTAATTCATTTAAACTCAATTCCAATTCTGACTACAGATTTTTAAACATTCATCCAGATTATGTTAACTTATTATTGGATGTTATAATTATGTGTATCAAAAGATCATGAAAGACCTGAAGATCATTTTTTCAGTTGCTTTATTATTACACAGTAAGTGTAACATTTACAGGTATCAGGATTGAGGAGTTAGGAATGAAGTAATGGACCTTTAAAGGAAGTATGAATTGATGGAATTCAAAACAGAATTGGCATATTTTACTCTACAAATATGTAAATTCCAATTCCAGCCTCTTTAATATTTTCAATTCTAATTCCAATTCTAGCAATTTTTATTGAATTCAGTTCAGAATTCCAATTAAATTTCACTTCTGAATTGAATTGGCCTCAGCCAAGATAAATTATGAACAAAATCTGCCATGACTTTGCAGGACTGTACATATATATTTTTTTTTTTTACAGTTGAACTTGTAATATGCAGTCACCCAAGGGAAAACTGGCTGCTTGAGATAAGTTGGCTGCTCACTACAAAATATGACATTGTTGATTGTTTGATTGTTACTGTGTTCATGTAGGTTTACAAAAAAGTATTAAAAAGTAGATCAACTGCAAATTACTATACACTATACTAGCAAAAAATATCAACACTAGCATCCCTAAGATTTTTGATGGAGTAATTTTATGAGTAATGGTTAAATTGGACACTTCCAGAAAAGAGAACCAACGTGTATGCTGCCATTGGTGTTGGAATCGTCTGCGTGATGATTGGTCTACCACTATGGTGGAAGACTACTCAAGTGTACCGGGTCTCTCTACCTTATTCAGACATCCAAACACTGGTCGACACAAAGGTAGGTTCCAGGCAGGGCTGTAGATCGGACGAAATCTAGCATAGCATTACAGCAATACTGGTAGGAATCATTTAACTTTTGTTTTTGAAAAGATACAGATAAATAGATAATGGTGATTGTTGTTTGTTTTCTTCATCAAGACCACACATCTACAGAACTATGATCAGAAAGATACAGATAAATAAATAATGGTGATTGTTGTTTGTTTTCTTCTTCAAAACCACATCTACAGAACTTTGATCAGTTAGATTCCACACAAACTTGAAGATAGTTTTGCAAGAGAGACAGAAACAGCTGTCATTTCAATCCGTTAGAAGCTCCACTTTTTGTGTCGCCTGAATAGGCGACATATAGGGATTACTTTGTTGGGGGTGCTGGTGTCGGCGTCGGTGTCCGCGGCGTCCGGATTTCTTTGTCCGGAGCCTAACTTTGTCACTGTTGGTTCAAATGACTCCAAACTTGGTATACATGTTTCTGGCAATGACTCGAAGGGCAGCGCACAAGAACTGCAACCCTACCTTGTTCTGTTTTTGAATTTTTCCCCTTTGATTGATTTTTTTTAGAGCATTTCTTGTCCGGAGTGTAACTTTGTCACTGTAGGTCCAAATGACTCCAAACTTGGTATGCATGTTTCTGGCAATGACTCAAAATGCAATGCGCAAGAACGGTAACTCTACCTTCTTCTGTTTTTTAGTTATTCCCCTTTGATTGATTTTTAGTGCATTTCTTGCGAAGGGCTTAACTTGTTGTGCATGTTTTTTGCAATGAGACAATTAAAAGGTTATTTTATATGTGAATTTTGTGCACATACATTGCTTATATCTGTACAACAAAAAACTAATTAACATTTTTTATGTCGACTAACAAAATTTTCGTCAGGCGACACATGCGACTCGCGGAGTTCTAGTTAAAGAAAAACGCTTATCAGAAAAATATTGCAGTGTTTTCTTTTCATTTTTTCTAAATGGTCTTGTAAAGAGAGCCATTCACAATTGATCATGAGTCTGTTTTCTATCTTGTTTGGACCCTTCACAGTTATAACAAAGGTTAATTTTCAACCAAAATTTTGTATAAGTCTGTTCTGTTTATTTTTATTTGCCGTTTTAATTCTCACATACCACTGTAGAGTGATGTAATGGGGGTGCAATGTAGCATTTTGTCCAAAATTTTAGCTTTTAAAACAGATTCCACTTGCAGCTGAATTATGCTGTTGTTATAAGGTAAAATGACGATAACAAATAACAGGTAAACTGGGGTAATTGGAATGTTAAAATGTTAATCCTACTTTCTATAAACATCAACAATGGCTAGAGTAATATTTTTTAATCAATTAATTGTTGTTAATTCATAATTTGTTTAGTGTTGCAGCTTCTTCTTTTAAACAATTTACATGCTTTCACAACCTGAAAAAACACAATTTGACCAGAACTGGAATGTTCAGAAAAAGTGTGGAAAATATTTTAGTACTATAATATCTCTGCTTTTGTTGCTTTGTATGTTATTGCAGGAAGATGATAGAAATATATGCCATCTTTTAAACTTGTTTGTTTCTTTCTAGATACAATACAGTGTTGAAGTGACCGTGATTAGTTTTGTAGAACAGTTCAAAGGAGATGACCTTACATTCCTGTCAAAAACACTCATGGACACATTTGGTAAATAAGTTTTTTTCTAAATTCAGTAGATTAAGTTGCCAAGTAATAACTTCTTTGCCTCTCACTAAATGAGCTTGAGTCATTTAACAACTTTCATGTTTTTAAAGCTGACTTGTAGTTTGTCAGCGATTGTGCTCAGATATTTGTCTCAGAGCTTCCTTCACTAATAATATTTTGTTTTAAATTGCGTGGTTTCCTATTGGCCACATTTCTAGCTGAAAACAGTAACATTGGCTAAAGGTGAGGATCATTAACATGTCCTATTCTAACTAATATGTTAGGGGTTATACAACTAACAAATCAAAACTGAGGTTATAAAAGTGAAAAATAGAAATTAGATGTGTAAGAACTAAAAATCCGTAATTATAAGTTATAGGTTGTAAAACTTAAATATTCTAACTAGTTAGTAAGAGGTTATAGAACTTAGATATCCTATATAATAAGTTAGAGATTATAAAACTGAAAATATCATATATCTCATAAGCTGAATGTTATAAAACTAAAACAAATCTAAGTAATAAGTTGCAGGTCATAAAACTCAAAAATGCTTCACCTCCCCACACATGGGTTTGATGACAGGTACTGGTAAACTTTCATACGAGGACTTCTTCCAGCTTGTGGTGTGTTTGTAGTTTTACCGAGATATTTATTTTAATTTTAAATGGACACTAATGAGACTTTACGAGGATTTCTTCCAGCTTGTGGTGTGTTAGTAGTTTTACCGAGATATTTATTTTAATTTTAAATGGACACTTATGAGACTGTACGAGGATTTCTTCCAGCTTGTGGTGTGTCTGTGGTTTTACCGAGATATTTATTTTAATTTGATATGGACACTAATGAGACTTCACATTTATGACTAGAACTGTGTGATATATTTTTTATCATTTTTTGAAAGTATTCAGTCAGATTTTATTATACTGACATACACTTTGAAGGTGTTTCCAGTAAACCACATGCAACCTTCAAAAGATCAAGTTTATACAGGTCATTGCATCTAAATTGGGCTATTAAATTTCACTTACATTTCATATTAAAAAATCCTTAATACAGGACTAAAGAAATATTTGAAGTAGTTTCCATAGACTGAAATTGTATTTACTTGTACTTCTTAATAATAAAAAGAAGTTTTACCAGTGATTATTTGAATGGTGGGTGAGGTTCTATTACCCAAAAATACTCTGCAGATCATTATATATACTTGTATTTGATATTCCCAATAAAAACATAAAGTTCAGTAACTGGGTGACAATAGTTAATTAAAACCTATTTTAAAAGTCATTGTCTAACTTGTGTTTTTTAATACTAAGTGAATAATTGTTGCTCTTGTCAGATTCATTAAATACTTGTTATTTATTGTTTTATTCTGTCAACTTTAGCAGGGTCACCTGACAGCATAGTGCATGCTGGGTACAAGGCATCAGTAAGGGAGGCTACTCCAGATGAACAGACAGCTGTTCATACTAGTACAAGTATCAAAGGTAGGTCAATAGGTGTAAAATGTTCAGACTTCTGGGCCATCACAAATTTCCAAACAGTAAATGTTGCAACAATGTAACTCCTCAGCCTTCTACCAGGTGGCTTGGAGTCATAGTCAGTGGAGAACTTTAATGTAGGGTGGTCTTCCAGCTGACTTTCAGTGCACTAGTAGTTCTGACCTTAGGATTTCTCTGGCTAATACAAGCTGGATATTGCCAATATTCCCATAATTGCCTCAAAACACCAAACTAGTCTACAGTGAAAACTTTTTCCTTTTAGCTTCATGCCACTTATCCAAAGCTTCTTCTTATGTGTAGACTGGAAGGCACATGAATATAAGTCATCAGCAGGTGAAAGGTGGAAATCAGACAGATTGTGTTTTTGATGTTGAAGAAAGAAAATATTACCATGTAAAATGGGAAATTATTGTAATGGATAAAGTATCTTTAATAAAAATATTTTTTTAAATTTATATTCACATATTAAGATGGAGTTTAAATTTGTCTGGAGTAGAAATTCCTATTTGCAAATACATTATTAAGTAGTTCCAATAAATTTGTAACAGCAGTACAATACATTTTCAGAAATCAATAAAACTTCGTCCTCATGCATATAATAAAACATAATGTATATTTATATGTTAGACATTTTTTTGCAGGTATTAATATAGTTTTGGCAGCCATTGATAGTGTGATGAATATGATTTTGTGTCATTTCTCACATCAAAGCAAAAACATATCTGTATTTTATTTCTAATAGAGGCAGAAAAGACACTGTCAACATTTTTACCAAGGAATATTAACAACTTCCATGTACTGATTTTACCTGGAGACGGTCGACTAGTTACCAAGCCGACATTGGGCCTGCACCAGGCACTTTACATTCCATACACTGACCAAGGTAGACAGGAACTTGCTTCTAGTTTGTTGGACCATCTTTGGCTCAGAAAAGTTGATTTTTTGTTAAGTTGGACCAGTAGCATTCATTCATGGCCCATTTGATCTTTTTTTGCCTCTAGACTCATGCAAGTATAATTAAATCTAGACAGATTGTTTCAAAATTGTTACATATTTTAAAATAGCACTGTTTATGTGTGATAGCAAATATAAATGCAACCTAATAACATATAGCATTTTATAAACTTTTATGAGCATTTTGTCTGATCAAATTATGAAAAAAAAAATCTCATTACTGCATCAAATTTTTACGAAAAAGCCTACTAAGTAAAAAATGATATTATAAATAGTAATGATTAAACAGCTCAAGAAAATATTTTGCTTGTTTCATTTGTTTGATTGGTTTATGGTCTCACCAACTGCTGACAGAGATTTTGTTCATTAGTGCAGCTATCTTTGTGATAGTATGTCATTATAATGATAGTCTTTACAGATTTACAACTAGGAATAAAAATTGATCAGCCATGTCCACATTGATGACTATCGATAGTGAAAATTGTGATACCTTTTAGCAAACGTGAATTGTTTTACATAAGAACTATGTATTATAATAGCATAAAAGCTGTATTGTAAGCAAAATTGTTTCCATCTTCTTGTGTAGACATAAACTGCCTATCTTACCACTTGACATTAAAAGGGGCACTGTTGTCGTAAAATGATTGAATGCAGTTTAGGGATCTTTTGATTGTCAGGCTCCCCCAATTTTTAGATTCAATAATTATCTTCTGTACAATTCACAAGTTAACTCAACCTTTTTTCTCTGTGGTTGATTCTGTTACATGACAGGTATTCCTAGCCTAGCTGCAGATATCAGCAGAATTGTGAAAACCACTGTAGTCAGAGAGCAAACCATCATCAAAGGGCTGAAGGCGCTGAAAGCAGAGCGCAGCAAAAGGGTATGTTCAGATATTGATCATTTCATTATGAATTGCTTTAAAAACACAGTAAAATCATTATAATAGATGTTTATCTGGGGCCTTCTGTTATCAGTAATTGCTGGCCATTGCTATAGTAACCTTTATAAAATGCTGTATTTCAAACAATTAAAAGCATACTTACACCTATCTGCCACATAACTATGATAATTTTTCCACTTGTCTGCAGACAGATAAAGAGATGCTGCGGTCTGTACGGTCCCATCCAGGCTATGACGTCATCCTTACTCTAATCAGTCCCCAACCGCACATCATAGATGCTGATTGGGATATAGAGAATGCAGTTCAAGGTATCTCCTGCAACTGGCCATCAAGAGGGCCCTACTTGTATTATTTTTTATTCCGACAAATCTTCATGGCACATCATGCACATATAAACCCTACTTGTCTCCATTATTCCATTTTTTTATACATTGTACAATAGCTCTGTAACACATTATTTCGTAATAACTTGTAAACCAAAAATGATTGATTCAGAAAAAAAAGAATGGTGGCACCAAAACAAACACCTTAAGACCCGAATAATGACTGTCTGAAACTGCTTTTGTACATTATGAAAACTGTTCCATTAATGCTATTAAGACACTTAAACACTTAGTCCTGTCATCAGTGGAAACAATATTGCACCAACATTTTGTGGGGACATTTAAATGTGAAGTTTTATTCCCCTGAGTCAAGATCAGATTCTTCCAGAATTGTCCAAAGTGTGATAAACATTGTAATTCTTGAACCAGGCTCAGTGGTTTAATAGTTGTTTTCTTTTGTAGATTACCTTAGTCCCTTCCTGACCAGAATGACACCTTACATTGAACTCAGTGTTAAATCACAGGTATGTTTTGTAAAGGTGAAACTATTCAGCCAGTTTCTGTTGGAGAGCTGAATGGTTAGAATTACCAAATAATTAGAGAGTTGAATGGGTAGAGCTGCCAAATAATTGGAGAGCTAAATGGTAAGAGCTGCCAAATAATTGGAGAGCTGAATTGTTAGAGAGAGCTGCCAAATAATTGGAGAGTTGAATGGTTAGGGCTGCCAAATAATTGGAGAGCTGAATTGTTAGAGCTGCCAAAATATTGTACAGCTGGATGGTTAGAGCTGCAAAATAATTGGAGAGCTGAATGGTTAGAGCTGCCAAGAAATTGGAGAGTTGAATGGTTAGAGCTGCCAAATAATTGGAGAGCTGAATGGTTAGAGCTCCCAAATTATTGTAGAGCTGAATGGTTAAAGCTTCCAAATAATTGTAGAACTGAATGGTTAGAGCTGCAAAATAATTGGAGAGCTGAATGGTTAGAGCTCCCAAATTATTGTAGAGCTGAATGGTTAAAGCTGCCAAATAATTGTAGAACTGAATGGTTAGAGCTGCAAAATAATTGGAGAGCTGAATGGTTAGAGCTGCCAAATTATTGTAGAGTTGAATGGTTAGAGCTGCCAAATTATTGTAGAGTTAAATGGTTAGAGCTGCCAAATAATTGGAGAGTGAAAGGTTAAAGCTGCCAAATAATTATAAGGCTGAATGGTTAGAGCTACCAAATAATTGGAGAGTGAAAGGTTAGAGCTGCCAAATTATTGTAGAGTTAAATGGTTAGAGCTGCCAAATAATTGGAGAGTGAAAGGTTAAAGCTGCCAAATAATTGTAGAGTTGAATGGTTAGAGCTGCCAAATTATTGGAGAGTGAAAGGTTAAAGATGCCAAATAATTGTAGAGTTGAATGGTTAGAGCTGCCAAATAATTGGAGAGTGAAAGGTTAAAGCTGCCAGATAATTGTAGAGCTGAATGGTTAGAGCTACCAAATAATTGAAGAGTGAAAGGTTAGAGCTGCCAAATTATTGTAGAGTTGAATGGTTAGAGCTGCCAAATAATTGGAGAGTGAAAGGTTAAAGCTGCCAAATAATTGTAGAGTTGAATGGTTAGAGCTGCCAAATTATTGGAGAGTGAAAGGTTAAAGATGCCAAATAATTGTAGAGTTGAATGGTTAGAGCTGCCAAATAATTGGAGAGTGAAAGGTTAAAGCTGCCAGATAATTATAGAGCTGAATGGTTAGAGCTGCCAAATAATTGGAGAGTGAAAGGTTAGAGCTGCCAAATTATTGTAGAGTTAAATGGTTAGAGCTGCCAAATAATTGGAGAGTGAAAGGTTAAAGCTGCCAAATAATTGTAGAGTTGAATGGTTAGAGCTGCCAAATTATTGGAGAGTGAAAGGTTAAAGATGCCAAATAATTGTAGAGTTGAATGGTTAGAACTGCCAAATAATTGGAGAGTGAAAGGTTAAAGCTGCCAGATAATTATAGAGCTGAATGGTTAGAGCTACCAAATAATTGGAGAGTGAAAAGTTAGAGCTGCCAAATTATTGTAGAGTTAAATGGTTAGAGCTGCCAAATAATTGGAGAGTGAAAGGTTAAAGCTGCCAAATAATTGTAGAGTTGAGTGGTTAGAGCTGCCAAATTATTGGAGAGTGAAAGGTTAAAGCTGCAAAATAATTGTAGAGTTGAATGGTTAGAGCTGCCAAATAAATGGAGAGTGAAAGGTTAAAGATGCCAAATAATTGGAGAGCTGAATGGTTAGAGCTGCCAAATAGTTGGAGAGCTGAATGGGTAGAGCTGCCAAATAATTGTAGAACTGAATGGGTAGAGCTGCCAAATAATTGAAGAGCTGAATGGTTAGAGCTGCCAAATAATTGGAGAGTGAAAGGTTAAAGCTGCCAAATAATTGGAGAGCTGAATGGTTAGAGCTGCCAAATTATTGTAGAGTTGAATGGTTAGAGCTGCCAAATTATTGTAGAGTTAAATGGTTAGAGCTGCAAAATAATTGGAGAGCTGAATGGTTAGAGCTGCCAAATTATTGTAGAGTTGAATGGTTAGAGCTGCCAAATTATTGTAGAGTTAAATGGTTAGAGCTGCCAAATAATTGGAGAGTGAAAGGTTAAAGATGCCAAATAATTGGAGAGCTGAATGGATAGAGCTACCAAATAATTGGAGAGCAGAATTGTTAGAGCTGCCAAATAATTGGAGAGCTGAATTGTTAGAGCTTCCAAATAATAAACAACCTGACCCATGATTCTACGCAGACAACAAAAGCTGGACTTTGCCAATATGACACTAACTGTGTGATGTATTTACATACGACAGAAAATTTGTCAGTGTGATGAATCTTAATACAAACAGAAACAAACAACTCATGGCCTATAGCAATGAAAGCCAATTCATTACAAAAGCATCAACTGGTTCTTACTTGTACAAATTCTCAAAACAAACATTATTTTCATAGTTCACTGAATCATTTTCCCAAAAAAATATCCCAGTATACTATTTTCAACTACATGAACTACTTAAAAACAATACTTTTTATCTAAAGTAAAATGTTCTTCCAATTTATGTTTATTCCTCTTGACTGTTTACTGCCTTAGTAGAACCATCATGTGGTTCCTAGGAAAGTACTTACCTTGCAGTAATTAGTTATGTCCATAGACTTACATCTTGTGCTTGCTGAGGGGGTTTGAACCTCTGATCCATGGTCCAGTGCTTTAGACCATAAGACCACTGAAGCCTGCTACAGTAGCAAACACATGTTCCTAGAAGACACTCATGATTCATATATGTTAAGAATGGCGTGTAACTGTCAATAATGTTGTCAAGCTTATGACTCTAGTAATGTAATGTCTGTTACTGCCATAACATGTATGTTAAAATGTAAAATCTGTAAAGGGCTGAACTTGGCACACAACACCTTTTGACTTAATCTATAACTGCTATCTTAAAATGTCTTCCATCCAGGTGCTGTATTATATGAAAGTGGCCACAAGACCAAGAAAGGCTTCTGATGGCTTCTTCTTTACTTCCCAAGACTTACCTCACATCATCAACCCACTGGAGTCCAAACTAGGTATGTCCTGACTCCTTTTGCATAGTCATAATAATAATTCAGCTTTGGGAGATATTTTCCAAAGTTGTTTTGATTTATGCTCATAACTTGCATCTTACAGATGTTGTATCGATTTATGATCATGACATGTATAGTACTGGAGTTGTATCAATTTATACTTCTAACTTGTATCTTACTGGTGTATCGATTTATGCTCATAACTTGTATCTTACTGGTGTTGTATCGATTTATGCTCAGTAACTTGTGTAGTACTGGTGTTGTATTGATTTATGCTCATAACTTGGATAGTACTGGTGGAGTATCGATTTATGCTCATAACTTGTATAGTACTAGTGTTGTATCAATTATGCTCCAAACTATTTCGAAAATAAGCTAATTTTAACCCTTTCCTGCATGTATATGCCATATGACGCCTTCACAAACTATTCACAATGATTAGCAGAATCTACATGACTAAGGGTTTATGTGCAGACTGGTTCAGCCTTCAATCTATTATTGCAAGTTGAACATACATTTATTGAAATCCTTATATTGCTTTTGAAGAAAAACAACAAAGTAAAGAGAATTTTCAAAATTATAGATGAACTATGAATGAAAGGGAAAGATAAAATGTAAGCATATTTCATTTATAAAGTATATGAAAATATACCTACAAGGGTTCCCATGCTGATAGAAGCGGGGATTATAGAGGAGTCAGGTCTTCTGTCTGGGGATGTGCAAGGTCTATTTTTGTGACAAGTTTTGGCTTAGAAGAATACAAGGTGCTATGATGACTTAACCACATAGTTTTTATACAGGGTCCCCTGCCTCCACCAATCCAGAATTGAACTTCCTCGTCTATGTGCCTACTAAGGACCAGTACCCTCTCTACATTAAAAATGACAATGGTAAGGCAAGAATCTGTTATCCTTAACTCCCTGCTGCCATTCAAATGTGCTTTTATTAAATTAGGTGATTTAAAAATGGACTACTGATGTTTAATTTCAGTTAAAACAGCAATTATGATACATGTTTTTTCTTTTTAAATACTTTCTGAAGAACAGCCCTTTTTTCTTGTATTATATGACCAATTCCACAACAAAGCATTTTTAATAATTTTGAACCTTTTATATGCAATCCCAGATGCGATAGAATCAGAAAAAATATATGATATGTTAATTTATTTACACAGGTGTTCGTGTTGAAAATAATGCTTTCCTTAGCCCCCAGTGGGGAGGTATCTGTATCTACAACATAGCACCACCCCCTGACAATGCTACCTTACCCCACCTAGCAACCGTGGACCTGCGGCAGGTTATGGGCGTGATCCTGACACAGCTCAGGTTGCTGTTGAACCTTCAAGCTGAAACCAGTGAGGGGGTGCATGTGGTACCAGTTGGGAATAGGGCAATAGCCGACTGGGTAGGTAGATTGTTTAAAAACAAAGGGTTTAAACCCATGACCCCTTGCTAGCAGGGCTTCCAAATTGAGCTAACCTGGCAACTTACACATTCTCTGTCCATCATGAAGCTTCAATATGCAAAATAGTTTTATTTTATTTACATAATTTGATATTAAAACAAGGCATGTCAACAGTTAGCAAGATAACCGGATATCGCATGTGTATCTGGATAGCAATTTACTATCTGGTTAACCTTATAAACCGTATAAAATAAATATCATCAAATGACCGTCTTCGCCAAAATTGGATTCTGACTCCGTCATTCTGCGGTTAATTATATCGCTCCACACAATCACTTCTCCACACCCCTTTTCATGGTTATGTAACCCATGCAGCTGTGAACACAGGGACCTGCTAGCCATAAACACATATTGGGTTATTGTTAAGGTAATTACCTAGTCCAATTAGGTCAGACAGTCACTATCTATCTCTACCAACGTTGTGCTATGTGCCAATCAGGCTAACGTGTAAATGATGTAACATGTTATATAGATCATACTGTTAACATACAGTTTATCAGAATTCTCGTTATTTTACGTACATATTCATTATCTTAACTGTCGTACAGTCAGCTTCTATCATTCATCTACACAGACTTTGCTCTTCTATAATAGTTTCTGATCCCATGATTTTTTGGCGACTTTCTAAAGCCTGTTTTAACTTTTTGTCATAATGTTAACAAACACCTATTACATCTTGAGATGACATTAATCAAACAGACTATAACTTTGATCATCGTTCTGTAGTAAATGTTCTAATTACACAGCCTTAGATTGTTTAATTTTAAAATTGTGATTTTCATGCCTTTATTTACGTTTTTGATGTTAATGAAAACCGTCTTCCCAAATTCCACAGTATATATCCAAAACATGTTGATGTCCATCCATTCTTATTTAATTGAGGCAAGTAACCATTAACTTTTTTTTGCAGCATAGTAGTTTCGATTAAATAGCACAACATCTGTGACTTTTGACGCTGTGATTTTTTCACCTGACAGTTTTTGCCAAATTTCCACCACGTATTCATCTGTTCCAATTTTTATTATTATGACAAATTCTTAAAGTAATGACAACACAATGTAGAAAAAACAAGGGTACTTATCATTTTATATTGTCATAATAATGTATATGTAGCTGTAACATACGGTTAACTGGATACCATCTGGATAGTGTCTATGGTTATCTGGAGAGAAAAAAGGTTTTTGTTGATATCCCTAATTAAAACGCATATTATGAAGAAAATACTAGTAGTAAGGAAAATAAAAGCATCAATGTTGGTAATTTAAAAAAAAAAAAAAAAAAGATTTTAAATTTGCACGATCTAAATGCTTATACATGTATATCATAATTTGATTATTTCATATATTTAAGAATCAGCTCCCATGTCACTGAATTGAGATCAGAACTGCCTGCTATAAAAATCCCCCCTGTCACTTCATTTAGTCCAACACCTCCTTTTGTACCTAAATTTGAAAAGATTTTGCCATTTTAAGTTCCGAAGTCGACTCCACCCAGGGATTTAAATGCCCTTGGAGCAGTCAACTGAATTTAAAACAGAATCCTCCATTGGTTGTGAATTTTGTTCTCTATAGACAATTGCCTCTTTTGATATAAATTTCAATATACCTAAAGGAGCTAGACAGCTGGCTACGGAGCCGCACTGTGGAGAATCTGGCCACATCAGTAGCTACACTGCACTCGCTCTCCAGTCTCCTGGGCAAGATCAGCAACATTGTCATCAATGACGATATAGGCAAACAGGTGCGTATTCCAATATTTTACAGGTCATAGGGGTTGCAATAGAACTTTGATCAGAGATGTGGAGGATTCTTTCATTTCTAAAGTTACCATAGAAACAGAAATTAATTTGAGGTAGAGATTTAGCAAAATGACTTTCTTGCTGAACAAGTGCTCTTTATGCTTATGGATTTTGATTACTTTTGAGCACCACAATAGATTCATTGATCTCACTCTGGTTCAGCACTGATGCTGCAAGGCATTTATGTCATCTTAGCAGGATGTACAGAAGACACTGAGTTATATGTCTAAAGCTACAAATTCTCAAAAGGTCATAACTACTAAAAGATTGGACTCTTAGTTTCTTAGTTGTTCTAAATATGTTTTTCTTGTTATTTTGTCAACAGCCTTAATATTTTGCTTTCCTTTGACAGGTCATTATTATACATGTTGTACATGCTTGGATGTGTGTAGCATTGATAGACTTCTTTAATTATAGCTATTGACCCCTTTCTCCTGTGTAGGTGGAGACTGCAGTATCCTCCATACACAAGTCACATCAACTTCTAGCAGCAGGCCGACTTGAGGAGGCATTCATTCATTCAAGGACTGCCAGTATAGCCTCGGGTAGGTACTGGGCTGTGTTCTCTTGTTCTGGCTTGTCTCACTCTCTCTCTCTATCTCAATCAATTTCTCTTTATTCCTTTTTAATTTTTTTTTCTTCCATTTACATGCACCCTTCATCGGTCCTCCTTTTATCCATCCCTGATGTGCTTTCTCATTCTTTTTTCTCCTCTTCTTTCATTCCTATTTAACTATTACTCCATCTCTATCTGCTCCCTGTTGTTCTTCCTTATCATTCACTCTGTTTCCCTCTATCTTCTCCTCTCTGTTCGTTTCTTTTTCTGCATTTTCTCTCTTTCACTTTGTCCCTCTCTCTCTCTATATATGAACTTGTTATTTATTCAACCAAGCACACCTGGTTATTGGTGAAAAATCAGAGCTTTGAGTTCAGGATAGTTTTGCGTAGATACAAAACAAAGTTTATAAATAGTGTTTCCCCTAGGATAGAATTGTCCTATTAAAACATATATGTAATGTAAACAAGTATGCTGAAGTAGACAATAGTAAAGAAAACTTAATAAATAGCAGATATACACCTTCTTACATACAAAAATAAGTTTTATGTTGGAAAAAATGAACCATGCTTGCTAGTATATTTAACTTGGACATGTGTACTAAATCGTCTAGGTTAAATTTAATATCATCAAGCTTATATTTTTGTCAGAAACAAGTAAAACCGTCAACATTTGTAGGAAGAAAATGACAAATGTTTACTTCTCAAATTTTCTAGAGTGCTAACAATTTTTTTTTTTTTCTTCATTGTTCTTGAGGATATTCTTTCAATAATATTGAACCAAAAATTAGGAAGCATATTTATTGGCCACTGTGTAAATTAAGTAACTAATGTGTGTTGCTATATTTACCAGTCAATATTTATTCAACCTCACAGAACAATTGTATATCAACATGAAAATGATGTGAATTATAATCCCTATTAACTATTAGTCTACTTTCTAGTTTTGTTTAAAAACACTGTATCCGCCCTTGTTTCGCAAGCTGTACATACATTTACTATACAATGTACTGACATTGACATTTTTCTGATGTATTTATTTTCTTTTTTCTTTTACAGAGAAAGCATTTTTTGACCCATCTTTACTCGAGTTGTTATATTTCCCTGAAGATCAAAAGTAAGTGTAAGCCTAGTTCTAAAAGTGAGAAAACCCCCAACTGAAATACCTTTTTTTAAAGTACTGTATCATTTATCTTTATGGGATGGGATGGGATGGGATTAGCTGGCATTTTGGTCGATACTTTGGTCTATCATTATAGCACAGGGGCACTTATGAGGTGCCCAGGGACTGAATCCTGTCGGTCCATTATACAGACACCGATGAGTCGGGCGTAATGCTGTCCCCTTGGCTCCGAGCGTTAGGAGGGAATCCACTTCTACCAACTTTAAAGTCTTTGATCTGGCCGCGGTTTGAACCCACGACCTCCCGATCCGCAAGCCGACGTTCTACCACCTGAGCTGTTGTGGTTGGTTATCTTTATAATGTTCACCTGAAGCAAACAGCACTGTGATGTCCATGGTCCCTCATAACATGAGTTCCAGTCCTGGCAAGTCTCCCTTCCAGCTGACCTGTGGAGTGCTGATGGTTTATCCCCACCATTGTCTGGGGTCCTCTTTCACCAGTTGTAATTAGACATCATTATAATAACAATAAATGTAGCGGTGCAATGTGTTTCATAAAAAAAACAAAAAAAACATTTCTCTATTTCAGGTTTGCCATTTACATTCCACTGTTTCTACCCATCAGTTTTCCTGTGATATCATCTCTCTGGAATGCCTTCCGTTGGTTCCGTGGGGCCCAGAAACCTAAACAAGACTGAAACTACCACCCTCAAACACTACAACCCAACATTCTACCACCCTTACTCACCCCCACCATCCTCACACACTGTACCACCCTTACACTCTCCACCATCCTCACACACTGTACCACCTTACACACTCCACCATCCTCACACGCGCTGCCACTCTTACAATGCTACAACCATCACACACTTTAATACCCTCACACTACCACCACCCCACACAATCTACCACCCTTAAACACTCAATCATCCTCACACACTATACCACCCTCACCAGGCCACAATCATCGCACACTTTACTTTCCTTACACTACCACCACCAAAGAATCTGCCACCCTTACACACTCCACCATCCTCACACACTATACCACCCTCACACATGCCACAATCATCGCACACTTTACTTTCCTTACACTACCACCACCCAAGAATCTACCACCCTTACACACTCCACCATCCTCACACACTATACCACCCTCACACATGCCACAATCATCGCACACTTTACTTTCCTCACACAACCACCACCCAAGAATCTACCACCCATACACACCCCACCATCCTCACACACTGTACCACCCTTACACATGCTACAACCCTCACACATGCTACAACCCTCACACACTTTACTACCTTCACACTACCATCACCCCACACTCAACCAACCTCACACACTCTACCTCCCTCCCACATTTTTACCACCCTCACACACTCTACCACCCTCACACACTCTGCCACCCAAACACTGCCACCCACCCACTGTACCACGCTCACACCCATTTTTACATTTTTAACACATACATATTGAACAGTTTATAGCAGTCCTAGTCTGTCACAATAACTGCTACCTGCTACTTGCAGACTGGAGGTGTACTTCCCTAGAACAAAATCGTAGATGGGGAGGGGGCGAGAGGGTGGTGGGGGGGGGGGGCGCAAACAAAATCCCGCTCAACATTTTATCAATTAACAATGACTTATTTGAACAAAAATTTCCATACATGGGATTAATTTAAGGAGTGAACATCCGTTTGCAGACTTTATACTTAATGAGCAAAGGTTGCACATGTGTAAGTTTATTATGTTGACTAGCATGCAATACATGTTATTTTGCTTGCACAGTGATGGTTTTACTGCAGAATTTTTATAAGTGCTCAATTAAGGGGTTTGATGAGAATTTTAAGATATCTCTTATTAGATTTACACCCTTTATCTGAAAATCATTTATTGAACAGAGAAAACCACTCGTTTCTCAATGACCTGTGTGTGTTTATGTTCCTCATTTATGTTCATTTGTATTCTTAGCACTATGGTTGCATGACATTGTTGTTAAGGATGCTACAAATTTCTCAGCTGATTGTGTGTGTTTATGTTGTAGTTGTGCATTATTAGTACTTTCTGTGAATTATTTTATTTTGTAAACATTTGTATTGTCATCTTGTATTAGTAAAGCCATTTCAATAATTAGCACAATTTAATTATCAAAAGTTGTGTGACATAACGAAAGGCCTGATTCAGGCAAAAAGAATGGCAAACGGAACCCAGAGTATTTATGTTTATGTTACTCTATATGATTATCTAATATGAAATAAAATGATGAATTTAGTGCGGGAAATGCATGTTTATATTTGATTCATATAAAAACATAGGAAAAAATGAAAATCATACAAGCATTAAATGTTTTGCTTTTTGTTTACTTTGTCACATTTTCATTATTTAATAAATTTATATGGAAACAACATTTATGTGTTGTTTATTACATCCTTTAAACTATGAAGTTTATGCATGTACATCTTTATTTATTTAGTAAGAAGTAATTGCTGTAATTTGTTAGTGATATAGTCATATTTTAAGCATACATTGTCCAAAATGATAAACAAGATTCCATGTATATGTATCTATTAAATAGTTATAACTCAAGACAATGTTTTCATTATCTTACAGACTATATTTTGAATGGCAGTATTTTCTCTGCAGTTTATATCCCTGTACAATGTTCCACGTTACCTAAGAGTCCTAGTTTGGGCAAATCTTTCCATGTTTTGGTGGCTCTACCTTGAAAATAACTAAAAAGCATCTGATCCTTTTCTACATTTATCTTAGTATATAAATTTACCTGGACATTATACACAGTAAGTTGTCTTAAACTTGCAGTGTTTCTTTTGTTAAAATCTGGTACTTGATCAATATTTTTCAAATTGACTGTTTCTGTTTAGTTGAAATAGGGTAGTTGATCACCCCTTTGTCAAATAGATTGTGTCGATTTCTTTGAAATTGGGTACTTGATCAGCCCTTTTTTAAATTGACTGTTGTCTGTTTTTTAGCTCACCGTGAGCACATTGTTGCATGAAATCTTTGATGAGTTCATAACTGGGTCACGTGAGGTCAATAAGTAGGTCACTAGGTCAAATCTTAGACAAGGCTTGTGAACACACTAGAAACCACATTTATAGACCAAGCTTCACTAAACTTGATCAGAATGTTTGCCTGCATGAAATCTTGGATGAGTTCATAACTGGGTCATGTAGGATAAAAAAATAGGTCACTAGGTAAAATCTTACAAAAAGCTTGTGAACACAATTGAGGCCACGTTTACAGACCAATCTTTATCAAACTTGGTCATAATGTTTGTTTGTATGAAATCTTGGACGAGTTCGTTATTGAGTCACGTGGGGTCAAAAAGAGGCCACTAGGTCAAAACTTAGAAAAAACATAAACACACTAGAGGCCACACTCATAGCCCAATCTTTACCAAACTTGATCAGATTGTCTGCATGAAATCTTGGATGAGTATATTATTGGGTCCAAAAGTAGGTAACTAGGTCACATTTTAGAAAAACCTTGTGAAAACACTTGGAGGCCACATTGATGGCACAATCTTCACCAAACTTGGCCAGAATGTTTGCCAGTATGAAATGTTACATATGCTTTGAAGTGGGTCATGAGGATTCAGTATGTTACTAGGTAAAATTCTAGAAAATGTTATCCACCCAGTGGCCACACTAATGGTCCAAAGGACCAAAGGTTTCTAAAGTAAATAACTTTATTATTTGATGCTAGATATGAGCCTACTACAAGCCTGTGTCCTCGGGTGAGCGATTAAGGGCCATCATGGCTCTTTTGTTTGAAATTGGGTTCTTGATCACCCCTATCTCCAAATTCTAGTTGTATTCCTTTATTACTGCTTGGTCTGTCCCGATCAGGAGCAAGAACTATCTTCACTTCTTACTCATTAAAGAATGACAGAAAATATATATTGACCGTTTCAATGCGGCAACTCTTGGGATTGCTCTTTTTGGCTAATAACTCATGACAGATCAGTCTGTTCTTACATTTACATTTTGCTTGCATGTGAATACCATTGTCCTGTGCTTCTTTTAATTTTGGTATATATTGCAATGCTCATAGGACCTGGTCATATTCCCTTATTCCATTGATAATGGTGTTATGAAAAACATACATATTGTACATTATTCGCAATAACATACTAATTTCTTCCTTTTAACAAAATCCTTATTACACCAAATTGTGTATTAAATCTTTTACACACTACTTCTTGTCACTTTTTTAACAATATCTGTAGACAGTTATGTGTTAATGTATATAATAATCATTGGATCATCAATGAACTGGTATTGTTTAGATATCGGTGCTAACACGCTGACTGCTCAAAGCTGAATTACTGACCAGCATACAAGATAGACATAATTCACATGTAACATTTACATGTAATGCGCCTCCTTGTTGAGATTCGTCTGGCTATAGGAAAATAATTTACAACTTACGTATTTCATCTAAATGTAGAGATATTTTCCTCTGACCTTGACAGTATTGTACACTCGTTCACGTGCAGAACGAAGATTGAGATTTTTATTTATCCCCATAAGATTCACATGCAGGGAACAGACAACACAAACTTGCCTGGTTTGGCAATGTAAGGCAAGAAATCCTATGTAAAAAGGAGGAAATGTATATGTCTGAGAAGATGGTTCTTGTGTGAGACAGGCAAGTCAAGCTTTTTTCTTTTTGCCCATATACAATATTCGTATTGGCCAAAAAGGTTGTGTCAGTGTATGCTTGTATAACCCAAAATGGTACAGTCAGGGTATACGTATATTAGCCAAAAAGGTAGAGTCCGGGTATACTTGTATTAGCCAAAAAGGTAGAGTCCGGGTATACTTGTATTAGCCAAAAAGGTAGAAGGTAGAGTCAGGGTTTACGTGTATTAGCCAAAGGGGTAGAAGGTAGAGTCAGGTTATACTTGTATTAGCCAAAAAGGTAGAGTCGGGGTATACTTGTATTAGCCAAAAAGGTAGAGTCAGGGTATACGTGTATTAGCCAAAAAGGAAGAGGTAGGGAATACGTATATTAGCCAAAAAGGTAGAGTCCGGGTATACTTTTATTAGCCAAAAAGGTAGAGTCTGGGTATACGTGTATTAGCCAAAAGGTAGAAGGTAGAGTCAGGGTATACGTGTATAAGCCAAAGGGGTAGAGTCCGGGTATACTTTTATTAGCCAAAAAGGTAGAGTCAGGGTATACGTGTATTAGCCAAAAGAATTAGAGTCAGGGAAGACTTGTATTAGCCAAAATGGTTGTGTCTGGGTATACTTGTATTAGCAAAAAATATTTAAAAAATAGAGTCAGAGTATACTTGTATTAGCCAAAAAGTAAGAGTCGGGGAATACGTGTATTAGCCAAAAAAGTTAGTCAGGGTATACTTGTATAAGCCAAAAAGGTAGAGTCAGGATATACGTGTATTAGCCAAAACGGTAGAGTCAGGGTATACTTGTATTAGCCAAAAGGTGGAGTCAGGGTATACTTGTATTAGCCAAAACCGTAGGGTCAGTGTATACTTGTATTAGCCAGAACGGTAGAGTCAGGGTATACTTGTATTATTTAAAAAGGTTAGAGTCAGGGTATACTTGTATTAGTCAAAAAGGTAGAGTCAGGGTATACTGGTATTAGCCAAGAAGGTAGAGTCAGGGTATACTTGTATTAGCCAAAAAGGTAGAGTCAGGGTAAACTCGTATAAGCAAAAAAGGTAGAGTCAGGGTATATATGTATTAGCCAAAAGGGTAGAGTCTGGGTATACGTGTATAAGCCAAAATGGTACAGTCAGGGTATGCTTGTATTAGCCAAACAGGTAGAGTCAGGGTATACTTGTATTAGCCAAAACAGTAGAGTCATGGTATACTTGTATTAGCTAAAAAGGTAGAGTCAGGGTATACTTGTATTAGCCAAAAAAGTAGAGTCAGGGTAAACTTGTATTAGCCAAAAAGGTAGAGTCAGGGTATACGTGTATTAGCCAAAAAGGTAGAGTCATGGTATACTTGTATTAGCCAAAAAGGTAGAGTCAGGGTATACGTGTATTGGCCAAAAAGATAGAGTCAGGGTATACTTGTATTAGCCAAAAAGGTAGAGTCAGGGTATACTTGTATTAGCCAAAAAGGTAGAGTCAGGGTATACTTGTATTAGCCAAAAAGGTAGAATTAGGGCATACTTGTATTAGCCAAAAAGGTAGAGTCAGGGTAAACTTGTATTAGCCAAAAAGGTAGAGTCAGGGTATACTTGTATTAGCCAAAACGGTAGAGTCAGGGTATTCTTGTATTAGCCAAAATGGTAGAGTCAGGGTATACTTGTATCAGCCAAAAAGGTAGAGTCAGGGTATACTTATATTAGCCAAAAAGATAGAGTCAGGGTTTACCTGTATTGGCCAAAAAGGTAGACACATGGTATACTTGTATTAGCCAAAAAGGTAGAGTTGGGGTATACGTGTATTAGCCAAAAAGGTAGAGTCAGGGTATACTTGTATTAGCCAAAACGGTAAAGTCATCGTATTCTTGTATTAGTCAAAAAGGTAAAGTCATGGTATACTTGTATTAGCCAAAAAGGTAGAGTTAGGGTATACTTGTATTAGCCAAAAAGGAAGAGTCAGGGTATACGTGTATTAGCCAAAACGGTAGAGTCATGGTATACTTGTATTAGCCAAAACGGTAGAGTCAGGGAATACTTGTATTAGCCAAAAAGGTAGAGCCAGGGTATACTTGTATTAGCCAAAAAGGTAGAGTCAGGGTATACTTGTATAAGCCAAAAAGGTAGAGTCGGGGTATACTTGTATTAGCCAAAAAGGTAGAGCCAGGGTGTACTTGTATTAGCCAAAAAGGTAGAGTCAGGGTATACGTGTATTAGCCAAAAGGTAGAGTCAGGGTATACTTGTATTTGCCAAAAAAAATAGAGTCCGGGTATACGTGTATTAGCCAAAAAGGTAGAGTCAGGGTATACTTGTATTAGCCAAAAAGGTAGAGTCAGGGTATACTTGTATTAGCCAAAAAGGTAGAGCCAGGGTATACCTGTATTAGCCAAAAAGGTAGAGTCAGGGTATACTTGTATTTGCCAAAAAAAATAGAGTCCGGGTATACGTGTATTAGCCAAAAAGGTAGAGTCAGGGTATACTTGTATTAGCCAAAAAGGTAGAGTCAGGGAATACTTGTATTAGCCAAAAAGGTAGAGTCACAGACTTGTGCATATTCTGACTTTCGTTTGTTGTGATCCCAACTTTCTTGCATAGTGCGAGTCTTCCTCCAGCAAAATAGTTGGTCTTCGCTTTAAATGTTGTATTCGGCAGGTTGCCTATATGAAAGCCACTTACAGTAGCTTACCACTGGTTTGGATAATCTAGGCATAATTTCTGCATAAACTCATACTTCAGTATAAGGAAAGGCGGTTTTGAAAACTACCTTCATTGTTAGACTGTATAAATCGCGATAGAAAGTGAAGACAGAAGTTCATTCATCCCAAATCTATAAATAAGCACGATAGTGATCACTGCTAAAAACAGATATCGACGCCAGAGCGGATCACCCGGATGACTATATAACGTGGTCTTAAAAGTACGTGGTCACGTGGTTTTCTTCGTTTAAAAAATAACTATCTCTGCAGCGTGGCTCAGATAGGAAATACCTGTCTGCAATAACGAGCGGTGATTTATGCTGGACTGTTCACACAGATCTAGGAAACCAATGAACAGCATTTTGCAGGAAATTTTCAGGTAACAATGACTTATTTGGTTACTTAAGAAAATAAATTTTGGTCCAAATGTTGGATATCACCCTTAATGACCCTAGTTGTGACGCTACGACGTGTTTCAAAACCAAATTGTGTGTGAACGAGCTATGATTTAGTGACGAGTATCAACTAAAATATAAAAAGACATGCAAAACAAAATGCATGGTGTGTGGTTAAGATCTGGATTTTAAGCACACCTGTACTCCTATTTGAAATGTAATTAGAACAGAACATACGTCATGTCGAACCGCTTAACGTTTTCAAAGAGTTATGCTTTTATGTGGCACATTACCAGGATAACTCCACTGCCATGTCAATATTGGATAAATGCTGTGGAACACGGACGGTCAAATTATTGCATAAGTAATATGATTATAATTAATTCTAAAAATGACACATTTAATCATGATGTACTCACTGATCTTTCTGTCCTTTGTAATTAATCTCTTGATGTGTATCGGAACGACCAAGATCGAGCCGTTCGATTTGTGTGATACAATTAGAACAGAACAGAACAGAACTTTATTCTTCTATATGTACAAGGCTATTGTACAATATGGAGAATTGACATAGATAAGTATTGAATGAGATACAGCAGTACTGGTTGACTGTAACATTCAATTTAAGGAAAAGCTGGAATAATAGTCAGTGACTATTGTTGGTTTCTTAACCGTCTACATAATAACTATTACAGTCTTACTTTATTGAACTTGACACATGTAGCGATATATATATATATATATATATAGATGGTTATTATCAATTATGTTGACCCCAGTCTGCAGCTGGCTGTTGTGGTTCTACCTTTTCACCAATCACATTGTGAGAGACTTATAAGCAACTATTGAAAATACAAGTCTGGTTCTGGCTGATCAGGATCTTCACCATTCATCTTAAGACGAAATTCCAATCCAAATATATATATGGCAGCAGACGGATGCGGTCAAATGGTATGGGGTACCTTTGTCGTACTGCATTCGTTGTAAATCCCTATATGCAGCACTGTAAACAAAAAGCCTTTTATTCATTTACATTGAGTGTAGCAATATGTAGTATATACATTTGTAACAATATCAATTAATTTTTTAAGAGTAAGTGGTTCTTAGTGATTATGTTCTATAAAAATAACGGACTTTTACAAAGATACAAAAACGAGAATTTAGTCGCACAAAAATGCAGCAACACATGTCCATCTGTTCATTTTTTGTTTCTAGATGTTCTTCAATAATCCTTTCAACGGGACTTATTCATTGATAATTGTTAGACTGAATAATGATAATTATGTCCTTTTGAGGTGTGGTACCTTCCGGCAACGGACAATGCGGTATATGTTGCGTTTTAAAAAAATCAGCATCGCTGCCGCATGTCGTTCCGCTTCCACAGTAATGATTCACTTTGCCGTTCAGTTGTTTCGTAAGTACGGGTTTGGAACGTTAAGTGCCTCTACCCTAGTATATGTAAATGTACTATATGTATATGTAGAGTAGAACAGTATAGAACATTTCTGCTTCGAAACTATTCATGAACATAACACAAAAGAGTTGGACAATAGAGAAGTTGCTGGACTAGACATCAAACATTTGACACAATGAACTATTTCATCAGATTGATCATTTATCAGGTCATTGTGCAGTTTTGTTCTAGTATCAATCACATGCGCTTTGTTGTAGTATAACTTAAAGAGCCACGTGTCACATACCGTTCACCATATCCCTTCCCCCCAATCCCGCGTTCTGTTTTGTTGGCACTAGTGGTTCCAAGTTGGGAAGTTGTATTTCTATTGAAAACATTATATTACCATCGAAATACAAGATTTAATAGTAAAACACAAATAGGTCTAGGTTAAAAAATATCTCGACATCGCATTGTGGGTTCAGTTTAGGTACACGTGAAGTTTGGACAGCGGCGTTTTAACTAGTGCTGTCATTGATAGGCAAAAAGCGTATCGATGATATGGATATATCGAAAAAAAATATCGTCGATATATCGATATATCGAAGGGAATTTGGAGAAATTGTAGTTCTTATTTAATTACTGCCTAGTATGCAAATTCTGGGTATATTTATGCAAAGTGTTCTTCTTTAATATATTTTTCACTAACATTCTTTAGTAAATGAAGCTTGATATTTAACAGCTATTTTCATATAAAATGTTGAAAAATAGTTTTTAACTTGTTTATAACTTATCCAAAGATGAAAACGAAATGCTTTTGTTTTAACCATTAAATTAAATAAACAGAAAGTGTTCCTCACTTTACTTATATTCACTATTACTTTATAGTGATAACAGTCAGATTAACAAATGTACTGACATAAGTAATAAAACATTTTCATAAACTTCAGAAGTGAAAAGTCCCCAGTCAGGTACATCAAGTGATAAATTTATATGATATAGTTACAATGTAAAGGCATTCACATTGTCATGTGTATGTCAAGCATAAGTAGTATAAAACTGTTTAGTAACATTTTCCCATTATGTACAACAGCACCCTTTAAGCACAAGTCATAAACAATCTTCACCCAGTTATAGCTTATAATGCCTTGAGCTGACGGCAGTTGTGGTATAAGAACACCAGCATGTCTGCGTTTTCTGTCGTGAGCGATGATCGTTTTTTTGTGTGTGTTTTTTCGGAAATTATGTTTCCTGCTTTAAAGAACACACGTTCTTAAGGCCACTAGTTGCAGGTACTTGAAGATAGTGGGTGACCATTTTGGAAAGTCTAGGGAACTCCTTTTGATGCCCGCCCCACCACTCAATTGGATACAAAATCTTCAAATTTTAACAGAATAATAGAGTATTTTGTTGATTGATTTCTAGTTACAAATTGGTAAATTCATGATCTTGCAACTGTCTCCTAACTTTAATACAAGATCGTCGAATTGTAAATGATATATTAAGCACTTAGATGATTTTTTCTCGAATTGTCGAATTTCTGACCGTTGTCACTGGTATTACCTTTACAGCAGTTCCCTCCTTTTCAGACAGTATTCTGTAGACTTCCGGTTGACGAAAAATATTGATTTTAACAGTTTTTTAAAACTTTTTTCTTTCTATTTTTCCCCGCCGATATATCGATATTTTGAAATGCGTATCGATATTTTAAAATGTGTATCGATATATCAATATCGACCGAATCGATGACGGCCCTAGTTTTAACGTTCTGATGCCACTGTTTTGTCACCGTGACATTAAACTGGACATTGGTCAAATCATTGACAGTTACGCAAGGAAACATCCTCGGCGAATGCTTCTCATTGACCCGTGGTCAGAATAAAAATATGACTTGTCTTTGTTTTGCAGTTCTGAAATCATTATTATGTTTGCCTACTATGCAATTATTGAAAATATATAGTATCGCAATATTAAACATTCAAAACGTCTCCCAAATATAGCAAAACAACTTAGGAAAGTATGAAATCAAATGATTTTAGCAAGCCTTTATCAATGTTGGTAGCTCTGATAAAAAAATTCACGTCCCCCACCCACCCCGCAACTAGAAATCCTGGATCCGTTACTGATTAGAATATTAACAACAAACCACCTTGGACAATACTGATTTTTTTTTTTTAACGAACACTATAATACATATTAATTTACACTAAAATAAATGTATAATATAAATACAAAAGGTAAAAACATGTAAAATGTTCTTATACATTACGATATTCGAATAAACGGTCTGGTACTGTGACGGCCCAGTGATTTTCTTGATTAACAATGTATTGTAAAGGACTCATTAAATGTAACGTACACCTCAATCGAGAGTGTGTGCAATTTGTGTCATATATACATGGGCGGACAAAAAGCTTACATTAAATAAACTGGTTTATGAATTTAGCGGGTCCGATATTTGAAAGTCACCATTCACGGCAAGTTAATTTTTTAAGAAAAAGTTAAAATATTTCCTAAATCTTTATTTACCGCCGGAGACTACTAAATTGTCTTAAATGGCCTATTTATTGGTACTGCACGATTTTTCATCAAGTTCTCATTCTGACAAACTTGGAAATTAGAAGTAATGCTCGTTTGAACTCACGACTATACGAAGAAACATTCAAGCCCAACTCGAGAAAAAACTTTACTACCGCTGTATTTTTCTGTCATTCAGAACTTTTATTTTCATCCATTTCCATCGTATTATCTGCAATCTGTATTTTTGAATGCTTTCGGTACCATACATATAATTTTTTAAAGCTACAAAAAAAAAAAAAAAAAAAAAAAAAAAAAAATTAAGAAATCCGTAGTTGCGAGCAAATGGTCTCATATACTTATGATCACGTGACAATGTGATTTTTTTTTAATACTGGGAAGCTATAGGCAGGATAAAGATGATGGTGAATATTGTTTGGCCAGCCACAAAGGTGACGAAGAAGAAGAAGTCGAGCTGTCTGGCGAGGGTAATCCAGTCTATTTCCGGGTTCCTCTTGGCTGGGTCACAGCGGCATGTAATACAGCTGACAAATCTGACAATTTTCTGGATTCGATCCGGCACCTGCAAAGAGGGAGATACAGATTAATACGCTAAGTTACGTCATCAGATTCAGGTCATTCAGTCAAGATTTGTGCCTTAATAACAGTATTCTCTATTCAGCAGCCGCGCCATAGCTCCCGCGATATGACGACCATCATTTTCCTCCCTTCTGTCGTCTTGACGCATTTTGACCCGCCTTGAAGTTACAAACGGAGACAAAACGCGGTTTAATTAATCCAAAACGTTTTACCGGCCGCAATAGCTCATGTGGTAGAGCGTCGGCTTGCGGATCGGGAGGTCGTGGGTTCAAACCCGGCCGGGTCAAACCAAAGACTTTAAAGTTGGTAGTAGTGGCTTCTCTCCTAACGCTCGGGGATCAGGGGACAGCATTACGCCTGACTCGTCGGTGTCAGTATTATAGACCGGCCGGGTTCAGTCCTTGGGCGCCTCATTAGTGCCCCTGTGCTATAATGATAGAAATGTCGCAGCACAGTATCTGCATAAATGCCGGCTAATCCCATCCCATCCCATCCCAAAACGTTTTATATTTTAAAAGGGAGTTACATTATTAGAATTTCTTCAAAACGAGGTCATATTATTAAAACATGAATCTATTTTGTACGGCATGCTTTTATTATTATTATTATTATTATTATTATTATTATTATTATTATTGAAGCAAGTTGCTACAGACCGTAAGTGTAAGTACAGTACATACGGGATCTGTGCCAGTCCTGTGGTAGATCCTCAGCATGCAGATGGTGATGATGTTGATGACGACGCTAAAACACATCATAATGAAGACGTAATAACAAAGGAGTGACATCGGGCTGGCCAGCTGTGGTAGGAAATTCATTGTCGTCTGCAGCAGCACCACAAACGACAGGAAACACGTCACGCAGAAGCCTGGAAGGACAATGACATAAAAGGATACATCGCTGAAGAGTAAAAAATGATATTTGGATGAAAAATATATACGTAACCTAATATTAAGAAAAAAAATCATTAAAATCAATAACATGATTTTGGGATAAACACCTGCACGCGCGACACTAGCATACATACGCAACGTTCATACGCGACAATCATATATATACCCCAAATACAGTTATGTAAAATACACATACACAACTATACATTACAATCGTGTACATGTACTCAAAATATATACTCGCCCGGTTTACTCACCAACTCTCTCTCCGCTCTCTGCGGGTAGCAGGAACACAAAACCGTTCAGGAGCCCTAGCAGTAGAATAGGCAGAGCGACGTTAAAGGTAAAGTACAACGGCTGCCTCTGAATGACCAGTTTAAAATTGCAGTAGTACGACCCACCCTGCGTGTAAGTCGTCGATGAAGTTGACATTACCGTCCAGATCCCATTGGCGCCAAGGTTGGTCAGATCCCATTCAGAGGATCGAACCGCCAACTGTACTTCTTCAGTGGAGAAACCCCACGGTGTGTAGGTAAACTCGCAAGTCTGACGGTCAAACGGGTAGTAGGTCACATCCGGGGTACACGAGGACCGGAGCAAGACTCGAGGCTGCCACTGGACTTGGGAAGTGTTGAAGTTGTACAGGACTTTATATGTGGTGTCACCGATTTTCTTTACAGTATCGACGGCGTTTAGAAGAACCAGAGACGGAGACCACACCTTAAAATGAAAATATTATTTTTATTCTGGGTAGTTTCTGCCTAGCCGATAACAAGAAGCGAAGGCACTACGTGCTATCAAAATGAATTAGTACATCAACGAAGAATTTATTCACTTTTTAATTAAAATCCAATACAAGGTATTGGAATGTAAATTGACCTCACTGTAAGGTATATGTACAAGATGCTGCAATGGCAAAGTGAAAACTAAACAAAGACTACCAACTTGAATTTAAATAAAAGACATAACAAGGTAATAAAACAAGTATAGATAAAGATACGACGAGGTAGGCAAAAACAAAGAAATCGAAATTTGGGTTATGCCAAAACGAAAAGATAAAGTGTTAAACACTAGGAGAAAAAAGTCACTGTTTGGGCGACTTTTTTTGTCTTTGATCACGTCAAGACAAACAGTCGCCTTTTGGCGATTTCGCCTTGTCGTCATTTCGTCGTTTAGTTGAGACATTGGGGCGAGCGCTAAGACGAAACGATGAAGTGGCGTACATAATCCAGTATAGGATATATACTTAGATAAAGTACATGAGAAAACGGAACAACAATCAAATGAGCGACTTGGTAATTTTCAGTTATGATAAGATTAGTAATTTTGTTGTTTTTATGTTGAAAAACATTTTTCACACATGTGTGCTGCACTGGTTTTTGCATTTTGCATTGTATCATTTTTTCCTTTCACTAAACAGTCAACAAACATGTAATGTTAACAGTGTGACGAAACACATAATTTAATCCCGACCTTGTCGAAGTCAATCAGCATTTTGTCGACCTTGATATCGTTGGCGATACTGGCTATGGTCTCATCTATCCAGTCCACCTTCATGCTGCCGCTTATGTCGATTTGACCTGAGCGTGCACAATATTGGGAAAATAGAACATGACGATAAATGTATAAATCACAGATTCAAAAAACAGATTCCGAGAAAACATTTTAAAACAGATACTCTCGTTTGATGAGCGAGCAGTTTAATATCATTGGCCGGAGGTAAGATATAAAAGTACTTCTATGAGATGAAAAAAAAAAAAAAAAAAAAACGACGTTTGCATTTAAAGGTCATGTCCAGATTCCACTTTATTAAGTAGCATATATGATTTGAATTATATGTTTTTGTTCATATCAACATATGTACATGGGAAGAAAATTAATTGGACACAATTCATGGTAAATGATGAATATTTATCTGCGCTTGTCGGGAGGCTTGTTGTATTCACAAGTAAGGACGAAATTTGTGCAGTTAAGTCCTAAATAAGTTTTGTTCTCTTTTGTTTCGATAATGGTAAAACCAGTGCTAATAAAAGAGATAGTGCGATTATCATTTACAAAATAGTTTATGTCTGACACGTTTCTTTGGATGGACTTCATGTCTCGGTTTTAATCTTTGAATATCTCATTCTGAAGGTACTTTACTTTCATCAACCCATTGGTGGAATGGGTGAGTGGAGTCGGGGGTGGTGTTTTAGACAGACATATGGTGAAAATAGTAAACGGCGATATCAATTAATATTAATGATTATTATTATTATCAGTAATCGTTGAATGATGGTAGTTCAAATCTTGTATATATCATTAACGGGGACGAGATTGTTAAGCGGTGTTGTGGGACATGGAAAGAAGGCCTGTTAACTCTTCTAAAGTCACTAGTAATTATTGATATATACGTTCTTTTCCAATAAAAGTTAAATGGTTGAATGTTTGGCATACCTTTAACAGCGTCGCAGACGCTGGGCGAGGGTGGGACTTTGGATAAATAGGAGGTAAGCCTTACTTTTGTACTTTTAGTCAAAAGCAAAAATATTAAAAGTTTCAGTAACAGTTAAAAGTTGGGTTTGTTTGATCGTTGAGTAGAAAAGTATGCCAAATAAATTCGCTACCAACAGCTTGAAAAGTAAACAAAGAAAATTGTAGGTTGGCATACCTTTAACGGCGTCAAAGCCATTGAGCGAGTCTAGGCCCATGGCAAGATATACGGTAAGGCCAGTCGTCTGGTCCAAGGCCGGGATGATGTCGGTGATGGGACTGTCGTCGTTATTGTAGTAGTTATACACCGCCCGATAGGTGTCGCTCATGTCTTGCCACGTATCACCACGGCATGTGGATACCAAACTAACGCTCAAGACGAAATATCTTAGTAGCCTTGGCAACATATCGTAACAATAGTAACAATAATTTATATTGCAGATTCCTCTTATCAAAATCCCGTAGATGTTGCGGGTATATTTTTAAAGTAAAACTGAACTTGATGCTGGCTAAAGATGATTTCTATGATATATTTTTTCCTCAGAATTCGAGGCCACAAACTTTCTTCCTGTTTTCGAACAAGTACAATACTACACAAGTGCTATTCCGTTACAAACTATGATAACTCCAAACAATACGCCACAACTTTGCTGAAAACTATTGCTCTTGTGCATAACGCATTATTATTTATGGACCTAAAATCTCAAGCACTCTAACATATAAATTGCGCAAATGTATGAACAACATTAAAGTACGAATAGATTATATCTTTATATTATAATAAACGTCTAATCACGGACCACAAAGCATGACCATCAAGTAACTGCGGGCCACCACATTTCTGTCTTAAACAAAAGATCACCATTATGTTTTAATAAAAGGTTGATCCAGATAGTGTTAAACAATGTTCATAATGACGCTAGTAATATGATGTCTGTGAGTTGGTTCCAAGCCTCGGGTATATAGAGATTATTTTTCAAGATAAACAGGTCAATTAAGAGCACCGTGAAATATTGCCAGAGCTTAAATTAATTTGTTGACCTTATTTTGAAATAATTATGATTGTTACAGTTACGAGAGTATGGACACGATTAGCATTTCACTTATATGCTGGGCTGATTTTTGTGTATACATTGTTATCATAAACAGAGAGTCATCATCATCATCGCCATCATCATCATCGTCGTCATCATCATCATCGTTGTCGGCATCGTTTTCCTCTTTTTCATTTTCTTTATCGGGTTAACACTGTTATGTGATCAATATTCGAGATGCCCCATGTTTTGGTATGGTGAAAGATCATTTAAGAGCAACAAAATAACTATAAGTAACTATCTATCCATTGTTGTAAAGGTGGCCGCAGGAATGTGATTGATGGTTATGAGAGAATGAGGAAAGAACGGACTGATGTAATGCTGATCAGCAAACATTAAGACAGATCGCTTTTTTCTTTTTTCAACGGAACTTGATTCTTTCAAAAATTACGCGACAAAGTAGACATACAGTAAATGGGTACCTTATAGGGCTTCAACGCAGAGTAGATCTTAACTATATTGACTTGAAATATTGACCCTAATTAATTCTTCTTTAATGTGCGTATTTTCTTTTTTTCTTTTGTGAATAAAATAATCGAATCAAGAAATCGACAAGAATTAATAGTTTAAAAGTATATATTGTAACTATCTCAAAGCGATTTCGGCGTACTTGGTAAAAATTGCTGACGCCAAATTGGGAGATTTTCACTTGCAAAGGGATATCACTTGGGATATTTGTTATTTTCATATAAATAAAGAAGATATTTGTTCCAAAATAGAGAGATTTTTGAAATGTCTAAAATATCCCTCATTTTCAGGTAATTTTTGAACCCTAAAAAGCGGGAGTCTCCCTCTAAAAGTCGGAGAGTTCACATTTATATCGGTAGGGAAAATAACAACCTTCCCATGCTTTCAACTACTTGTATCCATCTTCCATTACCCTTTCCATCCGCACAACAACCTACTTTATCTCTAGTTAGGCTTGTAGTAATATACCCCATTCAAGATCAATATGTCCATTGGCTTGATGGCAACGTTTTTATTTCAATTCATATCAAGTGTGTGAATCCTGTGATTATGTTTTTATCCTTTAACTAATACGTTGAAGCAGTTATGGTCATTTCTGAAAAGCCTTGAAGTATTCATTTCAAACTGGAAATACTGGTTTCTTAATGCAAATGGTATCAACAGGGCAGGTGACTCTAAAATTCAGTTTGGCACAATTAAACTTCCTTTTTCAGCTAAGGAGTTTCTGTGTGTGTTAATTTTTTTAATGTGTGAGGGATGGGATGGGATTAGCCAGCATTTTTGCCGATACTGTGCAGCAACAGTTCTAACATAGCACAGGGGCACTTATGAGGTGCCTCAGGGACTGAACCCGGTCTGTCCATTATACTGACACCGACGAGTCAGGCGTAATGCTGTCTAGTTAGCCCCGAGCGTTAGGAGCGAAGCCACTACTACCAACTTTAAAGTCTTTGGTTTGACCCGGCCGGGGTTTGAACTCACGACCTCCCGATCCGCAAGCCGACGCTCTATCACCTGAGCTATTGCGGCCGGTTTTTAATGAGTCTAACAGCTAACACTAGTCAGCACAAAGAATGATGGGCAGCTATTTACTGACTGCTCTTGTTTCTTACTATTTTTCAAAACGGCAAAATTATGTTCAATGGCAAAGACTTACAAAATAAAAAATCATCTGATTACTAGAGTTGAACATTCGTTCAATCAATACTGTTACTCTTAGCTGCAAGAATCAAGGCTTTTCAAGGTATATGCTAAACAACCTAGTATATCTTGGAATTGTGCATGCTGATTTTGGGCTATCATTCTGACAAAAAACATCAAACAAAAATCACTTTGAAATATGTTAAAATGTTCAGAAAAAATTACAACAAATATAAAGGTTCTTGAAAAGGAATGAGAAAGCTAATCATTAAAATTTATTTGTGTTTTAAATCATGTTACACCAGACTGGAATAATAATTTGACAAACACAAAGACAGGACTGTTGCTGTCTTTTGAAGCATCTGTTGCCATGCCAACCAAGTCTCTTGTCACAGTTATGGTGCCAGATTTAAGTTCCTGAAGAATCTGTTTTCTTTTCCTCTGCAATGTTTCAGCCAGACATCTTATTTCATTCTTTGGACGATTCAAGTCTGAAATATATTCACGTTTATGGCGTTTCTGTCTTATTTTAAAGACCATTCCTTACTGCATTTTACTTTACTTATAGTACTTATTTTTTGTATTTTTATACATTTATCGTCATGATAAAATGCATATGTCAAAGTGTTTCCACAAAAGACCTTTAAAGTAGAATTGTTGTGTATAATGCACATGTAGTCTGATAATAACGTTGAAACCTTTGTCAAAGAGCTGTTTCAGAAAGGTTTTATTTGGATGTAACAGCGCAAAAAGACAAACAAATAATATTTCTTGTATTTATTTATAGTAGACAACCATGACAATGTCTGTTGTACACAAAATCATATTAAAAAACAACATTTATAAACAAAATCTAGATAACTGTTATGATGATGATGATGCAGATGATGAAGATTATGATTAAGGACTGTTGTTGATAATTTGGATTAGTATTGAAGCTATAAAATAATACAGATGATCACGATTATTATAGCAACTAAGTTGCCGATTATGCTTAAAATGATGATGTTGACGATGAAAATGAAGGAATTAACAAATAACAACCATTCACCTTTAGTGGCTGCTGCCATGTTCTCTGAGATGAGTTTCCTTAATATCTGGTCTGCTTGGTGAATAAAACTCTCTGAGCAGACGATTCGATCATAAACTTGTGACTCCTCATCTATGTCATCTACACGCTTTACTGGATCAATCTGAGCTTCGTTCAGGAGCTTGGCAATGCTGTTGCTGCAATAGTTTAAAGCAGCTTTGGTCACAGTTGGTCAAATTTAATGAAAAAAACAGTAAAAAAAAACTTTACAAAACCACTGTGAGTAATGGTAAAAGTATTACCTCTGATCTCTATCTTTAAGTTACGAGAATCAAGAATCAAGTCCAACAAGCATAAAGTAGTATACGTCATGTGTTTATGTCTCTCATTGACCATTCATAGTTTGGCTCAATGCAATAATTTAAATACAAATAAAATGCAGATCCCATGGTTTTATGTGTCATGTACTTACACAAAACTGTGACACTTCAACATATTTTGAAATGTTAGTTATATAGAGAGTGTTTATAATATACAGTATGAATTATATTTTGTTGTTACAAACTTTTGAATATGTTTAGAAAACATAAATATTTACATTTCCTCCTGTGGTTTGTAAATCAAGAAGTATTTCTCCCAGGAATGTTTGAATGGGTCAGGAATCTCCATTTTATTTGCCATATCCTCAATCACCCCAGCAACGACGGCCATTTCCCTGGCAACATTGCGTCTGCAAGCCTCCTTCACATCACACTGCATGTGAACTTGACAGAAACCAACCTCATCTATAGTGAGATGAGGAAAAGGTACAGGAAAGTTATGGACTGTTGTGTTATCTATATAGCATCAAAAAAAGAAAAATCAGGTCATGTTATCTGTAATAAAAGATGGTTTCTTTTATTATACAGACAGTATCATGATCTTAAAGGACTTGTCTGCCAGTTGGTTTATTTTCACCCTCAAAAAGGAAAAATGTAAAGAAAACAACACACTACTGTAATAGTTGCATTATGTTCTGTTCAATGTAATGCCTTGTCCTCTTTTTAACTATCTACACATTAGTCTCCATGTTTCTACTGGAATAGATTTAAATAAAAATTTACATTATAGTTCATTCAACAAAAATTGTTAAAATTCATCAACAAGGTAAATCTCATTGAATAATTTTTATAAACAGCACCAATAAAGTAGCTATCTAAATGTTCTAGATCAAGTTTCATTGACAGATGAAGATCCCCATAGAAGCATTTGTGCTACACATGCTAGAAGACCTCCATGCAAGTTCTCCCTCTGATGAGTGGAGGTAATGTTAGTTACGGGACTAAACAAGAACAGTGTCACATTCAAAGTGGTAATAACGGCTTAATTCTTGCATAAGTGTTAAATCTGCCTTTTATGGCTCCTTTTTTCAATAAGTATATGTAAATGTGTTATAAATTTATTAAATACTTTGCCTTTTCTATCATAGATTAAAATCTTAAAAATTTTAAATTTGAATTTAGAAAATTAGCTTTCAACTGAAAGATGTACCGGTACATGATTTAACTGCTTACATTTTCTCGCCAGTTGGTAGTATGTGTATCTCATGCTACGGTAGTACATGTTGTCATCTATCACTATACATATTCCATGACCTTCATGACCTTTATCTAAGGTGTGAAGGTCATGAATCACCATGGCAACAAATGTATCCCACAATTTATCTTCTACATTTTTTGGCTTGGGTTCAGTTTGGATATTGGTGGTACAGTCATGGTAAAACTTCAAAAGATGTAATAACAGCACATCAACACAACTGGTAATCTGCTCTCTGTATTGTTTCCATGCTGAAGTTATCTGAAATACAAAAAAAGAAGCCAAAACCACATGACCTATCTAGAAAACCAACTAAAACTAAGGAGGAAGCCAATATAGCTAAACAGTTCAAGTTAACTGATTAAGACTTAAAAAATAGTTCAACAGAAATTAAAGGGAAATAACACCTGAGAAATAAGTTTTATAAACATGAACTATATACTTCACGAAAGTGTTTTGCTTAAAAACATATTTTATGAATATATGGCCAGGCAAGAATAAAGAAATTAAACTACCAGTACAGAAACAAATTTATCATCAAATCAGTTTTGGTACAAAAAAGGAATATAGTAAATACATACTGAGGAGACTGAAACTTAAGAATATACTCAGGTTACAGTATTTTTTGGTGCAATATCCTATAAAAATATTATAACCATACTTTCTCCTGTGAAACAATGAAATTAATACACATGGCATAAAAGATTGACCAAAATAAGAGCAGCTGACTTTCATTGGGCCCAATTTTAATTCAAATAAACAAATATGTGCTGATTGAAGCCTGGCAAAACCACAAGAGGTTATATAGTAATCTGTATGTAGACTCCGTGTCAGACACTTTGTATAATAAAAATACATGTATACATACAACATGCAGATACAGTGTCCCATCCGCATTATCCATAGAGTGATAGATTGCTGTGCAAGAGGTCTCAGTTTAAATCACACACAAAAAAAACAAGCATTTTTGTTTTATTTTTGCTTCTTTAATTTTTTCTCTTTTTCAACCCCTTTCATCTCTGGCTAGCATGAAACACTGAAATTCTTGACAAATATGTTTTCTTTTGCTTTTTTTAACAAGACACACTTATTAAAATAGTTATTCAACAGGTTTTTGTGTAGGTTAGAATGGCTTTAGTATGGTGCCCTAGGTCGAGCGGTTATAGTCACGACTTGTTACTCTTCTGCCTCTTACCGTGTCAGTTTGAGTCCCAATCGGGCCAACTTTCATGTGGGGAGTTCTTCTTCTTCAGCTAGCCTGCAGTGTGCAGGTGATTTTACCAAGGCATAGGTCGGGGGTCTTCCTTCACCAATAATTAGCTATATATTGCCAGTAGAACCAATATTATGCTCCTCGAATGAAAATTTGGGGGAGCACATAGTCACTGCATTGTCCATCCATCCATTTCGTATTTGTGTCAGCCCATAATTTTGTAATTTGAAGTTGCATTTTTAAATTATTTGGCAGAAATTATCGTCATATTGAGTCGATGTGTAGGGTGCAACATTTGGGTCGCTATTTTGAAGGTCAAGGTCACTGTGTGACCTTGAAGCAAAATCATGTCCGGCCCATTACTTTGTTATTGGCATTCACATTTTATAATTATTTCACAGAAATGATCATGATATCAAGACAAATTGTCGCACGCTAAATTTGGGTCACTACCTTAAAGATCAAGGTCACAGTGTGACCTTGAATCAAAATCGTGTCCAGCCAATACATTTTCAGTCTATCAGTCTACCTTATTAATATACAATATACAATGAATTGTTTTTCTTGATTACTTTTCCATTGTTAGTATGACAAGTTCCATTGTTCCCCAAGTTAACTCAGTGGCTGAAATAGCCATTCCCTTCAACCTTCATAGGGACAGGTTTGATTTTAAAGCACTACTTCATTTACAAAATTCACCCTTATAGTTATACAACAAACAATTTTTGTGACAAAATACCCATTCAGGGAGCATCACCCATCTTCAACAGTCTCTTGTTGTCTTGTGCAATGTGACAACATGATAACTTTAGGGTAGTATACCTGTTCCTCTGCCTTCAGAACAAGAATCTGTTCAACCTCTGGTGGCAGTAACTTGTCATATTCAATATGCACACATGTCCATGTTCCGTCTTTGTGCTCTAGAAAAACAACATAATTGTATATATAAATAAATAAATAAATAAATAAATAAATAAATAAATACGCTTTGATTAGTGGGATGGGATGGGATTAGCCGATACTGTGCAATGACATTTCTATCATTATAGCACAGGGACACTTATGAGGTGCTCAGGGACTGAACCCTGCCGGTCCATTATACTGACACCGACGAGTCTGGCTTAATGCTGTCCCCTTAGCCCCCAGGGTTAGGAGGGTAGCCACTACTATTAACTTGGAAGTCTTTGGTTTGACCCGGCCGGGGTTCGAACCCACGACCTCCCGATCCACAAGCCGACACTGTACCACCTGAGCTATTGCGGCCGGTGCTTTGATTAGTATGCAAGAATGAAAAAAGCTTTGGAAATAGTAATGATGGCATAAATGAAAATACATAAATTCAAATACAAAATGTTTAATGTGCTCATATAAAATAAAAAGCATATTTACGTAATTGTTTACATAAACAGGACAAAATACTTACAGATGAGAATGCTTTTACAAAGAAGTTAATATCTCTATTCCATAGTCGAAATCCAATATAACGTAATTTAATCTTAATGTTGAATAAGTATCTGCATGGCCATAACTTAATATGCAAACAGACTTTTATCATAAACAATCAAACATCATTTTATATAAGATTTGAATTTTTAAATTAAAAAGAAAATGAGTACATATCTTAAATTAACTGGGTTTCACAAAATATTAACAAGAACATGTTGGTACACTAGAAATTACATTTTTCCTGTTTAATTTCAATAATTATCCCATCATTTTTCTAGCATAAGTCATTTACAAAGATTTGATTTTGAAATTTTCCAGTATCCACTTTTATCTTTAGGCTTAACAATCCAGCATACTTTATTTATTGTTTCACAGCTTATGTTCAGTGAAATATTATATTTGAAAATGGCTGTACAGTAGATAATCATTTTATTTAATATGTCAGCTAAAACTTTACCATTTTCATTCTGTTTAAGGAGTTTACATAGACCTGACTTCCCACTTGCTGGCAAGCCTGAGAGTACTAGAAGAACAATGTTGTTCATTCAGCCTGTTCATTCAAGTTAGCATCTGAATCCGTGGTTACCATGGAATCTAACTGGCATGTCTGAGAAAACACAGAACAGTAATCAAGAAAGTTCCAACATATTTAATATTAAGTCATCATAAATAAAGACAAAGAATTATGTTGGCAAACAATTATACACATATTCCAATCATATTTAGGCAAAATATTAAAGAAAAAACAAAGTGAAGATTGGAGAAAAGAGTGTAAAGTAAGAAATATGGTTATCAAAACATAAAAAAGATGTGGAAGGAAGGATCAAAATACTAGACAGATTAAAGAAGATTTAAAAAGCAATTCACAACAGGATGAAGAGGGCATATGACTCAATTTTCGCCACGATCACAAAAAGTGGTGGAAACTCCTGAGAATTAACAGTCTTACATTCAGAAACTCTGAAGATGACAACTGTAGTGGTCAAAACTGTAAGTTGAATTAAAATCACTTCATTGCATATTTTGAAGAATATTCCTGAATGGTAAGGCAGCAAAATGGAAGAGAAAAAACTGGAGCACACCTCTTTTCAGACTTTGGATGCAGACTTTCCTTCCTAATCACAGTTCATATGGAGGACAATTCATTTATAGTTTCCACATGATGTCATCGACACTGATAAGACAGTTTAAGGCAGCCATCTTTGTGGGCAGAAGCCAATGCAAGCCGAAATCGAGAAATATGTGCTGTATTAAACTCACCAACGTGTTTTTATTTTTCAGTCTATTTTACTGAATTTTATATCAAATTTAACAGCTTTTATAAAGTATTTTAAATATCAAAACTATATTTTGATAGTTTAAAAGGTTAAAGAAATACAACCGAAAATGATAGACTGTTCATTTTGTTTTAAGTATGAGCCAATAGTTTTATTTATTTCTGTGTATTAATTCTGTGTGCATTTATCAATTGTTAAAATATTGTATTCTAAAAATATGAATTTCAAGAGCTTTCCAATGGTGTATAGCTTTTAATTTTCGGACCACAAATGAAAAAATTACAAGTAAATAAAATATACCCTTCTATACAATGCATATGAAAATCCATTGAAGTTACTAACAAAGATGGCGGCCGAGATAAGGGAATTTCACTGATGTGGAAACTATCTATTGGCCATGACTGGTCAATCAAGAGGGATTCAAATAAGCTAAAAAAAAACTTGTTTCCCAAATCAACTATAAATAAATTGGTTTAAACTAAACTAATCTGTCATAAGTCTTGACATTTCTTTTACAGTGCGCAAAAAAGAGAGGACACGATGTAAATAAACAATAGTAAAAGAAAGAAAGAGACACAATCTGAATTAGATTAAAGAGATGAGATACGAAAGAATAGTACCCAGTTACTTCCACCCAGCTGATGAGCTTGGTTACTTGTGTAGTATAGACAGTACTAAAACATATGGTTAAGAAATAAATGTATCAAATTATTTTGTTTTTAAAATTCAATAAAAGATGTAAACCTTTTAAATGAAAAAATGACTAACTGAAAGTTACATCCCTATTAAGTATATAGGTTTTATATTTCTACTTTCACTTTCAATTTGAAGTGATACGTTTTAATAGTTAAATTTTGCTATGACTTGTTGATATGTTTTTTGTTACGAACATATTGAGTAAAATCTAGTAAGCAACTGGCCATGCTCAGAGCATATTTAAAACGATGACGACAATACAAATAAATGTTACCCAAGCGGGAGAAATGTAGAATTTATTGACACAAATGCCTGGTTCCCTATTCCTTGGAGGTAACGCGAATGGAACATATGATTGGTCAAATGGAATAGATTTTTCCAGAGAATCCATACATGTTAAAATTTTCATGTCTGTATTTCTTTTAAATGTTGATTTGATTATTTTAATACTCATCCCAAACTGTAGTTGATTGCATTTATTTTTCTTTTTACACTTCCGGTTAGTTCTGCACAGATTCCCTCGTTCGTGACGTCATGACCTATCTCACATGGCAGAACGTGAAGATTATTGCACAATAATTAGAATACCACGTTTTCCCACCTGTCAGGAACATATGTGGTGTAATTGCAAGGTTTTGTATATGTGGATTAGTTCGATTACTTTGAATTTATGTTAAACTACAACCAGATTCTAGTGTGAACATTAAATATCCTTCCCGCCATACGGACCAAAGGCGTTAAGTGAAGAAGTCGCCCATCAACATTCGCCAGTGATCGCCAGCTAAAATGGCATCAAACTCTAATGGAATTGAGGGCGGTGAAAGCAGTGCCGATCGAAATGTCGAGATTTGGAAGATAAAGAAACTGATTAAGAGTTTGGAAGCAGCAAGAGGGTTCGTGACCCAATTTTTATTTATTTGAAACGCAATTCAGGTCTAGAGGTCTAAATATGCCATTATATGGCTGTGTTTTCGTCGTCCGAAAGTGACGACTGTGAAGTTTCGGTTTACTCATTAAGTTTATAAATCTAACGTGTTACTTGCAGTAAAGTTTGTAACTGCCTAGTTTGGTTAAACTAAGAAAAATGGTCATATTATCTTGTAGAAGTGTATTCTATCCAGTTTGATCTGCAAGTGAAAATCACACTATCTGGTTTAATCTTGTTTTCCAGTTTATACAACTGTACATAAAGTCTTCTGTGAAACTCTACAAAAAATTTTGCGTTAGAAATAAAGTATGTCTGAGAGGAGAAAATAATACTGTCCCTAACTGGGATCAGAACCTAGGACTTACAGATCAGTAGGCTGACACACAACCATGTCGTAAAGGATTAAACCAACAGCAAGGCTGTTGGAAGTGCCTATATGCACTACACTCCTCCCCCTTTACTTTTACTGGGCCCAAGCCTATGTCAGGACAGCCACATCAGGCTTCTTTTTACTTCTGACACCATTTAAGTAAATCTGAGAGGAGAAAATAATCCTGTCCCTAACAGGGATTTGAACCCAGGACCTTCAGATTAGTAGGCTGACACTCAACCACATTGCTAAAGGGTTAACCCAACAGTAAGGCAGTTGGAAGTGCCTATATGCACTACAGAAATTTTATGATCTGCTATATAGTCACACCTTATTCACAAAATACTACCATTTGACAAGAGTAGATCTAATCCAAACTTGACAGATAACAAATGAAGTGCGCATCTGGTTAAAATATAGTTAATTTTTTGTTTTGACCAACAACATCCCGTTGATAAATATGTTCCTTGTTTACAAAGACGACATTATATGATAAATATGACAGACTCACCAGTTAACTGTTGTCTCCAAAGTAAAAATACTTGGAAGTTGAAGTTACAATGACTTCTATCACTCAACTTTATGCTCAGAATTCTGTTTGTAATAAATATTATTTCCGAATTTTAAATAATTTTCATAGCCTTATTTGTTGTCATTTTTTTCTTCCTAGAAACGGAACAAGCATGATTTCTCTTATCATCCCTCCAAAGGACCAAGTATCTAGGATTTCCAAAATGTTAGCCGATGAATTTGGCACAGCATCAAACATTAAGAGTCGAGTGAACCGACTATCAGTGCTTGGAGCTATCACATCAGTACAGCAGAGGTTGAAACTTTACAACAAAGGTATGATGCAAATAGAGGCTTTCATTTCCAAGTGGTTGGAGCCATCGACTTTTAAATCCTCAGCTTTTCACACCCTGTATGAACAGTATGATGAATAAATTGTCAGTGTTCTTCATTAGAATTTTGTAAACAGGAATCAGTGGATACCTAGTTTTAAACAAGACAGTCTACATCTAGTCATGAGTTTAAAGTGGTAACTTATAACTTAACTTTTGTTTTAGATGTTTTGATCTATTATCATCATCATGTATTAAGCTATTTTAGGTCAAGAAAAAGTAATGAACATAATAACTACCGGCTGCTCTGTTTTTTTGTAAAGTGTGTAATAAGTAGCAGTGTATCAAATTTTAAACTGTTTTAAGTCAGCACCACTGTGGCGATGAAGCCTTCAGCACGACCACACTTTTATAAATGAGAGTATGCTGGTAAGCAAGGCACACAATTATAATAATTAACAGAATTAGCAGCTCGACCAAAGAACTAATTGTAATGATTGGATGGGACATTTATCTGGAGCTAGCCTTCAAATCAGGTATTTAATTAGACAACATGAAATTCTTTATGTATGCGTCCACAGCCAAATCAAAATATGTAATAAATACTCCTAGCCTAATTAAATATGCATCTACGTGGAAAAGTGATATAAATCTCAGATTTAATTGTTACAGAAAACCTGAATGGCAAAATAAAGTTAAACTAATTTATTGTTTCTTTTTTTTTTTTTAGTTCCTCCAAATGGTCTTGTCATATATTGTGGTACCATAGTGACAGACGAAGGCAAAGAAAAGAAAGTTAATATTGACTTTGAACCCTTCAGGCCAATCAACACATCCTTGTATTTATGTGATAACAAGTTCCACACTGAGGTAGGTAAAATGAAATAATGCTGTAGATGTAGCATTTCTCTGTAGTTCTAACATACATTGTTGAATGCTTTGTCTGTTGTATCAAACATTATATCCATATTACATGTGAGATGGTGTATGTTTGGAAGCAGATATAGTGATTTCTAAACTGGTACAGCATGCAATGAACTCCTCACATGATAGAACACATCCACATTATTTTGCTTCTGAGCTAACCAGTTGTGGCTCTTCATAAGTTTGTACCCTAAAAAAGTTACACACTTTCTTTTATGTATCATAATTTAGATCTATTTGTTTTCATGCACTAAGAACTGCATTTATCTGTTTGTTTAAGGCATTATCCGCACTGTTAGCAGACGACAATAAGTTTGGCTTCATAGTTATGGATGGTAATGGTGCATTGTTTGGAACATTGTCAGGGAATTCCAGAGAAGTTCTTCACAAATTCACAGTTGATCTGCCCAAAAAGCATGGTATGTATTCACAATTTCAGACTCATCTTAACATATCACTAGCAGGAACCAGACACCTGTCAGACAATTGTCCTTAGCTCTGGCCTCCCACTCCCTAGCTCTGGCCTCCCACTCCTTAGCTCTGGCCTCCCACTCCTTAGCTCTGGCCTCCCACTCCTTAGCTCTGGCCTCCCACTCCTAAGGTCTGGCCTTCCACTCCTTAGCTCTGGCCTTCCACTCCTTAGCTCTGGCCTCCACTCTTTAGCTCTGGCCTCCCACTCCTTAGCTCTGGCCTCCACTCTTTAGCTCTGGCCTCCCACTCCTTAGCTCTGGCCTCCACTCTTTAGCTCTGGCCTCCCACTCCTTAGCTCTGGCCTCCCACTCCTTAGCTCTGTCCTCCCACTTCTTTGCTCTGGCCCCCAAGTCCTTAGCTCTGGCCTCCCACTCCTTAGCTCTGGCCTTCCACTTTTTAGCTCTGGCCTCCCACTCCTTAGGTCTGACCTCCCACTCCTTAGCTCTGGCCTCCCACTCCTTAGCTCTGGCCTCCCCGTCCTTAGCACTGGCCTCCCACTCCTTAGCTCTGGCCTCCACTCTTTAGCGCTGGCCTCCCACTTCTTAGCTCTGGCCTTCCACTCCTTAGCTTTGGCCTTCCACTCCTCAGCTCTGGCCTCCCACTTCTTAGCTCTAGCCTTCCACTCCTTAGCTCTGGCTTCCGACTCCTTAGGTTTGGCCTTCCACTCCATAGCTTTGGCCGTCCTCTCCTTAGCTCTGGCTTCCCACTCCATAGCTAAGGCTTCCCACTCCTTAGTTGTGGCTTCCCACTCCTTAGCTCTGGCCTTCCATTCTCTAGCTCTGGCCTCCCACTCCTTAGCTCTGTCCTCCCACTCCTTAGGTCTTGCCTCCCACTCCTTAGCTCTGTCCTCCCACTCCTTAGGTCTGGCCTTCCACTCCATAGCTCTGTCCTCCCACTCCGTAGCTCTGTCCTCCCACTCCTTAGGTCTGGCCTTCCACTCCTTAGCTCTGTTCTCCCACTCCTTAGGTCTGGCCTCCCACTCCTTAGGTCTGGCCTCCCACTCCTAAGGTCTGGCCTCCCACTTCTTAGCTCTGTCCTCCCACTCCTTAGGTCTGGCCTCCCATTGCCTAGCTCTGTCCTCCCACTCCTTAGGTCTGGCCTCCCACTCCCTAGCTCTGGCCTCCCACTCGTTAGGTCTGGCTTCCTAGTCCTTAGCTCTGGCCTCCCACTCCTAAGGTCTGGCCTCCCACTTCTTAGCTCTGTCCTCCCACTCCTTAGGTCTGGCCTCCCATTGCCTAGCTCTGTCCTCCCACTCCTTAGGTCTGGCCTCACACTCCCTAGCTCTGGCCTTCCAATGCCTAGCTCTGTCCTCCCACTCCTTAGCACCAATCACATCCTGATCAGATGGACAATGTAAATTTAGGGAACTCTATCAGCTGGCCAGCTTTTTACCTGTGGTTATACATAGCAGACTCACCCACTAATAATATTGTGTTATCCCTTTAATGATCATAATTCCTTTCCTGCATTATATTTGGAGAAAAAACACTTCATGTATAGGCACTTCTTTTATTTGCAATAAAGAATTCAATGTGAGAAAGTTGCATCATTGTTTCATATCCAAATAAAGATGTGTCTGAACATAATGATCTCTTTTTTTAATTATGTATGTAAGGTGGGTAAAATGTAGTTGTGGAGGGACCAGTTTACTAAAACCAACCAGCAGCCTTTAGGAAACTGGAGAGTGTAGACATGATGATTCCATGTCTGAGCCCCAAGAAAGCCAGGAAGGTTAATACATTGAGATGGAGGGGTTGCAGTTGTTAGAGTCAGGGTTAAATTAGGACATTTGTCTTGTCTCTGTCATATTAGTACTTTTATTTTCCATTTAACAATTCCTGTTTTAATCCATTCCACTTTGTACATGTGTACCATGGATGTTTAGTATACTAAAACTATACAAATAAAATACATTTTATTTATTTATTTTAACACTACCAATAAGATGTAAAGCAATCTGGTGATCTATTTATTTGTTACTCTATTCCAGGTCGAGGAGGTCAGTCAGCACTGCGTTTTGCTCGTCTACGCATGGAGAAGCGACACAATTATGTACGAAAAGTGGCAGAGGTTGCAGTGCAGATGTTCATCTCCAATGACAAGGTGAACGTGTCTGGTCTTGTGTTGGCTGGGTCAGCTGACTTTAAGACAGAACTCAGTCAGTCGGACATGTTTGACCAGGTGAGTACATTCCAGTGATCGGGAAAGGTGTAAGAAATTGTCACATTAAAAATAAAAATGTCACATTGATTTTGTATGTTAATGTGCCCGTGTCTCGTTCAATTTTCAAATCATTATTTAACTAAGTTCTTTGTTCATTATGAGAGTTACACATACTCTACATGTGTGTATGGTATATATAAGACAAATCAAACCTCAATAGATATCAGGTAAAAATGTACAATCAATAATCCTGCTGTAAAAAAAGAGTTAACATATGCATGTTTTTTTTCTGGTATTTACACACCCAAATTGTTCTTTACTTGATAGCAGATATACAGTCAACTCTCGTTATCTCAAAATCAGTTATCTCAAATTTCCGGTTATGTCAAACTGTTTTCTACGGTCCTGTTTTTTCCCTATAGTTTCTATATAGTTCGACTCCGCTTAACTCAAATTCGGATGTGTCAAATTATTGGATATATTAAACTTAATTCTTTGTCCCCACAAGTATAAAATTGTTGAAATCAGTTGGTCTATCTCAAACCTCAAATTGACACGGCCTTCTCAACTTGTAAATAAAATGAGAGGTCGCGTTAGTGATTTTATCATTCTTCCACTACCTACCCACAATACACGTACTGATTATTGAATAAAAAAATAAGATTTGTTATGGCAACAGACCAGACACGAGAAAGTGTTGAGCAATCTGATGAAGGACCCGGTCTTAGTACTGGTGGGATAGTCAGATCGACATTAAACTTACTTGCAGCTGAGCAAACCACACAAACTTGAAGAAACTTAGTTTACAGTGGCAGATATAACAAGGAATTTCAGTCATTACCAGTCATGGTGTAGGAGGTAAGATTTTTAAGATTTACACAAACTATCCTTAAATTCGGATAACTCAAACTTCGGATATCTGGAACTATTTTCTACGGTCCCTTGAAATTTGAGATAACGAGAGTTGACTATATATATAAGTGAGTTTACACATTTTCTTTTGCTGCTGTGATGTCGATAGATTTTCTTCCAGTTTTCACCAAATATCTGGGCTAGCATTGTGCGTACTTGATTCCACTTGCATGTTGTTTGTGAAGTGAGAGAGGCAATGAGATAAACTGATCATCTGTAGTATCTGACCGCAGTAACCATAAACTTTGTCCATATCTGCTTAAGTTTTTCTGATTTACCATGCCTCTCACAACAAAGGTGGTAAATTTCATTTGATCTTTCTCAACTTAGCCAACACAAAGAAAAACAAAACATGTCACTCTTTCTTGTCAGATTCTTCAAAAACTCATTTATTTTTTTGTGTGTTGTCTTTTAATGAAATTAAATATGGACCCCTTCCCCTTTGGTGCTGCATTATTCTACTATGTGATATATGACTGTGGTAATATACAGCTTTGCTAGCTTGACAGTCATGTAAATTTTCTGTCACACATAAAAGAGAACAAGTTAACTAGACATGTACACTTTATCTTAATGTTTGGGATTTTTAGGTGTGAATGATTTCATACCAGTAGGTCAGGATGTAATTGTTTTTATGTGCTGCACAAAATTGCCAATAAGTTAGCTGATATATTCGCCTAGTTTTGGCAGATCACCAAATTATTTAGCATAATTGTGCATGAGACCAAATTTCCTGTGATTGCTTGCTCAGGCATAACTTTTGTCTAGCATCACATCCACAGAACAGGACCTCAAGTTAACAGGTGCTGATTGGTGTGATGAGAAAAATCATCACTGACAAAGTTTGAGAGCCATCCTGTCACAGTGCTACAATGGCGTTCGCACTGTAACGGACTGCGCTGTATTCTTGTATATTTATTACACCTTTCAGAAAATATGATTTATCTGTCCATATGTTTTGCTCTTCAATTGAGATTTAACTTCCTGAAAACGTGCAACTGTTGCTTCCATGTAGGTGGCTAAACATCAATTGCTAAATATCTGGGTAGCGAAACATCTGTCATTCGACATGTCACAATATGACTTTTCCCTCCTTTGTTTCGGCCTTATTCACACAGTAATTGTACATGTCACCATTACTAAACAAAAAAAACAGTTCAATCAGCGCCATTACTCCGTTCCAGAATGGTCTGGTTTTTGAAAGCTTTCCCACACCTTTAGCTCGCAGAACAAGTTCCACCTTCTTCTCTGTCACTTGTTAGTTGTGAAAACGTAAATAGTCTTTCAATTTGACTACCGAAAGCTGACTTATCATTAAATCACTGAGAAACTTAGAATTTTTGCCAGATTCGTCCGCCATCTTGCCAAAAAATTTACTACCCAGAGCTGAAGCGTTCTAAGTGTTTGACAATTATTTAAGGGACGTTACTCACTTTTACCAGAGCTACTCTCAAAAGTAAATAATACATTACATGACATACATTAAGTGGTAGAGCAAAAACATTTATCTTATTTTCGTTTGTGATAGTTTTGCCGGTCGAATCCTGTCCAAAAACGGTGATAATTCACTGATCATACGACGGACAAATTTTCTTTTTAGGAGGTATGACATTTGCGTCTCAAAAATGGAAACGTAAATGACTGAAGATTGATCTGGTTACCGGCATTATATTGTACTGCCAATATAAACGGAAAACAAGTGTGTGTGAACAAGTGCTCGTGACATAGCGGTGTTCCAGGCAATTTTTACCTCGTAGTAATTGCTTAAAGACGATGCATTGTGGATATAAATTTTTTCACACGTTATGATTTCTAGTTTTTCGATTGATTTTTTAAGTGCAGATGTATTAAAATTATGCGTTTTTCGTTGAAAAAATGTGCTAAAATTGCAAATCGCACACTAAAAAAAATCACTGTGTCTGCATGATATCTTTGATGAGCTCATTATTGGGTCAAGTAGGGTCAAAAAGTAGGTAACTAGGTCAAATCTTAGCAAAAGCTTGTGAACACATTAGAGACCACATTTATAGCCCAATCTTCACCAAAATTGATCAGAATGTTTGTCTTCATGAAATCTTGGATGAGTTCATAACTGTCTCGTGGAGTCAATAAGTAGGTCACTAGGTCACATTTTAGAAAAAAACCTTGTGAAAACACATAGAGGCCACTTTGATGGCCCAGTCTTCACCAAACTTGGCCAGAATGTTTGCCAGTATGAAATCTTACATATATTTGGAAGTGGGTCATGTGGATTCAGTATATTACTTGATAAAATTCTAAATGACTCTTAATTACTTGATGCCAGATTTGAGTTTACTAAAGCCTGTGTCTTCAGGTGAGCAGTTAAGGTTGTTCTTACAGAAAAAAAATAAATAACCAATGCATATTTTGTCCGTTGCAGAGATTACAAGCTAAAATCATCAAAATAGTAGATGTATCATATGGTGGTGAGAATGGGTTCAACCAGGCCATTGAGCTGTCCTCAGATGCACTGTCAAATGTCAAATTCATCCAAGAAAAGAAACTCATAGGTGAGTAGGCCAAATTAATACCATATCTTTTCCAGGCCTCCTAAAGAACTTAGAAAATGTTTAAAATGCTTTATGATAAAACAACAACTTAAACTTATTTTTCTTTCAAAGCTTAAATTTACTTTTCAAATATTTGTTTCATTTGGCATGACTTTCAAATATGTTTTTTTTTTTTCAGTTGTATGATTTACTTTGTAATATACACTGTTTCATTACTGTTAACCTTTTCATTCTTGTTGTATTGTCTAATATTAGTCTGACCATAGATGTTTCATTTCAGCAGAATTAACAATGATATATAAATGGTATAAGTGTTAGAAGTAAACTATGGATTTAAGATTAGATTGCTAAAAGTCTCTTTGAATGACAGGTCGTTACTTTGACGAAATCTCACAAGACACAGGACGGTACTGTTTCGGAGTGGACGACACCCTAAAAGCCATGGAGATGGGAGCAGTGGATACCTTGATTGTATGGGAGAATCTAGACATTACCAGATATGTGCTCAAAAACCATCAAACAGATGGTATGTATTTTTTTCTCAATGGTACTTGTTTTACTGCCCCAGAACGGGGCATATGGTAGTGTTGCTGTCTATCGATTCATGCAGTTGTACATTCATCTGTCCATACTTAACATTTCTGGGTCTCGTCCATTACTTCATATTATTTACAGCACTAACTCAACTTTACCATCTTAGAGACATAAACTTTAAAGTGTGTCGCGCGTTAAATGCAGCCATAAAGGTCAAGTTCATATTGATGGTCATTATACCCCCATGAAACAAAATTTGTGGGGGTATATATGAATGAGCTGGTAGGTCTGCTGGTCTGTCAGTTTTCATGGTTTCCGGATGATAACTCAGGAATGGCTTGACAGATTTAAACACGTTTTTGGTACACAGGTGTAGAATGATAAGGTACAGGTCAAGTTTGACTTTGGGGCTGGTGAGGTCAGTGTCAAGGTCACTGTAACTAAAAATAAAAGTTAAGTTTCCAGACGATTTGGTACACATGGGATCAATGTCAAAGTCACTGTTACTAAAAAAAGAAAACAATCCGCTCAATATCTTTAATAAGGAATAAGATATTATGAGGAACTGTGCTGCATAGGCAGCTTCTGTGAAGAGAATGCATGAGATTGAAAATGGGACCAGTGGGTTCAAGGTCACTGATACTAAAAATAGAAAAATGGTTTTCCGATAATGGTTCATGAAAGGTTTCAAAGATTTAATTTTGTGGTACACAGCTGTAACATCACAAGATACAGATCAAATTCAACTTAAGGACAGTTGGATAGAGGTCACTGTTGCTAAAAATAGAAAAAAACAAACATTCAACTTAGTTACTTCAGTTAGAAATGAGATTTTGTGCTGAACTTTGCTGTATAGGTAGCTTGTGATTGATAGTGGTGCCAGTGGGGTCATGGTCAATGTTACTGAAAACTAGAGGGACGCCCGTAGTGGTAGAGTCACTGATTTGTAACTCTCCTGACTGCTTAGCCTCTCACCGCATGGGTTCGAGTCCCATTATGGGCAAAGGACTTAATGTGGGAAGGTCTTCCAGCTGATTTGCTTTGCACCGGTGGTTCTAACCAGACATTTGTTTGGGGTCTTCCTTCACCAAAAAGCTGGACGTTGCTATAATGATCATAACTGATTGCTGCAATGTATATAAAAAAATGAAACTAGAAAAAAACTGGTTCTGCTCAATAACTATAGTTCGAAATGAGATATTGTGATGATACTTGTTGAATATTTAGCTTTTGAGAAGTTCTAGTTGCATCTTGTTGGGGAAGAGAAATGTATCAATTGCATCGACTCTTCTAAACATCATTTTCATTTTTATTCCAAGTACAAAGAGCTATATGATATATGCTAATTATTGTGATAATGACTGGGATTTTTTTTTATCACAGTTGCACATGTAATGCATATAGACATGTTTATGAAATTGATTTGTATGAATAGTACCTCATGCCTGTCTGAAGATATACTTGGTCACTTAGTTGTGTGTTAAAATAGTTAAAAGGCATTTCATCACTTTAGATTTCTCAAACTCCAAAACAACACAATATGTTGAAGGACAACCTGTTTACATAATCTAGTGATCACATGTTATGTTCATCAACACTTCCTTGTGGTTTAACATGTGTGTTTTAACAAAACAAAAAATGCAAAAAATCAATCTATGCCTTAGTCACATATGTCATCTGTTTTTCTCTGTTAACAAGTTAAAATTGTTTTTGTGACAATCCTGTTTTCAATGTGACCTTGTTTCTTTGTATTTTATTGAAGGACAATCCTTTCTGTGGCATGTACCATCTGTTGGCTTAAAGTTATTGTTATTTCTTTGTACTTATATTTATTCTTCTGATTGTCAAATTCCTTGGTAGAACCAGTACTCAACTACTAACTACAGTACTTTAGGAATGCATTGTTTTAACACAGCACTAACAACTTACTTTTACACCAGCCTGAGCACAACGTGCTCAATGTGAGCTTTTCTGATACCCCTTAGTCAGTTGTGTGGTCAGTCGCGAATGTGCAACATCAGTAATTTGCTTGTGATCATGCTAGAGGCTACAGTTTTTATCTAATGTTTGCCTGCATAAAATCTTGGATGAGTTCATAACTGGGTCAAAAAGCAGGTCACTAGGTCAAATTTAAGAAAAAAAAGCTTGTGAACACACTAGAGGCCACATTTATGGGGCCAATCTTAACCAAATTTAGTCAGAATGCTTGTCTGCAAAGTAAATAACTCTTAATTTCTTGACCTCAGATGCGAGCCTAATGAAAGCCCTTGTCCTCAGATGTGCATTAAGGGCCATCTTGGCCCTTTTGTTGCATAAAGTTTAAAACACATTAAACTTACTGCAAAGGAAATGGCAGGCTAGGCAAGTGACAGATTATAAGATCAAGTTTTATTATTATAAAAAAAATATTACTTATTATCCCATTACATTGAGTGATGCAGTAATTTAAATAGATATGAAGTGAGGGTCATGTGTTTCTATGTGTGTTGTACCTACACAAATCTGAATAAATTGCTTTAGGCTTTGCTTTTGACTGGATGGTTCCAAAATGGTGGGGGAAGTGTGTTTAATAAACTGGCTTAGCTAATCATTGCAGATATAAAGCACATGGTGAATTGTTGGCTTATTTTACATAAAAGAATGTGCATTTATGTTATATTTTATGTGAGCACTTGAGGTAGACGTGAACTGAAAATAAAAACAGCAGGAGAAGTTAAATTGTGGTACAGTTCATCATTTGGGTATATATTTCTTCTCTAAAACTGTCATTAGGAGGAGCTATTTATATATATATACACACAGACAAACATTTGTATTGACATTTGTTCCTAACATTTCCTTTTTGTTATTTCAGTTGAAAACATTCTCTTCCTCACACCTGAGCAAGAAAAGGATAAAACATACTTCTTGGATAAAGATGTAAGTAAACTTGGATGATTAAAGGATTCTTCAGCTGTTTATTCTCAGTTAAATGTAAATATACAGCCAATTGCTTATACTTAGTTTGCCATGCAAAAATTGATTATACTTTGGAAAACAGCTGGACATTGCCACAATAACCAGAACTGAGTTGGTGTGATACATCAAAACAATTATATGTCTGCTAGCTGTTAATAGCATCTGAAAGAAAGTGAAAGTAAAAAATTTAAATTATTTTTTATATAGCTAATAATTTTGGTTTCCCCATTTTTTTAATGAAACCAATGTATTTATTATCTCCCTTGTAAGTATTTTCATCTACATACTTTATATAGGAAATTGTTCTAATTTTTGTTTAATTTGTTTTCTTTAATCATAACTACAATGCACTTTCACTTATAATTTTTTTACAATATTTATGAGCGTGTTGTCTACTGAAACATTGTCAGTAGTGTAGGAAGAGTGCAAAATCATGTTTTAAATTGACATATACTAATAATCTACCCACAAGGGAAGTAAACACTGTGCAACTTAAATAGTCAGTGTAACATCCCTTTATAAACAGAAAAAACATTATCAATAAGACTAAGGGATACAACTCTACATGTTGTTCCTGTCTTTGACAGACTGGTGTAGAGTTAGAGCTTCAAGAACAGATGCCTCTGCTGGAATGGTTCGCCAACCATTATAAGAACTATGGTGCCACACTGGAGATTGTTACAGACAGGTCACAGGAAGGGGCGCAGTTTGTCAAGGGTTTTGGTGGTATTGGAGGTCAGTATATAAATGATACAAAATTATCTCCCATTGGTTTACATTTCAGAAATACTGATTTTTGTTATAAATCTCAACAAATAAGTTCTAAGGTAAGATATAAGATATAAATTTGTAAACGGGAGCAGGGCAGGGGAATTCATTACCTCTTTGCTTGCAACTGAAGTTAACTACTTGAGTGTTGAGTGAAAAATTGTTGATTTTAATCTTGCCTAGCCCCTCAGCCCCATACAGGGGTTTCAGTCTGGGGAAGTGTTCTAGCTATGTTATGGAATTTTAGGTAAACTGCAGTTCATCATTGTTTTACCAAGACATTTAAAACTTTTGTCTTAATGATGGTATCTGATAGTTTGAACCAAAGATTTTTTTCAAGTGACCAAATTAAGTCATTAGTTTCCCGATTAGGTCCTGCAAAATGCTGTTCATTGAAGCACAAGATCTTGGTAAACAGTGAAACATATATCAATATCACCACATGTCATTGCAAACAGATATTTCCTATCTGAACTAGGCTAAACAGTTATATTTAGCTATTTTTAAACTAAGAAAACAATGTGACTATTGAGATAACGTTAGATCTGGGAAGACTGCTCTGATGTTGATATCTGTTTTTAGCAGAGATCACTATCATGCTTATTTATAGATTGGGAAAGAATGAATATTTCGAATGATGTTTGTAGCAATATGTTTTGACTAACAATAAAAATATAAAGTGTTAAAATTGTCTTTAATTAGAAAAAGTTTTTGCAGATATTTCGCCTAAATTCTCTAAAACAGTGGAAAATTATTGTTACATGCATTTGCTAAAGGCAAACTGTTGGATACTACCTTTAAGGTCTCTTAGCTGACATGCTGAGTGCAAGTGGTTCTACCTGGAAATAAATCTTGGTCTTCTAGCAGACCAGAGGTGCGCTGTTGGTTCTGCAATACATTATCTTCTGGTGTGTTTTTTAGAACATAATTGTGGTGTTTTTAAAGTTATTTTGTTGAGGATGTGTGGGTAGAACCATCGGCCCATGTCCAGACTAGTACTCAAACCTACATGGTAAAGGCAAGCAGTCAGAGAATTTGCATCTCTTGTCTTGCGGTCTTCCTTCACGAGAAAAAGATGGGTGTCACCATAGTTTTTGTACTGCATATTTTAATAACAAAACTTACAAAGAAGTTCCAACAAATCTATTTATATATGTGTCCTTCAAGTTAGCATAAGTTTTTGTTATCTTGTAGGTATTTTACGGTACCAAGTTGACTTCAATGTTTTGGATCCTGCCCTGGATGGCTTCGATGATTTCAACCTGGACGATTATTAAACATCTCCTGCTGACTTGGGTGATCATCCAGTCTCAACCTCTCAAGATTACAGCTGTCATTGTCTCACACAAAAAGACACCAGGGCCCAAGATTGTTAAAAATAAAACTTGAGTCAGAAACGCAGTAAATTTTTTATCAGACTTCAGGTGTCGCCTCTAGATCGAACTTAACTACATCTGTAAACCACTTCCTTCAAATTTAAAGAGTATTCTGCCTGAAAAACTGTCCAGCTTCCACTTGTAAACAAGGGCTTATATAAAAGATTTGTCACAGGTTAAAAGTAATTAACCAAAATATTTTTTCCTCATATTAGTGACAGTACTTGATACAGTTCTTTTTTTTTTCAACAAACATTTAATTGGTAGATGTACAGATCCATTTTCATTTTTTTGTATATTTTTAAATAAATAGACTGATGTTTTTAAAATTACTTGAATTGATAATATTTTGAACGGTATATATAAGTAGTACAAAGATTTCACTAATATGGTTGTATTTTGTAACAGATGTTAAGAGATTGTATGTTGCTCTTTTTTTTTTTACTTCAGTATATGTTAAAGCTGTTGTAAAGAATATACTGAATTGGTGCAGATCTTTAAATTCCTAATGGAGCAGAATCTGCAAGGTAGAATTCTTTAGGTCAGCCTTGCAACTGTGATGCACTTACCAGAGTAAAACTTGGTTCTAAAGTAAAAAAATGGGCTTGAGCCTGAGATCACTCAAAAGGATTTGATTGGTTGGCATCTGATGCTTTTTGAATTTTAGCCAATGGGTAACTCAGGTTTGATCTTAGATTTTAGCTTAAAAGTTATTTAGCCTCTGGCATTAGGCTCCAGATGTTGATGACTAATTCATTGCAATTGTTTTCAGATCTGAAACATACTACCCACAATAATCATGGTATTCTTCCATAATTGATAGAAATTAAAAATGTTTTTTTTTGGTTAGATTTTGTTTCTTCTACTAATGCAAGTTATTCTTTTTGCTAATGCACATCTAAAGAATAACACTTGTTTTAATTGAACTTGTTAAAAATGTTATCACACAATCATCTTTAAAATCATTGTCTTGGTACATATTTTTAAACCCTTGTTGAGATGTACAGTAATTTGAATTTTGTATTAGTTCAAAACAAAGTTTTTTTAGGAGAATATATTTATGGATGTTTTTTTGCCAGCTTAAATCCTGAACAATTGATAGATAATCCACAAATGCATGTACTATAGTTTAGTTTGCTTAGGGGTAATTGGGAAGCTGAACTGGTACAATTTGACAAAAGTCAATGTAATATGTTCTCATGGTTACAAGTGCTAAACTTTACTGGATTTCTAGGTGGGTTTTTTTTCTTTTTGTTTGTTCTGTGCCACTGAGCATTAATATTCTTTTTTTTTTTTTTGGTTAGTAGCAGATGTACAAGTTTATGCATCCTCCATTCAAAATTTTGTTTAAACCTCTGGTGGCCTTGATCGAAGCGTGGTGAAATACACGGCAACGGTTTTAGACTTGATCCAAAACTCTAAGAGATGTGATGTTTTAAGCAAGTCCTAATCTGAGTTTGAATATTCTCAATTATTCATTTTGACCTGTTTAAGAAAGCTATTGAAGAAGGTCAGTTAATGTCAGTTTGAAATTCTCTCTTTTACTTCAGTTTGATAACAGTTCTTGGCACTGTTTTCTGTTTTGCCTGTTTTCTGAATAATATGGTTAAGGGGTATGGACAGATTGTTCAGTAAGTATAAAGTTTGTAAAGTGCTTGTTATAATAGAATCAAGGAGCTTAGAGCATAAGAATAAGGGATATATCACTATTAACTGTTAGATTCTATTCCAACTGTTTATTGCTAGTTTTTAATAAAACTACCTCTGAGACTAATTAGTACCTGCATTCTGATTACTACCAGCAATTTAGAGTTTGGAGGAGAAATAAACATAATAAACAGAAGATTTACTGCACTTTAAATGGAGCATTGTTAGTTTTATTAAGTAAATCTTCTAAATATGAAATGGGGCATTACAATCCTTTGGCACATCATGTTGACTGCAAGCTTTTGTTAAAGTTATTTAAATGCTATTTGTTTACAAAAGTTTATTTACGTTTGAAATTATTTTCAAAGTTGATTTGTACATTGTACAGGCCTTTTCATTTCAACTTGTATTCTTGATAGTTGAATCAGGAATGTATTTTAGTATTTATTTACTGTATCTGACCATTCTGTATAGATGGTTAACTTTTATGCAATATGCATCCAAGTATAATCAGTTGAACACACCAATGCAGTATGTGTTCCAAAAAAATAAAATGCCGAATGTCGAAAGTTATGGGTTGTTCTGTTTTCTTTCATGTTAACTATAACTTGATTCATATTATCTGGTTAACATTGGCCTACATTCATGTTAGGATTAAACATGGACAAGTTTGTTTGCAATTGTTGGACAAATTTTTAAGTAAAATTCCTTGTAGATGAGGTTAATCAACTTAAAAACAGCTTAAGAGCTTTAAGGAAGTTGAATATAAAAGTAAATATGAAATAACAATTAAATACAAAAAAGTAATAATTATCTATTATTGTTATACAAATGTTAATTATTTCATTTTGTCTTACAAGATAACAATTATTCTATTTATCAAAAAGGTTGAACGTCTGAGATTTGTTAGAAGATTTCACATTGGTTAAAACTGTAAAATCCTTTAATGTTAGTTTTGACTTCAGGCCGTGAAAAAACAACACTATGCACCAAGGATATATTTGATGAAATGTGACAAGGAAGCTAAGGTATAAGAACCAAATCGGTGTGCAGCAAGCATTGTAAATCTGAAGTTATGTTATTGTTCATCTTGTAAATGAGATGTAAAACATCAAAATGATCACTTGTAATCTTATATCCTAAATAGGTTTTTATCATAAGAAAATTGTAATTAAAATACACTGCACACATACAATTATCCATCCTTTTTTCATCTGATTTTCATCTGATTATTTAGCAACATTAAACGTAATCTTTGCAATCTGTTGATCTCCAACATTTAATCCCGCCTGCATCATATCACCACGTGTCACTGGACCCGCCCCAGCGGGAGATCCAGTCAGAATGAGGTCACCAGGTTCCAACGTGAAGTAGGCGCTGACGTAACTGATGACGTCAGGGACGGAGAAAATCATGTCTGACGTCGAACTGTTCTGCTTCATTTCGCCGTTCACTGTGAAATATCATTTACTCATAAAGAGTGTTTGTTAATGGAAAATATAATAGAGTACTTCTGATGATGGAGTTGAGGACAGGCTCACGTTGATGTAAATATAAATCTTGCCTTACCTTTATAATTGTTAAAGATATAAAAGACAAAAATACCACCCGACCTGGTAGCGCAATCGGTAGAGCGTCGGCTCCAGGTACGGGAGGCCACGGGTTCGATCCCGGGCCGCGACATACCAAAGTCATTAAAATGGTAGTGGTATAGCTCCCTTGCTAACGCTCAAGCAAATATAAAGGTAGTTCCACGACTGGCTGGTGTCAGGATAATGTGACTGGGTGTGGTATCTTGCCAGGTGTTCACGGCATGCTTTACACAGTGAAGGCAGCACTATATCTGCTTCAAGTGGACACCGTCTCCAGATAACTGAAATACTGTTGGTGGGACGATAAACCCAATAAACAAACAACAAAAACACCATGTACTTAGAACGTAATAAAATTTACCTCTGAAAACGGCACTATTAAATTATAAAACAACTAGGAATAGAACGTTAATTTTTATCTGAAGGGGGTAAAAATAGATATAGATTACTGTACTTAAAATCGTATACAATAAAGGGACAAAACAATGAAAACGTACACATAACTGAAAGAACTAAGTCACTTCAATCTTTTTTTTTTAATTTTCAAATAGCGTAGATCAAGATTAACCAATTATCCCACGGAGATCAATAATCAAAGGGCTTCATTTTGCACTATGTATTCTCCTGCAATGTAATATTGTCTACTGTATGTTACTGTAACCAAGTGACGTAATTTTTTTTACAAAGTAAATGACACGAATTGGTAACTACATTTATACCTGTTAGCCAAAGTGTTACATCCGCTACGTCGGAAATTGCATCCTTGCATATAAACCCACTGACTGGACAGGCTGTGTCGAAACCTTTGGCTAATGACCATGGTTTCCCGGTAGCCTTAGCCTCTTGCTGGAGGTCCCATGCCGTCATGTCTAGACAGAGGGCGTATCCCGCCACAGCGTCCATAGCTTGGGCCGGGCTCAGCCCCTTGACTCTCCGGCCGATAACTAACCCAAGCTCAACCTCGTGGTATAACACGTTACATTCCGGTGGTATCTGGAAATGACGAAACTTTAGTGATCTCATCATTCTAAATTTGCCTTTTATAGTTACAGTTGATCGGAATGACACATTTATTGAAAGAAAAGCATATTTTTTCCTTAATATATGAGTTTAGAGATAACAGAATTAAAAATATAGCAAAAGTGACGTTTGTATATGCATGGGATCGGCAATACAAAACAAAACCTTTTGGCTATTATTTTATGGATTTTTTTTTTAAAAATACCATTGCACGATTATCTTTAAATGAGTGCCATACCTCGTAAATTTCTAATGGAAAAAACTCATTCGGAACAAAAGGTCTTAAGCGAAAACTGCTGAGTGATCCAAGTAGGAAATTACCTTAAATTTCAAGTTATTTGCATCGCAAATTATCGTTAGTGTTTATTGTGTCCCTATTGCCATTTGGTAGAACTGATTTCTGGACAGAACCACAGGCGCACGTCAGGTCAGTGGGAAGACCTCGTAACAGTTTTCACCCGACGGAAACTCAAAACCTGTAGGCCTATTTGTGACAAGAATTTAAGGTTCCATGTTTATTGTATCTATTTTAAGAAAAGAAGAAACGCACATGTATTTCTTGTCCTTCCTCAATATAGGAGGTCGTAGGTTTAAGGAACACAATTGGGCTTTTCGGTATTGGGTTACCCTGTTCTGCAGCTAAGGCTCTGGGAACATAGGACAATAACCGAATAATAACATTTCAAAGCAAATTGATATTTTTCATCTTTCGTAAATATTAACAAATGTTTTTTTGGTTGTTTTGTCTTAATTCAAAGATCGAAAGAAAAAAATCAGAACAACCAAAATGAACAACAGGCAAGAGTACTGTGGACAAGTTATTTTTGGGTAAATCCTACAACTGGAGAGATGCTTGCGAGATCTGCGCGGGGTTTTGCTGTGCATGGGGTTTGACTGGATCTCGTGCTTACACATGAGTGGAATGTCATTCATACAGAAATATAGCAGTGTCCATGATGATAGTAGCTTTGGGAGGAAAGTACACACCAAAGGATGAGTGTTATTTTGTTAACACACGTGTAAATGTCTTAGTTTGTATCATATTCATCGCCTTTTTCATGTCATAGATCTCGGCAAAGTAATTAAGTAGCTCAGTATGACTATATCTCTCTATCCTCAATCTGTGTATGTCTGCCTGTTTCTCTCTGTGTGTCTTTCTGTCTCTTTCTCTCTTTCTATTTCTCTCTCTCTTTCTGAAGCTGTATGGCTCTCTGTGTCTGTTTCTGTGTCCGTCTGTTTCTGTGTTTCTGTCTGTCTGTCTGTCTGCCTCTCTCTCTCATTGTTTCTTTTTAATGTGCTGTAGGTGTGCACTTTGACAACGTGATGTCTCAACAGATTGTGTATCAAGGTCTTGCGCGGTTGTTTGCCATCTTGCCGGGGCTTCTTTTTCTCCGTATTACATTCGAGGCATATTTCTGAAAGTAAAATCGCTTAAATGATTCGAATAAGAATGAAACTGAAACACCTAATCATTTCATTTATGATTTATCTCCCTTACTTTGACAGTCGTGTAAGGTGGATGTTTGGGCTAACTAAAACCCACTTGAACAATTTTATAATTTTTAACGTTTGTAAATTCAATTAAAAATCAAAGCGCTCAGAAGCGCTGTTTGGGAGGTGTAAGTTATAGCCTGTACACGATTGCGGGTGTGCAAACAATGGTCAAATTTATTCCGTAGTAAATCAAATGTACAAGGCATTGTAAATTGAAAAGCAGGCAAGTATTTAGCTGCGAAAAACACCTCTTCAAAAATATAGATTATAAATTAGGACAAAAGTTACATAAAAGTCACTAACACCCAATAATAGAAACCATTTTAAAAATCATTCAGTAGGTTCTATTTAATTTTGCATTTTTGCTTAAATTAGGTCTAAAATAAATGCCAATAAATGCTACCGGATTCGCCCAAAATAATCTTAGTTTTAAATTAACTCATACTTCTTAAGCCTTAGTGATCTGCTCTGAAAATCACGAGTGTGCCATTCCTCTCCGAACACGTGCGGTAGCTTTAGACTGAGATACTGAGATGATACCATTGACATCACTCGGATCACGCTTCGGTGATTCTACGTTATCACCTCGGAAATAATGCTGTAGCCGCCATATTGACGAACTACATCCAAAATGGAGGTTAGCAACAGAAATTCATTTGAAAACGTGTTCATTGTGTTACATACAGTATCAACTAAGTTAAAAATATTCTTCAACGAAGCAATCTGCTCTTCTTTCAAGGAGTGTTGAATCTCCATCATATCTAAAGCGTACTGCATGCATTTTGAAAAGTCAGCCATCTTTGTTTACATAATGCAATGAGAAGTTATTCGCCGATGCAAATCACCAACTGGTGTATTCCTACAATTACTTACGAGGTCTATATCCGAAGCTTGCCGGAGATCGCCGAGTAGGTACGATTGCATTGACCTATGTTATTATTTACCCCGGTTCTGAACCGCAGAAGGCTCCGTGCGGAATATTGCAATTATCTCGGCCTTGTATAATACGCCAAGGCAATAGAACACTAATTCTTATAGCAGTTCGCCGCCCAGTTCGATCCTTTTCTCTTGTCAGTGAGTGATATTCGTGCGCGGCATTGTTTATTCATAAACCTGCACTTTATGTAAATCTGCATTACACGATATTATGAACTTCCAGTCTAAACAGATAACAGTATTAATGTTAATATTTGAAGCGCATTGTCTCCTAAGAGATATATATTTGTTCTGCACTCGCACTACTTCTTCTCAGGCATTAATAAGTGACTGCAGGTAGTCAAGGTCATGCAGGTTCAATTCTGTGCGCTTCTGAAATCCATCTCTCATAACTCTGGACTCTTGGCGCACATGTAATGAGATGATAATTGTATGTGTATTAGATAGGTTGCTGAAAGTATAAAACGTGTCATTTATAGCAATAAGCATATGGTATACAAGGCGAATGATCATCTGGTTACTTTTTTTCAGAATTATCTTTATTAATTTGCGGAAACTTCATTAAGGGGAATGGGTCATGAAAGAGCCACCTACCAAGGGGAACAACTTATAAAGTAGCAACTTTCAAAGGCGAACATGATAGATCGACTTACAAAGGGTTTTACTTATGATAGAATATCATATAACTTAAGGTGGACTCATCTCCTGACGGAGATTATGGAAGGGCAACCGAGTTAATAGGATCAATCCATAGTATAGTAACCAACTTAGGAGTCAAACAGATCGAAGACCAACTAACTATTGGGGATTGACTATTGATATAGCAACCAACTTATGAGTAAATCGATGATGGAGCAAGTAATACTCCAAGTGGTATGACTCATAAAAGTGCAACTTACAAAGTCCTACAAATGATGAAAAATAGCTCTAAACCATTTCGACCATTTCTACTAATAATGTGTTCCAGATGTGTCCGTTAACCACTGATATGTACCAAAAGATTCAAACTATCTGCATGTTTTATCGAACCCACGCGGTGGGTTATATACTGTTCAAAGTATTTTTATGGAACCCACGCGGTGGGTTATATACTGTTCAAAGTATGTTGTATCGAACCTACGCGGTGGGTTATATACTGTTCAAAGTATGTTTTATCGAACCCACGCGGTGGGTTATATACTGTTCAAAGTATGTTTTATCGAACCCACGCGGTGGGTCATATACTGTTCAAAGTACAACCGGACACTTACTTGTAATTCCTCCCGATACAGATTATCTTCTTCCCAGTTTTTATGAAGTTACCCGCATCCAAGAACGACATACTTGCCATATTGTTTGCCACTTAATAGAAGTTAAACGCACACACAATCGCAAAGAGAATGTGCATATATTATATAACGTTGATTGTGAACGAAAGTTGGAAGCCAGGATCTCAGGTATTTGTTATCACTGGTGATAATTTTAATCATATGACCTAGATTATACGTCAACACTAACCTGACATTTGCCTTAAAGTGAACCCATCGAGATGCATTGTTTTTGTGTATTGTTTTTAGTCTTACTCTTAAAATGACAAAGAAATAATTAACTATGAAAATGCTACTGTTATACTAAAAAGTTCTACAATGCCCGTTTGATCTCAAGAAAATTACACGCTTAAATTGCGGAAAAACAACAACACCATCATTAATTGTTTCAACTTCAAAATCATCAATATGATGGCTCTATTCGTATCTTATTTGTATCTGTAATTTAAATTACAGAAATAACCCAAACAAAAAACAACAACAACATAACAACAACCCAACAACAAGAAACAAACAAAAAAGAAAACATACAGGACCTGGTAGCGCAATCGGTAGAGCGTCGGTCCAGGCACGGAAGGCCCCAGGTTCGATCCCGGATCGCCAGTCACTTTTACACTAACCCTGTTTGCCTTTTTCTAGAGGGAGTTCAGAAAATCTGTGGTAATTCTTATAGGGCTTTTTCTTACGATCCTTTTAATTGTAAATAATTATAATAATCAGTTCAAATTTTCTAGAATTATAAACGTATCATTGTAAATATCATAATAATCTTAAAAGCTTCCAAGAAAATGTTGACTAGGCGGATAATATAACTTACAGCGTGGGGGATATAATACACCTCTATTGATTTACTTCATATTGGGAACACTTACAACATTTTTTACTTACACAAATTAAACAGCAGTTAATGAAACCTATTTTAAACATTAAAATATTTCCACGGACTATTAATTTGCCGAGTTCTGATCATTTACAAATATCAGAAACGAAAACATTACAACACGATACGCCATAATCGATTTTACCATCTTTAATGTTACAAAGCCGTTTCCATACCAAGTGAGCTTTGCGATTCATCGTTATATGGCGGACAATTTCAAAACAACATACATATACAATGTTCTATACAAGTTAAAGCAACGCAGATGTAGACGTAATTATTCCATTCATCCTCGTTCGTTCCATTCGGGCGTGATTCTGAAAAGAAAATGACATTCAACATTGTGATAAATAATACAAAATCAATAAATTTCACAGGAGAAATTATACGTCGGTTTTCGTCGGTCGAAATTACAACCGAGGAATATCACATCACCATTTACTGAAACATTAAAACTAAGAAAAGGTAAATACAATTCAACAATTGATGAAACTTAGGCAAAGATCTTGATGCTTATTGTCTAGTGGTTGGCGGCTGAACAATACAAATTTCACATTATTCCTGATGTTATCTTCAGTTTTGTCACATCGTTCACTCTCTGCTGACGGCGGGCATGACGAGACAATGGTTAATTAATTTAGCACGACCTTATCTCACTGTCAGTATCTTATCGCCGGCGAATAAGGTCATAGGATGGGAAAGTATTTCGAGGTTAATAATTAATCCTTGAGACAAAAATGACATTTGTCAACATCAAATTGTCCGAAATTTCTTTGCATTGTAGCAAAACTGCAAAAATCTGCCTCCCATGTCGAGCTGCAGTGTACATACGTATATTTCCATCTTATAATTAAACACATACAATGCATTTATCTAAAACTTGTGCAACATATTATGTATTGATTTTCGTGTATTTTCATAAAACCTAGTAATATTGTATTTTTTTAAGTCAATCAGTAAAACAGTCTTCATTTCTCCAGTCGTGCCCTATATAAGCGAGACAACTTAAGCAGTCTCCATACCCTTGTTGTGGGATTGCACAGTAGGAATAACTTCGTTTTTGTTTGTTTGCCTTCATTATATAATATGCCAGTTGTAGATAAATCCTAGACTCTGTTGTAAGAGGACATTTGGATTTCATTACCGATTATCTATTCTCAGTACTACAGTACTACATTTTTCATTGGCTTGGATTGTTAATAAAATTCGATGGTTTCCTGTGTTGTTGTTTTTTTTTAATTTCGCGTTTTGACCCTGACATTTGGCGTCACTGCATTTTTGTCGTGTGGTGTCATTGGATTGTTGTTGTTGTGCACCATGCTTGGGCTATTTTTATTTCAATTCACTCTCTCGTTCCTAACTCGTAGGTTGCCAAAGCTTTTATCTCCTGTATATATTGTACATATGTTGATAGTTGATTATGATAAGAGTTACATACATTTATTAGTTTTAATAGTTAGTTTTAACTTTTTTTTCTCAATCAGGATCCAAATGCGAGAAGTACATCATTGCTCCACAAATCCTCTAATATTAATCAAACTCTTTTTAATTATAATATTCATGTGATTTTGACCATCTCTGGACATCTAGGCGCAGTCGGTTGAGTGTCGACTCCAAATACGGAGTGCCCGAGATTCAAACCCTCAAAAATGTCGTTAAAAAGGAGCTAGTATTTCGCCATTGCTACATACACATCACCATCGTCATCATCATTATCACCATAATCGTTATGATGGCGACGGTATAGCTTCCTTCTTCATGATGTCGAAGTCGTTGTCAACGCCTATTGCAATGCCGCCTATTTCAAGAAAGCCACTTGCACTAACATGAATCAGATGTCAAATGCCGTTATGACATCAGTCGCACTGGCTTATTATGTTGTCAACAGATAGAATGTGAAAACTTTCAAGATTCAATGAAATAAGTTGTAAAGGTTTTGTTTATAAAGTTATATTCGCTACTTCATCTCAGACAATTTTAGCATACAGACAGTGATGAGCGAATTCGAGAGATAAAGTTACTTTACTTTGATCGTTTATATACATGTACATTGCTTGCTAAGAGAAAAAAAATGTTATTCTTTATAATGTCAAATCTTTGAAGTAGTTTTTTCATGTTTACACAGAAAATTGTTGATGAAATGTGTGTGTGTGCCGGGGTGGGGGGTGGGTGGTGGTGGTGTGTGTGTGTGTGTGTGTGTGGGTGTGTGTGTGTGGGTGTGTGTGTGTGTGTGTGTGTGTGTGTGTGTGCGTGCGTGCGTGCGTGTATAACATAACATAGCATAGCATAGCATAGCATAGCATCGCATCACATATCATCGCATCACATCGCATACCATTGATCTTTGCAACAGACCAGTGCTAACCTTCGTCTAAAGTGCATTATTTAGGGACCAAACATGTCACATAACATTTTTCTTTGACCGGACCTGGTAGCGCCATCGGTAGAGCGTCGGATCCTGGTACGGGAGGCCCCGGGTTCGATCACGGGCCGCGACATACCAAAGTCCTTAAAATGATAGTGGTATAACTCCCTTGCTTACGCTCAAGCAAATATAAGCAAATAAGGGTAGCTCCACGACTGTTCGGCATGTTATACACAGCGAAGGCAACACTATATCTGCTTAAAGTGGACAGCGTCTCCAGATAACTGAAATTCTGTTGGAATGATAAACCCAAACATTTCTATAGCCAATTTATCTTCCTTTTTCACTCAGGCGTGTTTCTCATTTTCTAATTGCTGCAGATAAGTCACTTATTTATTTATTCAATTAGTATTTACTTTAACTGTTTTGTGTCTGTTATACGATTCAATGATAGTTTTGTTAATTTGGTATACGTTTAATTTCGGAAGTACTGACAAGGTATTTGATTTATAGATGGTCTGACCAGTATGCCCAAATATATTTAAGTCAATGGACATGAGCATAGTGTTCGCAAAACGTAAAGTAATGGAAGGCCAAGAATTCTAAACATTTTGATTATTTTATGTTATCTGATATAACCTATAGAATTCCTTATTAGCGATGATTTTATTTTTCAATTTTTTTTTATGCAATGATGTATTAACAGCGAACAGTCAGAATTGTTATTTGACACACGACACATGTCATAATCTCATTTTGGCTGTGTTTAATTCTTCAAATTCTATAAGTCACAAACGTTGGATCAATGCTGATTCCTATTTGTAACCACAGAATGTATGAAGGCGTGATGTTTCAGTAGACAGACATTTAAATTAATGCAATCAATCACTGTGCTATTTAGACGGCTGTATTTGTAATTCCACGATAATTCATTTCCAGATTTAAAAAAAACAAACACCACCACCATGACAGTGCGCTCGAATTGCTTGCCATAAATGTATAAGTTGTTTATGCATCGAGTCTTTCTTGATATTGAAATGGACTCGCACAAAATTGGCCATGTGTATCTGTTGTGCCAAAGTATCGAATCTACAAGAAGGCTGATCGTTATTTCGTTGCTTTGCCCCCCTGTGACACATAACCGATGAATCGTTGCTTTGACCCTTGTGACACATAACCGATGTATAGTTGCTTTGACCCTTGTGACACATAACCGATGTATCGTTGCTTTGCCTCTTGTGACACATAGCCGATGTATAGTTGCTTTGCCCCTTGTGACACATAACCGATGTATAGTTGCTTTGCCCCTTGTGACACATAACCGATGTATCGTTGCTTTGCCCCTTGTGACACATAACCGATGAATCGTTGCTTTGCCCCTTGTGACACATAACCGATGTATCGTTGCTTTGCCCCTTGTGACACATAACCGATGTATAGTAGCTTTGCCCCTTGTGACACATAACCGATGTATAGTTGCTTTGCCCCTTGTGACACATAACCGATGTATCGTTGCTTTGCCCCTTGTGACACATAACCGATGTATAGTTGCTTTGCCCCTTGTGACACATAACCGATGAATCGTTGCTTTGCCCCTTGTGGCACATAACCGATGTATCGTTGCTTTGCCCCTTGTGACACATAGCCGATGTATCGTTGCTTTGCCTCTTGTGACACATAACCGATGTATAGTTGCTTTGCCCCTTGTGACACATAACCGATGTATCGTTGCTTTGCCCCTTGTGACACATAACCGATGTATCGTTGCTTTGCCCCTTGTGACACATAACCGATGTATCGTTGCTTTGCCCTTTGTGACACATAACCGATGTATCGTTGCTTTGCCCTTTGTGACACATAACCGATGTATCGTTGCTTTGCCTCTTTTGACACATAACCGATGTATCGTTGCTTTGCCCCTTGTGACATATAACCGATGTATTGTTGCTTTGCCCCTTGTGACACATAACCGATGTATCGTTGCTTTGCCCCTTGTGACATATAACCGATGTCTTGTTGCTTTGCCCCTTGTGACACATAACCGATGTATTGTTGCTTTACCCCTTGTGACACATAACCGATGTATTGTTGCTTTACCCCTTGTGACACATAACCGATGTATTGTTGCTTTGCCCCTAGTGACACATAACCGATGTATCGTTGCTTTGCCCCTTGTGACACATAACCGATGTATCGTTGCTTTGCCCCTTGTAACACATCGTTGTGCATGGTTTTCCAAAACACATCATCTTGACATGAAGTAGAACTATTGTTCATTATTGAGTAAAATCAGAGAAATATACACACAAACCATGTCGATCAACTTCCTCGTACTAAGAGAAGAACTGTTATAGAAATGAAATATTATGTAAATGAATGGTAGCATTTAAGCAATATTGTAGGAATTAAAATTGTTAATGATTTAACGATAAGCTTCATTGAATATTGCGTTTGAAATTTGTTATGAATTAATACATCTATTTTCTATATTCTGAGATTAAGTTTTCTTGACAAGGAAATAAAAAAGTACTCTAAAATTTGAATGTTCACAACATTAGGTGATATAAATAAAATCTTTTAGGAGCACCGTATTCTGGTTGCATCAAAGTATAGCTTACAGAGTATACAGAGTATAAGTGGAAATTAATTCCGAATGTCTGAACAAAGTTGTTTTACGCAAAATAATGAATTTTCACGGCGTGTGTGCCTCACTGTTTTCCCGTTTAGATAACTATTTGCTTCTGCGACACACTATTTCATAGAGCCAACTCGGTCCGGTAAAAAGAACAATTAAAAAAACAACAACACTGCTGTTGAGTCAAATATAGGTTTATAGGTTAAGCACGTCTAAAATTGACGTTGAAAGGACTTTTAACAAAAGTGTAGGTTATGAATAACAATTTTTTTTTGAGAAACTTTTGAGAATTGTTAATTGAGGTTAGGGAGGCTTTTGATTAATTTTTGTTTTATTGACCTAAAATGCTTTCGATCAAATTTGGGTTTATTTAAGGCTTTTGACACAAATGTGAGTTTTATGGTTAGGAGAAACTTTAAAGGTCTGGAAACAATGTTAATTGATGTCAGTAAGGCATTTGATTCCAATTTGGTTAGTTGACCTTAAAAAGGCACATGACATGACTGTAGCTTTTTTTTTTTACTTTAACTGCAGTTTATATGGCTATTTTGTAATATAACTTTCCTTTGTCAATTTACAATTCGTTCAATAAATCACTGTTATTGCGTGTTCAATAGAGATAAACAACAACAACAACTTTTGTTTTGATGACGTCATAAGAACCGACATTTATATTTTACCTTACTACACCCGAGAGATGATTCGTGATTATCCGAGGGGTCCCCAACACCTTTTTAGAAGTGATTAAGACAATTAAAACTGTCGTTTCGATTAAACTGTCACAGGTATTTAACTTAAATGTCCATGGTATTTCGTTAAAAAAGCCTGAAGGTCGGAATGACGACATGCACGAATTTTAATTAGGGCAAATTGACATAAACTATATGCATTATGCAGTTACACCCATTGATTTCAATCCATTAAGGGTAATACTAGAGTTCTATTTTGTTTTTGCTTCACGCGATGTCATCGACTGGTACTTTACGGAATTACAAATTACGTGTATACTGGACTTTATCACAGGAAGATTGTGTTATGCATAATAATGTCAATTATCAAATCTCACAGTCATCTTTGATGATGTTTCAGACTGCGGGCATGAAGAGAGAAAACCCTAGTTTATTAAACCCAGTTAGTATACCACTGTCGCCATCTTATCTTCGGTGAATGACGCCAGTGGGGAAGGAGATAATGGCGGGTTAAATTAGTTCCTAGGAACAATGCCCCAGTGTCAGCTTTACATTGTTCCCAGTGTATTATCTACATTTATCTCCCATTGTTACCAGTGTGTTATCTACATTTATCTCCCATTGTTACCAGTGTGTTATCTACATTTATCTCCCATTGTTACCAGTGTGTTATCTACATTTATCCCCCATTGTAACATTAATTAATCAGTGTACATGTCTATTCAAATAATATTAGTCAACGTCATAAAATTTGCGGACAAATCCTCGGCATATAATATTACCTTTGTATCTCATTTAACAATAATCTCTCCACAAAGTTTCCTTTGTTTCGTTGGGTTTGGATTGTTTCGAATGTCGAGTGTTTTAACTTTTGTGTTTGCTATCTTAACGTTTCTTAACTTATGCTGTAACTTATTCAGTAAAAAATATTTATAGTACTTTACAATATCGCCGTAATTATGTTGCTTTCCTCTAATTTCTCTGGTCCTAGAAGTTTCTCGGTAAACCCAGTTAGTGCTGTCTGGTTTCTCAATATTTCCACTACTGGTTGGCCCGGTGTCATGATAATGTGACATCGTGGTGTAGCATCACGCCAGGTGTTCGCGGCATGCTATACGCATCGAAGGCAGTACGAATGCTTCAAGTTGGCACCCTCTCTAGACAGCAGAAAGATTGTTGGTGGGTTGATAAACTCATTAACTGTCACAGATTAAATATTTAAATATTAAAGTGCATGTGAGATACCCAGATTCACCTGGAACAAAAATAATATTTATGAGACCGTTCATATAAACGCAGTTCAAGTTTTGACCTCTTTAAGAAATATTGTGCAAATTGAACACCTATAAATAACCAGCTCTTTGCAAGTGCATAAACGGAGGTTTACTAATGAGTAACGGCCGCAATAGCTCAGGTAGTAGAGCGACGGATTGCGGATCGGGAGGTCGCGTGTTCAAACCCCGGCCGAGTCAAACCAAAGACTTTAAAGTTGGTAGTAGTGGCTTCCCTCCTAACGCTCGCAGCTAAGGGGACAGCATTACGCCTGACTTGTCGGTTTCAGAATAATGGATAGAAATGTCGCTGTACAGTATCGGCAAAAACGCCGGCAAATCCAAAATCCCGAACGAATAAGTTGATGAATAGATTGGCAAAAAGTATATTTAACAATTAATCAGAGGAAGCAACATGGACCGTTGGTAATCGATAAACTGTCGAAACGTAATTGGTAAAATAACTTTTAATGTAAAGTTTATATATGTTGTAGTTTATAAAAAAACCTTTAAAAAGTTATGTTATTGATAATTGTTTCGTGCATACCTTCGTGTAATGTTATAGACATACATTTCAGTAATGAATTATGAAAACTTCTGATAAACTAACATTGATTATAACACGTGTAATTACAATGAATACACTCAACCACCTATGGCTCAAATATAATCTATCCTATCAAAAGGTTTATCTACAAGGTTTGAGGATCCAAACACATTGAGTCTTAACCCATCCATTCTAATTGGAATTTTAATCTAAAGAAATCCATAAATTTCTTGCAAATTTAAATGCACTGGTTCAATGTGTTTAATGTAAAGTTAAAACGTAGCACTGGTAATGTACCATAACATAATTAATCAAAAGGTTCATCTACGATAGCTTTACAAACACGAAAAGTCTTAACCGTTACATCTTAATAAAGCTTCAATTAAAGAAATCCATAAACTTGCTGAAACATTAAAACTCGTTGGTTCAATGTGTTTAATGTAAAGTTAAAACGTAGCACTGGTAATTATAGTATTCACCTACAAGAGTCGAGGTCAAACGAGATATTGGCATGCATGTGATGAAAACCACGTTTCAAGACAAATTATATCCGCAGAAACCCCACAAAATTAGACGATTTGACATTGAAATAGCACTACTACAACAGCACCACCACCACCACCACTACCACCACCACCACTACTACTACTACTACTACTACTACTATTACTACTACTACGACTACTACTGCTACTTCTACTATTACTACAACTACCACCACTACTGCTACTGCTACTACTACTACTACTACACCTACTTCTTCTACTACTACTACTTTTACCATTTCTGTTGCTGCTGCCACTGCTACAACAACAGCTACTTGCTACCCATGACTACTACTATTACTACTAATTCTATTTACTACTACTACTATTACAAATACACTATTACTACTACTACCGCTACTACTACCACTACTACTACTACGACTTGCGAGCCTACGCCACCCGACTACGACCACCACGACGAAGACCACCACTACAGACCACTACACGACAAGGACCGACGACGACGACGACAGACTACGACTACGACGACGAACGACGACTACGACCACCACGGCTCACCACACGACACGACGAGGCGACACGACGACTAACACGAATACTACCTCTACTAAACCACCACTAGACCACCACCACCACTACCAATACCACCACCCACTACTACCACCAATTCACCACCACTTCTACAACAACAACTACACTACTACTACTACTACTACTACTACTACTACTACATAGTATTACTACTATCACTACTTCTACTACTAGTACTACTTCTGCTACTACTACTACTACCACCACCACTATTGCCACCGCTACTACTACTACTACTACTACTACTACTACTACTACTACTACCAAATTGATTGGTCACATTTCCATCTGTTCTATATCAATCTCCTATATAGACCATCTGAGGAAAATCACACGAAGCCTTTAATTGACCGTCCGCAATAGCTCAAGTGGTAGAGCGTCGGTTTGCGGATCGGGAGGTCGAGGGTTCAAACACAGGCCGGGCAAAACCAGTGGCTTCCCTACTAACGCTTGGGACTAAGGGGACAGCATTACGCCTGACTCGTCGGTGTCAGTATAATGGACCGGCCGGGTTCAGTCCCTGGGCACCTCATAAATGCCCCTGTGCTATAAATGATAGAAATGTCGCCAAAAAATGCCGGCAAATCCCCAAATCCCTTCAATTGAATCTCCCATGTTGTTAGAATTTTACATTACGTTGTCAACAAATGAAATGGAAAAACAGTTCCTAATTAAGTGAAATGAACTTTGGAAGTTTTCTTTTCAAAGTAACACGTGTTTTCTCAGAAAATTATAGTCTTCAGACAAGAATGATGTAGTTTGGAAGATTAAGTTCTAAATTTTCTCATTTATATACATGGCTTAGAGACTTAAGCGTTTGAACTTACATCGCCATATGTTGTAGTTGTCTACTCATGTTTCCGTAGAACAATTCTCTACAGCCGTATGCGATGACACGAATCATCAATTACATATTTGTTTGTTTAAACTTCATATGCCTAACCGGGCTTCTAGGCATTTCTGCACTGACTGGGCGTAAACGACCACGTAATATAAAGAATGAAAATATTATATGAAACGAATGTTATATTATGTATATATAACATTCGTTTCAACCTTAGTATACATAAAATATTATATTCGTATTATATTCTATTCAGATGAAGCATCTGTGCGTCAAAATTAATATATAATTTACACAAAGTCACAAACTTATTTGAAGACAAAGGAAAATTTACTACCGCGCTAATGATAGCTTCACCACGTTTAGTGCTTTTGGTTCAAAATTCCTAAAGACACGTAGGCCGCACATTATACATTTCTTTTGAATCTACATCAATCTTGCGACGTAATTCCTATCATTTATTATGTCAGGAAGGAAATTGACGACAGCGTATATATTTAATATGGCGATTCATCATAATTATGTCAAAGTTAAAGTGTCTACAATTTCACATTCGATTTGTTCCATTTTTATTTATTGTCACAAAAGAACGAAAACTCCGTACAAGGATACATTGATTTGTTAATTCACATATCTTCGTGTTTAAAGTCACAAATAAATATTTATTGTAAATGCTACATTATCACTTTTCTTACAATAAGCCACCTTGTGTTATATTATAAAAGTACTAGCATTTTAAAACCACATCACTATATTTATAAATCAATAAAAATATAGTAACATATTTTATAAAAATAGCTTCTTCTCGGCTCTTTTTGTATTCCATTTGAAGGCTTTTATTACGTATGGAAGTAATTTTACAAAGAGTTAAATATACATAATTATGGACCCTATTGTATACTTTGTATTAAAATCCAAAATAAAATGATTTTATACCGTGCTTTATTCATAAGCTAATTTCTCGACTGGAAAACTTTACTGTCAGTTGTAAAGTGATTTAAAAGACAAACAAACCTGATTTATTAGACAATTAATTAATTTAAAGGCAAGGATCAGTCGCTCTTCAATAGGTGATCCTTCGTCGGTGAAGAAACCAATTAGTCAGCTTCCATTGATATATTCTACCGATCAATGCTAACCTTCGTCGGTAGTGCATTCTTGAAGTTTCAAGTTTCAAAGTTTATTAGCAACTCGACATACACATGTCTTTGGCCATTTACAATAAATATTAAATATGGCTAAGACGTCACAAAGTCAATGTGCGAACAAAATTAACAAACGTGGATATATAACACGAACAATGTAAAAACAGTTTCTACCAATAATATACATAAATATTGATTGACCGACAGTTATATAACTCCTATGGCAATACTTCGGATAACATTTGCCTCCAAGATATAATTCGATAAGGTAATACATATTTTTGGATTTGACATGATTGCAATACATTTTTTAGACATTAGGAAAACTTCTAAATGCTGGGAAATACTTATTTCTAATGCACGAGTAAGATGGGCAACACATAATAAAATGATACTCCGTTTCTATCGAGTTCATATTACAAACTGTGCAGAGTCTGTTTTCTCTTGGAATATTGTTATATCTGCCTGTTTCAATGTTAAGATCATGCGAGCTCAAACGGAAACGAGTTAAACAACTTCTAAGTTTAAAAGAATGTATTTTTGTAAGATATTCTTCAAAGCCGAAATTTGTTTTAAATTTAGAATAGTAGTAGAGTTTAGGACTGTTATTAATTTGGTAACTCCAATCTTGTTTACACTGGTCATAAAGTACCTGTTTAATTGTAAAAATGTTTTAAAATCACCGTTAAAATTTATTCTCATGTAGGTACATCCTAAGTGGTCTAAAATTGAATTTATTCTTTTAGACCAACATTTAGAGTTGATGCTATTGGACTGATATACATAGTTGCTAAACATAATGAAATTTTGATTACACATTAATTTCACCCAATACTTTAGAGCTCTTTCTTTACAAATAATTGACAATGGAATACGACCCAATTCACCGAAAATTGCTGCATTACATGTCTGGGACTTAACCCCTAGTAAATATTTGCAAAACTTTAAATGAAGTTTATCAACATCTTTAATGTTGTAGACTCCCCATACCTCTGATCCATAGAGTAGAATAGGTACAATCATTCGATCAAAAAGATAAATATTCGTCCTAATATCAACGCTAATTTTATCAAAGACAGATAATAAATTGTAATACGCCCTTAAGGCACTCTCATGCAAGTACTTAATTGCATGTGCGAGATTACCATTGTAGGTAAACTTAACACCAAGGTAAATAAATTCTTCTACATACTCAATACGTTGGTTATTTATTTTAAAATCATGCTGTTTTTTAATTTTTGCTTTTTCAATAACACATATTTTTGTTTTATTAACATTTATTTTAAGTCCCCATTTAAAAGAAAATTCGTAAATACAATCTAATTGTTTCTGAAAGCTATTAAAGTCGGTAGTAAATATTACGATGTCGTCTGCAAATAGTATCAGATAGTAGTTTAAGAGTCTCAGGTCGTCAGATGTCATAGTATCTAAATGTATACTAGTAACAACATCATTGATAAAAAGCAAAAATAATATAGGCGAGAGAGGTTCTCCTTGCTTCAAACCAAGTGTTACATCAAAAAATTCAGACATACCCATAGTTTTAGACAATTTTACACAAGATTGAACTTTGTTGTACATAGCTTTTATAATTTGTAGAAGCTTTGGGCTAAGGCCCAAGTGCAGCAATTTTAAAAACATGAAGTGTCTATTTACAGTGTCAAACGCCCTCTCGTAGTCTACAAAAGCACACCACAGCTTACATTTTGCCACTAAAACTTTTTGAATTATGGTGTGTAAAATAAAAATCGCATCCATAGTTGAACGCTTGTCTCTGAAGCCAAACTGGACATCAGTAAACTTATATTCTATCTCACACCACGTGTTTAACCTATTTCGCAAACATAGAGAGAATATTTTTGAAATCGTATTTACAATAGTTATTCCTCGATAACTTGAAGCCAAATTTTTGTCACCTTTTTAAATATAGGAACAATAACCCCCTGGGACCAGTTTTCAGGATACACGCCCGATTGTATGGACTGACAAATTCAGCAGCGTCTATAAAGAAATCAGCAGCAATGTGGTCTAGGTCTGCGCTTTTGTTTCGTTTCATAGACATAATAGTTTTGTAGTTTTCTAATTCTGTAAATACTTTATCTAGATCATAATTGCCTAAATTAACTTCACCGTTATTATATCCATCTTCGTTATGGTTATTATCATAACCATTATTATAATTATTATAATTATAATTATTATTTTTATTATTAATAATAATATTATTATTATCATTATTATCATTATCATTATCATCATCATCATCGACAACAACATTATCGACGTAAGTATTGAAACTGGTTATGTCAGGGTTTGTAACATTGCTAAAATACTCTGCAAAATCTTCCGCGCTTATACTATTGGACTGTGTATTATTCCTAGTATATTTTCTTATAAACTGCCAAAAGGATCTAGGTGATGTTTGACTTAAATCGCTTAATTTGCGTTGTTCCTTTAATGAATATGAGTATTTTGCTTGTCTCTTTATTTTGTTATAAGCCGATCTCTGTTTCAAGAATTCAGCCTTATTATCATCAGTTGGATTGCTGCGAAAACTTCGTTTGGCCTGAAGAAATGAAGCCTTACTTTTTTGCACTCTCTATTGAACCATGGCGACTGCTTGATATTTATATTACGTTGCGTTCGGTTAAATTTGTTATGTTTTATTCCAAAGCATCGCTTTGATACCTGCTGAATAACGCTAGTAATGTTTTCTAAACAATTATTTATTGACAAATTTCCCGATATTAGCTGTGATGTAGCCTCATCAAAATCATTTTTATATTTTGTAAGTTCATTCATAAAATGATCACGCTTATTAGGATCCCAAAATAAATTTTGATCATCTAAATTAGAAATACCTCCGTTTATTTTTTCTGGTAATATGTATTACACAAAAGTGAAAACATAATCGGGCAATGATCCGAAAACTCATTTGGCTCTAACACACTCATGCTAGCAATATTTGTATAGTTTTCGTGGTTTGTTAAAAGATAGTCAACCGTGCTACAGACAGGTTTACCTTTAAACAATGAATGGAAAGTATATGCACCCTTTTCCAATCGCCCGTTGACAATAACTATGCCACACTCTTTACAAAGGGTTAACAGTTTATTGCCAAAAGTGTTCACGAGCTTATCATGATTAACACGAGCAGGTAAACTGAAACATGTTCTCTCGCTGGCTGGGGTTCCAACAAAACGGCTGAGGTCCGGATTAAAAACAAAGTCGTGCAACTCGCCGGTTCTCGCGTTTAAGTCGCCTGTTAAGTACACAACCCCGCGTTGACTATATCGCCTTACATCTTCACTAAGTGCATCAAAGAAGTCAAATTGAAACAATTTAGAATTTAGGACCAAACATGGCATATATCATTTTTAATTGCCAACTCCTCTTCCACTTCCCTCAGAAGTGTTTCTAATGGGATACTTCAGATATGTTGCCCAGTTTAATTAGTATTTATATGAAGGATAATTGTGTCTATTTAGTGATACAATGATAGTTGTAATTTTGCAATCATAAGTTAGTTCCGTGTGTATGCCATACTTAATAAGTATAGTATATGTTTGTTTTTGGAGGTACTTGCAACGGATGCGCATTATTAATGGGACTGTACATTTAAGATATACTCCCAAATATGTTCGATTTATACAACTGCTTTTAAAACTAAAAACAACGAAATTTAAGCATTTTTTTAAACTATAATTGCAATTAACATGGTATTTTATGAAATAATCTGATAACCACACTGCGTTTATTTGCAAGCACACCGTGCTGTACGGGTACATGTATAGTCAGTCATCTCAGTTGTAATGGTCTGTTAACAGGCTTCTGAATGCAGCATGCAGTTCTGTGTGTGGACAACTGGATTCACCTTGTTTCGTTGTCCGTTATCGTGCCGAACACGTGCAAAGCATGCTTGATCTTGTTTAACACTTTTCATCGTATACTCGTAAATATTAAAAAAAATTATCTAACGTTAATGGAGTTGCTTTAGATAAAATGCATACTGTGTATAATCCAATGGGATATAAATATACTATTTAAGATTGAGTTAAATATCGTTGATGTTTCGGTTTTGATATTTTAATGAGCAAAAGAAAATAATCTAAATCTATATAACTGAAGTGTATCTCCAGGCAATTTGAAGATAAATATAAAACAATGATAAAAGAAAGCAGATAATACCCCTGTATGGTGAGTATACATTGAGTATAACAAATATATGACTAGGTCAATAGGCACGTTGATATAAACCGGAATTTAGCCGGTAAACAATAAATTAATTAGAATCTTTTTAGACTTCTCTGGACCATATGTCTCATTTATTGATAGTTTACCTTTCGCGTTTTCTTTCCGCGTTTTCAGTGTATCTTGTGTTTTATAAATAAGGTTGGCTACCTTTGGCCGAATAATACGTAAGTCAACGTACTTGAACATTGTGTTTGTACACTGCTGTTTGGCAATAATACAGGCGGAATTAAATATTTAATTACGATAAAAATCCATCAGAATCCTTGGATACCACTGGCCCTAATTACGGGAGACCCACGGTTCAAACCCGCTAAAATGTCGTTAAAATGGAGGTAATATAGCTCCTTATTTACATACACATCATCATTATAATCATCATCATCATCATCGCCATCATCGTTATGATGATGACGGCATAGCTTCCTTCTTCTGGATGTTGTCAAAGCCGATATAAACGCCTAAAGCAAAAACGTCTAAGAAACCCTATTTCAAAAACCTGAATAGGATGTCTCATGCTGTTATGATATCACATTGCCTCATTATGTTGTCAACAAACAGAATGGGAGAACTTCAAAATTAAATAAAATAAGCTTTAAGGGTTTTGTTATATTTGCGATATCATTTGTGAAAATTATAGTCTGCAGACAAGAATAAAAGAGAACGAAATAATGTTCCATTTATTTTTTTCATTTACATTCATGACTTAGAGAAACCCCTCAATAAGTACGAGGTTATAGCTCTGTAAAACCGGTTTAAGCACCTAAGTCGGTCTCTTTTGCCGATTGACCGATCCAAGGCAATCACCGTTGGCTTTGATCCATTTGTTCAATGACTAATTACAGATTTGTTCTTACTTTTTTATTCGACTTGCATGTGAATACATTTGTTCTGTGCCTTTTTTTATTTTTTAAATATATTTTGCAGTGCTAATTAACCTTTGTTATAGGTCCTTGTTAGAGATAAAATAATTGTGTTCTTTGTAACGTCAAACATTTTAGGTAGAAAACAGAAAATGTTCACGATCGTATGTTGTTGCCCAAATCGTCATTTAAAACCAGAACAGACTCACACCTTTGTTTCTTCTTATGACAACTCGAGCTTCTGTGTGTTTCTGTTGAGACTGACTGTAATGGTGTATACGACCAGGCGATATAACGAGAGAAAATCTGATATGAAAATGTCTGTTAATTCCTGATACGTTTTCTCGTTTTAAAAATACCGGTACGTATGAAAAACATTCGTATAAACCTTTAAACAAATAAGGCATACTAAACTGTGTTTAGATGTTTGTAAGTAGTTGTTTGTGTAATTATACGCATAGGACACCAAACCACTAACGTTTCTATATGTCTTTGTTGAAAATGAAATAAACTCGTTTAAGGAGAATTTACTATTGCGCATTTCGTAATATTGCTATGTTTAGTACATCCGGTATAAAATTCGTAAAGGCACAAAAGCTTGTAATTCTACATCTCTTTTTTTTTTGCTAGAAAATACTCTTGTAAAGCTATTATTATCAAAAGGACTATACAGTTATTGTATTTATATGCAAAATATGTTCATTTGTGCATTTCATTTATAGATCTTAAAAACAATATATTAGTAATAAGTTGGATAAATAACGAATTTATAAAAAAATGACCATCCTCAATACCTATTCTAGTGCATTTTATGAGCTGACAGATAATTGCAGTATGACAATTGTTCTACCAAGAGTTATCTGCATATTTCAATAAATCCGCTATACAATTAGGACTTATTAAACGCTCGAAATAAGAATGAATCTACCGGCCGCAATAGTTCAGGTGGTAGAGCGTCGGCTTGCGGATCGGGAGGTCGTGGGTTCAAACCTCGGCCGGGTCAAACCAAAGACTTTAAAGTTGGTAGTACTGGCTTCCCTCCTAACGCTCGGGGCTAAGGGGACAGCATTACGCCTGACTCGTCGGTGTCATTATGATGGACCGGCCGGGTTCAGTCCCTGGGCACCTCATAAGTGCCCCCGTGTTATAGTGATAGAATGTCCTGCACAGTATCGGCAAAAATGCCAAAATCCCTAGGAATGAATCTATGCCGATTTTTATGCACTAGTCAGCTAAATGCAGTGGTGCCAATACTGCCAGTTGCTGTCAGTTGAATGCATACTAGGAATGCAAACAAACCTGACCTTTTAGACGGTAAGTAAATTAAAAGTAAGGTCTGGTCACTGCTGGGCGTTCCTTTGTCGTAGCAGGGACCAATTATGCACTGATCTACGCTACGGACCAATGTTAACCTTCGTCGGTAGTGCAATCTTGATTGACCGATTCCAATTCCTCGTCCCTTTTTAGCCATGTGTGTTTTATTGATTGCTGCTAATGTAGCTTATTTATTGTTCAAGTAGTATTTACTTTGTCTGTAATTGTGTCCAGTTTAGCGATTAAACGATATTTGTATCTCATTTGTGTTCTTTTTGTTTTATAACAAATTAGGGATGGCTTAAATGACTCGTTTAAGCATTCAATTGCTCGGATCCTTTTTATCCGGACATTCGAAGACTCGGAACAATTTTATAGATCCTACAAAACAAAGTTGAGCTTATTTGGTTGACGTAAAACCATAAAAAATAGTAAAGAATGCGTGCAAATGGTTTTAGCAATATGTTCCGAGTTTTCCAATTTATGGAGAATTTATTTCTCGCTATTAATTACTCGATAATTACAAAATATCGGGAGGGAATATGAGTTTGTGACAGTGGTCTCTTAAGTTGCTCGTTGTACCAGAGTATGATAGTGTAATGTTGCAAAGGTTGCATTCAACCCTCTTTCTGTCATCCCTCTGGACAGTGACATATGAAGTAACTGATGCAGGCATAAATGCGTTATTCCTTTAGCGATATTCTTGAACAAGAATTCTGCTATAGAATAATTAGGGAAGAAAATCGGGCCAATATGTGCCGAATCGTAGTTTTGAGAAGACTTACTAACACATTGTGTAAATGGTTTCCTCGCATGGCCCAGGTATCATGTCTCCTATAGAAGCTAGCAGACAACAGTGAAAATTGGTGTTAATTATGCAATTGTCACCTGAGGTGGGAGTGGTAGATGTTATTGTTACCCGCTAGGGCTGCTAGTAGGAGAGGATATCGTTGTCAAGGAAACACCCTCAACATAAGACACCCCCACTCCCTCCCTATCTCCCGGCACATAATCTACTATCTAGCCTCAAGTATGAAGGAATATAGTACCACCCGTAGTTCTCATACCTACCAGACTCTGACCCCACCTTGCCCCTAACTTGGCACTTGTAACTTACAATACTACCATTATTAGATTTTTTATAGCAGTATTAATGATACATAAACCGACACAACAGTAAAAATGCTTCGTTAATTGATGTGTAAAAGTTAGCTTTTATGTCCTTATTATTGCATGTTATAAACAAATTGAAAAGAATCCCATATTGTTTACCAAACCTTCAAATGTATTTTAAGTGTCTATCGAACATATGAACGTTCCCTTACATCCTTTTTACAAATACTGTCTTTTGTTCTTCGTAATTTCCATTGGAAATTAACATAATTCTACTTAGTGATATAAGCACTTCCGTTTAATGTATCATTGTTGATCGTGAATTCCATGTTATTAATAAAAATCGGCAATTACAGGGTTTAAGTTTATTATCATTTGTGTAATTTCGTGGTCAATATACATTTTTATATTTTGCTAGTGGTGAACAGTAAAACATGTAATTTGAGACACGCCTTATTTCGCAATTTCATTTTTATTTAAGTTTTTTTCTTCAAATTATATGAGTCACAGACATTTGATCAATTCTTATTCCTATTTGTAACCACAGAATGTATAAAGGTGTAATGTGTCAGTCTACAGACATTTTAACTGCTGCAATCAATTATTGTGCTATTTAGACATATGTATTTGTAGTTCTATAAATAATTCCTTTCCAGATTGCTTAAAAAACCATGACAGATCGGTCAAATTGCTTGCCCTAAACACATAACTTGTTTTAAAAATCATGCATCGAATCTCTCTCGATATTGGCGTGGACACAGACAAAATTGGGATGTGTGTTTGTTGTGGCAAACTGTCCTGTATACAAGAATAGGTAAATAAAACAAAGTCCTATCAAATTAACCACAAATTTTTAAAATCTAAACTACCCTTAGACAAAAGCTAACAGGGTTAATGTAAATGTGACAAAAATACAGAGACGAGACATAACACACAAACAGAAAAAAACCCATCAGTTACCGCCTTGGAACGGTTAGTCGGCAAAAGTACCGACTCGGGTGCTTAGACTTGGTTTGTGGAGCGCTCTAACCTCGCACTTCCTGAAGGTTTTTCTAGCAAACAAACAGTGTAAATCAGATTTAAATTAGATAAAATGAACTAATAAACAGACAAAATAACTAGTAATAAAATAAACTATCAACATAAGTACAATATGTACAGTAGATAAAAAAGCTCGACAACCTAAAAATTCCAAATGAGAGAATAGTTAAAAATAAACAGCCCAAGTGATGACGTATAATAAGAACAATTTAATGACGTCATACAATGTCATGACGTGATATGCCAAAAGTGTCAAAAGTGAAATGTAAAAAACAACAACACGAAAGTACACATCGAATTTAAAAAAACACAACCAAAACCAACTGTAGTATTGTGAGGAGTCAAACCAAAGACTTTAAAGTCTGAATAGGTAATAAGTTTTAAAATAATATATCATAAAAGGCCACAATTTGCATATTTTATAATAAAGGTTCAAACAATCCCTATGTTACCTATTATGCAATCTCACGTAAAGGGCATAGACACTGCTCAAGTTGTCTCACCTTTATAGGGCACGACTGGAGAGATGACGAGACAAGAACTCCGTCAGTGACTGTCCAATTATGGCTTTAAGCCACTGTTTTCATATAGTATTAACGACTTGTCCTGTCATCGTGCAATTTAAAAAGTCGATCAACGTTCCTATATCAATAAGTTTGTTTGTTTATTGGTTTTATCGTCCCACCAACAGTATTTCAGTTATCTGGAGACGGTGTCCACTTGAAGCAGATATAGTACTGCTTTCACTGTGCTTAGCATGCCGTGAACACCTTGCATGATACCACACCCAGTCACATTATCCTGACACCGGGCCAACCAGTCGTGGAACTACCCTTATATTTGCTTGAGCGTTAGCTAGGGAGCTATACCACTACCATTTTTAACGACTTTGGTATGTCGCGGCCCGGGATCGAACCCGGGGCCTCCCGTACCTGGATATATCAATAAGGAAACTGTTTGAATTTGTAAATTATATTACTTAAGTAATATGTAAAAATATAGCAATATATTTATCGATTTAGTAGGAATTAAAATGGTTAATGATAGACATTTAGTGGTTTTGCTTTCGAAAATCGATATGCATTAATACATATATTTTCTATATTGTACGATAATGTTTTCTTGATAAGAACAAAAGTAAATTTAAATTTTGAATGTTCAACTGCAGAATTATTCAGAATGTCTAATCAGACACACAACAAAGTTCTTTGCTATGCAAAATAAATGAACTTTCACGGCGCGTATGCATGGTTGTTTTCTCTTTTAGACTACGATTTGCTTCTGTGACACAATAGTTAAAAGCTTCAGTCCAACCTGATTCGGCAAAATAATATTTATGGCTCGTTTTAAGACTGTCTTTCTTCATATGCGTGTTTCGTTGCCTGAGCAAAGGCTTTTGACGCTATAGTGTTTTACTTGTATTTAAAAGGCTTGTGTTTGTTTGGTTTTTAAAGTAAATTGCAGCGATCAGTTATAATCATTATTGCAACGTCCAGGAAGATTTTTGGTGGAAGACCCCAGACAAATGCCTGGGTAGAACTTTCTGCGCACCGCAAGCCAGCTGGAAGACCTTCCTAAATTAAATCATTCGACTGAAATAAGAATCGAATCCATACAATGATAAGCTAAACAATCAGACGAGTTAAAAATCAGCGACTCTACCACTACGCCACGGATGCCCCGAAAAGGCTTGCTATTGAAGTAAATATTTATAGGCTTTTGATATAAATATGAACGTATTGACTTCACAAAGTGCGTAACATAAATGTGGACGTTTTGAATTAAAAGGGCTTTGATTCAAATAAGGTTAAATAACCAAAGAAAAAAATGTTTAAAAGGATGCCTAATTGACGTTGAAAGGGCTTTTAACACAAATGTGGAGCGACTTCGCAAAACTACTGATTAAAATTTTGTTAATTGATGTCAACGAGGCCTTTTTTAAGCTTTGGTTTATTTACTTCAAAAGCGCTTTTGATCACATTTGGGTTTATTTATCTTTAGACGGCTTTGTTTAATTTATTTCAGTATTTTAGTTTTCTAAAGACTGTGAAGCAGATATAGCACTGCCTTCACTGTGCATAGCATGCCGTGAATGTGTGGCCTAATACCACTCATAGTCACAATATCCTGATCCCGGGCCAACCAGTAGTGGAACTACCCTTATTTTAAAATACATTCTAGCGTTCCTTGTATTTCTTAGTTTTTCCTATATTTTTAATTGGTTCCTATTTTTTCCTAGTTTTTGCAAAAAACTTCTAGTATTCCTAGTTTTTTTAATGATTTTTTTATGATCACATTTTGTTATGTTTTAATTCTTTTTTTTTGTAAAGTATTTTTACAGAACGTGTTCAGAAGCTGTTTAGTTGGCACGTTTCTTTGCTGGCGGTGTTGTCCGTTGTCATAGGTTTATTAACCCAACCATATCAACCTATGTTAAATAAGGCAAGCTATAATTAAAACATAACTTTCAATAAATTGCTTTTACTGTTGTCAAAATTAAGGAACAATGCCATTTGATCAAGTTGTGTGTTAAATGTTTGGTGTATGTCATTTATGTCTCTACCACAATGATGATTGTGCTGAGGGACTAGATTGTTACCAATTTTCCAAATACCAAAATATTTGTGTGTTTTTTTTATATAATTATATCGGCTTTACTTTCGAATAAAATATTAAGATTAGAACATTAAATTTTACAAATTCCTTTAGAACTGTTGATCAATGTTTGTAGAACACAGCTGTTACTCTCTATGTACTTTCTGTGACCAATATCAGGCTGCCTACAAAGGGTATGTTAATTGCCATGTACTTGTAGCAGAGCTATTGTTTATTCTTAGTGAATCTATAGGTATTGTATTACTTGTTTAAACTTTTTCAAATTTGAAAGAAATCGATATAGAAATCCTTCTTAATTGTCTCAACGCATATGGTGAAGATGCTGAACAGCTATCAGTCGATCTCTTTCAGTAGTTCAAATCTCATATCAGCCAAAGAGAGGATTATGTGTTCACATTAAAGGAGTTAAGGCTGGATGAAGAGTTTTTGTCAGGAATGTATAGTGTAGGCTGACCCGATTCGAACCTGGGGCCTCTCGTACCTGAAGCAAACGCTCTACCGATTGCGCTACTAGGTCCGTTGTGGGTTAATTGGGGAGAAGAAAGAAAAAAGGTTTTGAAACACTTGGTTGATTGATATCAAGAAGTTTTTTTATTCAAATTTGAATTAGTTGTTTTAAACAGAGAAGAAGCATTGACTTCATTGTCTTCGTTTGATTTACCATGGATGTCATTTGGCCTAATCAGCCCCTTAACAGAATGTAGGTGATTTTTTGTTCAACAGAAGAAGAATATGCAACTTAATGCTCTTAAAAACTGTTGGTACAGTGTATATGGCTATTATACACCCGTCGAAAACGGGTCGTATTATGGGAACACCCATGGCAGTCGGCGGGCGTCGGTCAACTCTAGCAGTTGCTTTCCGATTTTCATAAAACTTGCGGAAAAAGTTTATTGGCATAATATCTCGATAACCTCGATTACAAGCCAAATCGCCCAACAAACTTCAGAGGTATGGCTCTTAATCTTTACAAAATGCCAAATTGGTCTCTGCTCTTATTGAAATAGTTGTTCATTGATTTGCATGAATGTTTGTGGAATCGTTGGTGTCTATAATATCTCTCAGTCATACTTTTCAACCATTTACCAAAAGTTTTGACGGGCTTATTTTGTGGCACTTTGGCACTCTTATTTTGTCTTTTAAATTTTTCATTGGTCAAATCACATTTCACACTTCGTTTGATATACAACTGTTATTGCATGTTCAATAGAGAATTGTTTTGATGAAATCATAGGAACCAACATGTATATTTTAGTGGGGTTTTACCTTCATACATACGAGAGATGATTCGCTTTAAACACACACGGAAGGAAGAAGGAAGACCGCATTGCAACATATACCACATGCAAGCCAAATGTATAAGTATAAACAAATGTGTGAGTTATTAAAAAAAAGAGCCAACACAACAGTTACAGCCGACAATGGCCATTCGGCAAAAGGGATCGACTGAGGTGCGTAAAGCTGTTTTACGGAGGTCTAACCTCGTTCTTCACAAATGGAAGCAATGTAAAGAAAACTGATCTATTTGAATAAAAAGGTCTAAGCGCTGACGTTTCTTTAGATAAGTTATGATGGCGTTAAAAAAAGGAGTGACGTACTTAAACAATAATGACCAGATGGTATTTAGAAAATAGTAGTATTATTTGTAACAGAAGAACTTTACACAATTGTTGTGGCATACAAGCCGTTATTCTATCGCTTGGCCTCGATAACTCCCTATTTCTTGAATGTATTTTCAATGTTAACATAATTAATAAACTTGCTTAATCATGACTACGCATTGTTTCGATGTGTTTAACATAAAGAATGATAAATGAAGCATTCTTCATTTTAATATTTATCTGCTAGCAAGAGATAAATGCTCAAAAGTTGTAATGTAATATTTACAAGTATTACAAATCTGCAGTGTTTTTTTTTTCAAAGAAACCTTTTTAAACATGTAAAGAATCTATTTGCCAAAGTATGCATTTATTGCAAATAATTGAAATAATCTGTGAAAGATTTCTAGAATTTCAAAAGCATCCTAATAAATGTCATAATGATTTATTAGCCTTATAGAAAATGTTGACTATGTGGATCATATAACTTACAGCGTGGGAGATATAGTAGACTTCTGTTGATTTACTCCCATTTGTTGTCCATGAATCATATATTGGAAACAGCACGAACAACGTTTTGCAATTATACAAATTGTACGACAGTTAAGGAACATTATCTTAACATTTAAGCTTTTGCATGGACTATTAATTTATCAAGTTCATCTCTTGTTTAGATTTAAATATATTAGTAATATATATAAATTGATAAATTAAGGAATTGTAAAAGAATTACTTACTCTCACTACCAATTCCAGTGCATTCTGTGACCATACCGGTAATCACCGTATGACAATGGTCTTACCAAGAATTATCTGCATTTTTCAATGAATTCCGCCCGGAATAAGAAATAGTTTGCGCTGTCTTTTATGCACTAGTCAACTATAGGCAGTGGTGTCAGCATTGTCTATTGCTGTCAGGTGAATACTCACAAGGAAGACAAACAAACCTGACTTTTAGAAGATTATAAAAAAAAGGGTAAACATTTTGCTGCTCCTGTGTGATCATTTGTCTTTGCAGTAACCTATAAGTAAACTTTAATTAATTTTTGCTACGGACCAGTGCTAATCTTCCTCGTTTACGCGTACTATAGGGACCAAACATGACATACATATTTAATACCAATTTCTCACCCCCTTCACTCAGGCGTCTAATTGATTGCTACAGACATGCCGCTTATTTATTTATTCAATTAATATTTACGTCAACTATTTGTGTCTATTAAGAGGTTCAATAATATTTGTATCGCATTAAATTTTGATTTTGGAAGTACCGACAAGGTTATTGTTTTATAGATGGTCTGTCCAGGATATCTAAAAATATTTTTGTCAGTATGTGTGATCATAGTGTTCGCAAAACATAAGGTAATAAAATGTCGGCTATTTTAACATGAGTAAAAGAAATGACAAATGTTTAACAGAATTTCTTATTAGTGGTTTAGATTTCTACATATTGATAATTGTCCTTTATAACAAACATAATTTCGATTGAATATTTTTCTGTAGCCTTCCTGGAGATGTAAGCTCTTCATTTTGAAATATCAGTACTAATCGTGAATTCCATGCTAGAATCCTTATCTCCAAGGTTTAATGGAAGTCTAGGATCATTTGCGTCAGTTCATTGCCAATATACATTTTATCTTGAATTTATAGTGTACAGTCAGGGCAGTAACTTGAGATACCCTGTATTTCGCAATTTCATTTTGGCTGTGTTTCATTTTCTAAATTCTATAAGTCACATACGTTGGATCAATGTTAATCCTATTTGTAACCAAATATTGTACCAAGGTGTGATGTTTCAGTATACAGACATTTCAGTTAGTGCAATCAATCATTGTTCTATTTAGACGGATGAATTTGTAATTCTATAAATAATTTCTTTCCAGATTATGTTAAACCATGACAGATCGTTTAATTTGTTTGCCATAAATGCATTAGTTGTTTTAGAAATAATACATCGACTCTAGCTTGGTATTGGCATGGACTCTTATAAAGTTGTCACGTGTGTTTGTCGTGGCACAGTATTATGTATACAAGAAAACTGATTGTAGTTTCGTTGCTCTAGACCATGTGACAGATAACCGATATATAACTGTGTATAGTTTTCCATCAAAAGTCCCCATCGTCTATTCTTGAAGAAGAAATATCGTTTATTACTGAATTATGTAAGAGAAATATACAGAGCGACTAATGTCAAGCAATTTCCTTTAATCAATAGGGAAACTGTTTGAATTAATAAACTGTAAAATAATTAATATATAAATGAATGACAATAAGTTTAGCAATAATGTAGGAATTAAAATGGTTAGTGAGTTAATGCTATGCCTTTTGAGGTTCTGGCGTTTGAAAATTGGTATACATTATTACATCTTTTTTCTATTTTCTTTATTCTAAGATTACGTTTTATTGACAGTAAAATAACAAAAGTAATACATAATTTGAAAATTCACTGTATTAGGACATATTAAATCAAATATATCAGGGGTACTATGTACTGGATGCCTCTGATATCTGATTAAACATAGAACAAAGTTCTTTACTATGTAACATAAATGAGTTTTCACGGCCTCTATGCATTGTTTTCCCTTTTAGACAACGATCAGCTTCTGTGACACATTAGTTCAAAGGATCAACCCATCAAGCAAAAGAAAAAAGAATAACACCGCTTTTGAATAAATATTTAACTATATACTTTTATTTACTTGCCAAAGGCTTTTGACACAGTTGTGAATAACATAATTGTATATAAAGGTCTTAAGAACGATTGGTGCAGGTTAAGTGGATATTTTGTCCTGTAATTTTTCATGTGTCAATTTACCTTTCACATTTCATTCGATATACAACTGTTACTGCATGTTCAGTTGAGATAACAAACATGTGTTTTTGTTTGCTGATGACATCACAGGAACAAATATATATATATATATATATATATATATATATATATATATATATATATATATATATATATATATATATATATATATATATATATATATATATATATATTCGCTATATTTATATATATGACCTATATGCATACAAAAGATGATTTGCAAAATATCCGAGGTATCCCAAATGCATTTTCGACATTCTTAGGACTATTAAAATGATATGGGTATTTAACTTATATGTGTATGGCATTGCAGTAAAAAGTCTAAAGGTCGGAATTCCGCCGTGCACGTATTCATTGAATAACGGCAAATTGACTAAAACTTGATGCGTTTTGTAACTACATCCATTGAATCCGTTAAGGGGAAGACCGGCGTTCTATTTTGAATTTGCTTCACGTTATGTTGTCGACATTAATAAACTACAAATGGCGTGTATATTGAACTGTAGCATGGGAGTATCGTGTTGTGCATAACAACAGGGGCACGACGAAGCAAATCACTAGTTTATTAATCCCGGAAGACAATACCCTAAAGTCACCATCAAAGGGGCGGGAAATGATTGCGGGTTTAATTAGTTCATTACAACAATGTCCTGGTGATAATTTACATGATAACCTGTTAGGCTACAACTACCTCCCGTATAACATTAATTAATTTAAGTTTCAGTGTGTACATGTGTGTTAAAAAATACTCGCGAACATGCCACTTGCGGACAAATCCTCATTCTGGTATATTATTACTTTTGCACATCTTATTAACTAAAATCGCTCTTTGATATTACATTTTGTTGCGTAGGTTTCAATTTCTTTCCAAAATCAAGGTGCAGTGTGTATATGTCTGTTCAAATCTTATTACGAGTTTACGGGTTGTATGTTTGCTTTTGCCTAAGAATTGTGTTCTCACATTCTCACATGTAAGGACTTCCCCGCAGTTCCCTAAAACATATAATTTACAATAATCACCATAATATTGTTTGCCTGCAAGTTCTCATAAAACTTAATGGGCCCAGAAGTTTTTCGGTAAACCCATTTAATAAACTGGATGAGAGGTATACATCATTACTTCAGAAGATACACATGTTTGAATTTTTATTCATCACACCGACACAAATCTAGTCACAATAGTGATGTTCATCTCATTTTTGGTTGAGGAAGAAATGTGTACGGGTAGAACAACTCGCACACTAAGGACCAGCGAAAAGATCATCCCCACATTAGTCCTCAAAACTATGCGGTACAGGTCTGAGGAGTTACAAGTCGTCAGCTCTAACCTCACGGCCACGGTAACTCCCCATTTCTTTATCAAGAATGCTTTTTTAGGTTACTATTACGATAATTCTGATTTGCTATCAACATATGTGTGAGCTAAATAAACACAGCGATCAGATGCAGACGGTATCACGCGTACATGCCCAAACTGCGACATACCACAGTCGTACAAAATGATTGTGGTATAGTTACATTGCTAAGACAAATACAAGGATAGTTTCATCATTAGTTGGCCTGGTGACCTTATAGTGTGACTTGGTGTGGTATCATGCCATGTGTTCATGGCATGTCGTATGCGTCCAAGGCAGCACAAATGCTTCTAATTGGCACCCTCTCTGGATAGCTGACAGGTTGCTGGTAGGTTTATTAAACCAACAACAGTACATCTCATAAGCTGTCACAGATAAAATATTAGATGGTTAAAGTGCTTCAACATGTGATATTCCCATATTCACTTGGATCAAAACAACAATTATGAGACCTTTGCATATAAACGAGGTTTAAGTATTGACCTCTTTAAGAAATTCGTGTGCCAATTGAATAGCCATACAAGATAAATAACAAGGTTATATAATATGGACCAGATTGATAAAAATTAACAATTAAAATAGGAAAAAACAACATGGAGCTTTTTGGATCGGTCAACAGCCAAAATAGAATAAACAGAATAAGCGTTTTTTATGTAAAGTGTATGTATGAAACAGTTTTCCAATAAGAATATATGACAAATTCTTATGAGCTTTGCAACATATACCAACATTTAAAAAGGTACAGGACAGAGGTATTCACATGCAAGCCAAACGTGAATGCAAGAACAAATATTTAACGAAAAGAGAAAACCCGAGAGTTACCGCCATGGAACGGTCAGTTCCTGTTTTGCAGAGCCTTTAACATCGCGTTATGTTCTAGGCATACAATGTAGTACTGAGTTATTGCCAGTTTTAATTTATTAACAATAATGATAACAAATTGTCACTGCTATCAATAAACCCAACCACCTATAGCTACATCATATTTTATCACCCTGTCAAAAGGTTCATCTTTGATAGTTTTGCAAGGGTTCGTGGATACAAACACATTGTCTTAACCCTTACTGCTTAACTGAACTTTAATTAAAGTAATGCATAAACTTGCTGAAATACTAAAACGCGTTGGTTCAATGTGTTTAATGTAAAGTTAAAACGTAGCATGGTATTCATAGTATTCACCTGTGTTTATGTTTGTCGAGGGCAAAATATATATTGAAATGTACGTGATGGAAACTACGCTTTAAGCCAAATTATCTCCGCAGGATATAATCAGCAGCAACAGCAGCAGCAGCAACAACAATAATAGGAACATTTACTTCTACTGCTACTACTACCGCTACTCCTCCTCCTCCTCCACCGGCCGCAATAGCTCAGGTGGTAGAGCGTTGGCTTGCGGATCGGGAGTCTAACCAAAGACTTTAAAGTTGGTAGTCGTGGCTTCCCTCCTAACGCCCTGGGCTAAAGGGACAGCATTACGCCTGACTCGTGTCAGTATAATGGACCGGCCGGGTTCTGTCCCTGGGCACCTCATAAGTGTCCCTGTGCTATAATGATAGAAATGTCGCTGCGCAGTATCGGCAAAAACGCCGGCTAATCCCATCCCACCCCTCCTCCTCCTCCTCATTCTATTACTACTACTACTACTACTACTACTACTACTACTACTACTACTACTACTACTACTACTTCTACTACTACCACTATATTGACTGGTCACATTGCCATCTATTCCGTGTAAATCTCCAATAAAAAACATACTAGGAAAATCAATCGAAGCCTTCAATTGAATCTGATTTCCCATGTTGTTAGAATTTTACATTACATTCCTAAAAATGCAATCGAAAAAAAGACTTCAAAATTCAATGAAATGAGCTTTGGGGTTGTTCTTTTCAAAATTAAAATTAACGACTCCTTCAAAGATTATTAAAGCCTTCAGACAAGAATGGTGAAGTTTGAAAGATTAAGTTTTAAATTTTCTCATTTATGTACATGACTTAGAGACTTAAGCGTTTGGATTTATATCGCCAAATCTTGTAGTTGTTTGCGTAGACGGTATGCGATGTCACGTATCATCATTTAAATATTTGTTTGCTCAGTCTAATGTAGGCCTAACCTGGCTTCAATGTACTACTGCAGTGACTGGGCGTTTACGACAACGTAATATAACGAAAGAAAATATATAAAAATAATATATATATATATATATACATATATATATACGTTTATAGGGATTTGTTAGAACTGACCGTATTTGTGGCAAAGGAAAATTTACTATCGCGCTTATGATAGCCTTTCCAAGTTTAGTGCATTCCGTAGAGCATTTTTGAAGGCACATAGGCCGCTCATTCTTTTGAATCTACATTCATCTTGCGACGTAGTTCCTACTATTTATTTTGCCAGGAAGGAATTTGACGAGAGCCTTTATATTGAAAGTACCGATTTATCATAACTATGTCAAACTTAAATTGTCTACAATTTCTCATTCGATTTTATTCCATGTTTGTTTATTGCAACAAAAGAAGGTAAAATTCGTAAATATGTATATTGGTTTTTTATTCATGTATTTTAAAAATATTAAAAGTCACGCAAATATATATTTAATTGAAATGTTACATTATTACGTTGTAAGACTTTTATTACATAAGTCCTATGCATTTTCCTCTATCGAATGTATAAGAAGACATGACCATTTAGACACATCATTTTTTATTGTTATAAAAACAATATTATTTATAAATGTCTAAATGAGATAACCTTGTAAACTGTATTTTTTACAAGAATATCTCTTGTTTTTACAGCGCCTTTGTTGGCCTTGATAACAGTAGTTCTACAGCTTCCTGTTCATTTTTACGAACCCTGCTCTATACTGTGTATTGAACACTCGATAAAAGTGATTTCATACCATGGTTTGTTCGCTCATTAACTTTTACTGAAAACTTTACTGTCAGTTGAATAAAGATAAGGAAGACAAATAAACCTGATTTATTTTACGATTAGTTAATTTAGAGGCATTTTTTCCTGTTCATTGTTTTTTTCACGGCTTTATTGTCAGGATCTTCTAGTTCCCAGTGTACAAGTTTAAGGATCAAAAGCAACCACTTAACGTTCTGTTTTCGCCTTCCCTTTTGTTTTGTAGGGTTCACTGTTTTGTAGGGTTCACTGTTTTGTAGGGTTCACTGTTTTGTAGGGTTCACTGTTTTGTAGGGTTAACTGTTTTGTAGGGTTCACTGTTTTGTAGGGTTCACTGTTTTGTAGGGTTCACTGTTTTGTAGGGTTCACTGTTTTGTAGGGTTCACTGTTTTCTAGGGTTCACTGTTTTGTAGGGTTCACTGTTTTGTAGGGTTCACTGTTTTCTAGGGTTCACTGTTTTGTAGGGTTCACTGTTTTGTAGGGTTCACTGTTTTGTAGGGTTAACTGTTTTCTAGGGTTCACTGTTTTGTAGGGTTCACTGTTTTCTAGGGTTCACTGTTTTCTAGGGTTCACTGTTTTGTAGGGTTCACTGTTTTCTAGGGTTCACTGTTTTGTAGGGTTCACTGTTTTGTAGGGTTCACTGTTTTCTAGGGTTCACTGTTTTGTAGGGTTCACTGTTTTGTAGGGTTCACTGTTTTGTAGGGTTCACTGTTTTGTAGGGTTCACTGTTTTGTAGGGTTCACTGTTTTGTATGATGCATGATATGTCTGGATCTTTTTAAAATCTTTGCTGTTTATTCTGTACCTATACAAACCTATGTATCCTCTTAATCTACACCTATTCCTTTAACTACTTCGTTAAATAATTCCCAGACTAAAGATGATAGAATGTATAAATCTGAAGTGAAAAACAACGCCATATATTCTCTTAATCATTTCTGTTGTTTTTCCTCCTACTATATCACTGGTGATGTAACAAAAGTCGCGAATGGTTTATTTACAACTTTAAACCTCAGCCGTCTACTGTTATTCTTGCCTAACTGTTTTGTATTTTCTGATTGTTCCAACTTCCAAATACCACTTGTAGCTATAAATTATATATAATAAGGAGAAGAATTAGACATTAAACAGCATAGAAATGTTATTGAAAACGAATAAGACATATTTTCCTTCCATACTCCTCTTTAAACCTTATATGGCATATTATTATTACACGTTTAACGTTCTGTTCACCAATTGTATCTGTTATGTATTCATGTCTACCGTGTATTATTGCATGTGTTGTCTTCTAATACATATATACAACACGAGTCCTCGATTATACTGCTGCGTTGTTTGCATGATTATTTGTTAGTAAGTATTTGTGTAAACCAAATAACATGACTCGTACTGATAATTACTCAACGAGATTTGTGATATTTTAAAAGTTGTAGTTATGTCAAGGTACCGAGGCTGTGGCAATTTGGTCATACTTTACCATTTCGTTTTCATACTTGTACCTTGGTCTCATGACGTTCACTTATTGTCACTTCGCAGTTACATTCTTGAGTCCTGATCAATGTTCTTACTTTCACAAAAATATTGTGTTTTAATTTATATTGCAATTATTATTTTCTGTGTTAATTTGATATCATGGACTGCAATTTTGTTAATAATTGCGGGAATGTAAAGTTAAATACAGACTCTTCCTTTAACAACTCTTCCTTGAATTCTTCACAATACTCCATTTTAAACCCGATTAACTCATATCACTATTGATCGTGTGTTCATTATAATGTGCAAAGTCTTCAGCACAAGTTAGATATTCTTTACACTGAATTAAATGAATTTAATGTTCTGACCTTTTCTGAAACATGGTTAAGCCCCACAATTTTAACTACAGAATTAATCTAACCTCACACAATACAATGGGTCGCTGGCATAATTAATCCATCGCCATTTTAACCTGCTCTGATTGCTTTATACACTTTCACTATTGTGTTGACCTGTTTTAATATATGGGGGTTTATAAGGTATAAACCCTTAATATTTACAAGCACATCGACCTGTACACTATCAAGTAAAGTCATTATGTCAGTAAAGGTACCATGTTTAAACCGAATACTCGTATATGATTTCTAATTATATTTTGTACTGTTTGTAAACCTGTTTGCCATGACAACTTTGCATTTTTGTTCAAAGGTACAGCTCAATAAACTGTATATTGAATGGAGTATAAGGTGTTATATATGTCTCCTTCAGTATAAATCGTTGTGTTTTGTAATAGATATTTTCTCCAGTCATACTTGTTTAAATGCTTTCTGATTTGTTGGTTATTGTCCGATTATATTTTCCTTAATTACTATCATACCATTAATCGACTAATTTTCACGCGCCAATTGCTCTGTCTGTCTGCCTGCTTATATCTACAAATCTCAGATAAAATCCCGTGTCCGTCCATTCGACAGTCTAACGTTCTACTAGCTTCTCTGTATTTTTCTCCCATCGCCTCTCCAGTGTTGATCTATTCGCTAAACCGGATATATATTTATGTTTGTTTATTTTTATGAATACATTTGCCTATGTTGTATCTTTCCATGTGTACCTGGTTGAACTAGAAGCTATGTCTGTTTGCTTAATAGGCTTCTGAATGCAGCAAGCAGTTCTGTGTTCCGACAACTTTATTCCCCTGTTTTGTTTGTTTTGGGCTATCCGTGGTCGTGCCCTTCACGTGCAAAGCATGCTTGATCTGGTTTAACAATTTCGTCGTATACGCCGAGTAAATTTTTTTTGAAATATTCACATTAATGGGCTGTTTAGATAAAATGCATCTTGTGTATAAGCAAAAAGGATATAAATAAGATATTTAAAATAAAAAACTAAAACATGTATCTTTCAACCTGATTTATATTTCTGTTTTGATATGCTTGTTAAAATGAACTCAGAACCTAAGTAATTATAGTGTAGTATATAAAAAGGCGACGACAAATTTAAAAGAATTATACAAGGAAGCAGATAATAGATGTGCATTCACATTTTGAGTATACATCGAGTAATACAAAGATATGACAAGGCCAATGGACACGTAGATATTTGTCGGATTGTAGCTGTTAATATGGCAAATTAATTAACACGTTTTAAACAATCTTTAACCACATTTGTCTGATTTATTGATATTTAATCTTCCGCGTGTTCAATTTGTCTCATACATTGTAAATGAAGTTATGGCATCGCTGCCTTTGGCCTCATTATATGTAAGTTAACGTACCTGAACACTGTCTTCGCACAATAATTGGTAATAGTAAAAATGGAAAATTTAATTTAAGTACGATAAAAATTTACCAAGATCTTTCCTTATCGTTGAAAGTTACATATCAATAAATTGGAAAGAGATAATTTAGACCCAGACACATACTGATATGTCATAATGGACTAAGGATCTTAAGTGTTAAAAACCGCTGCGTACCAACTGAGCTTTGCGGTTCCCGATTATACGGAGGACAATTTTAATACAGCATACATATACAAGTTAAAGCAACACATATATAGACGTTATAGTTCCATTCATCTTCATTCGTTCCTGTCTGGCGTGATTCTAAAAGTGGAAGATGCATTTAACAATCAGTTGTTGTAAATTATATAAAACCAAGGGATTTCACAGGAGAAATGAAGCGCAGGTTTTCTGTAGTCAAAATTACGATTTTCACATCACTAATGACTGAAAATGAAAATTTAAAAAAAAGTAAATACAATTCAACAACCCAACAAGCTTAGACTAAGAGTTTAATATTTATTGCCTAGTGGCTGGCGGCTGAAGACAACACACATGATATACTCCTGTTTTTATCATCAGTTATGTCATATAGGACAATCACAGCTGACTGCAGGCATGACGAGACAATAGTTGCGATTAATTAATTTTGTAAGGCAAAACCCCTCCCATTATCTTATCACCGAAGAATAAGGTCATGAGGTGGGAAAGAATTGCAAGGTTAATTAATCCTTGAGATAAAAATGCCCTTTGTCAACATCATATTGTCCTAAATCTGTCTTTCTTTGCATTGTAGCAAAGCTGCAAAATCTTCCTCCAGTGTCGAGCTGCAGCGTATTCATGTAGATTTCCATTTTATAATTTAACACAATAATAAAAACATTGTTTTATTATTTACATAAATTGCGACAAATGTATGCTTGCCTTTAATAAACATAAATCAGTGGTCCAAGAAGTTTCTCGAATTCTGCAGTTTAAAAAAACAAAAACAGAATCCAAATGCGAGATGCGAGAAATACACCGTTTTTTCCAGAAGTCTCCTGGCATCTTAGAGCAATCGATAGAGTCTCGGCTCCAATTAAAAGATGCCCAAGGCTCAAACCCGTCAAATTGTCAATGGAGGTAGTAATACTCTTTGGCTACATACACATCATTATCTCCTTCATCGTTAGGATGAAGACGGTATAGCTCCTTTCTTCAGGATGTTGTCACTTTCGATCCTAAAGGCCTATTACATTAACATCTATTTTAAGAATTCCACTTTCAATAACTTGAATCTGATGTCTCATGCAGTTATCAATCATATAGCCTCATTAATTTAAATCAAATAGAACGGGAAAACATCAAAATCCAATAAAATAAGCTTTAAGGGTTTTCTTTACAGAGTTATATTCGAAACTTCATCCGTGAAATGTATAGCCTACAGACAAGGATAAGCGAATTTGAGAGATAAAGTTCATCTTACTTTTTCATTTTTATATATACATTATAGTATGTCTTATAGATAAAATAATTGTTATTCTTTATAACGTCAAATCTTTTAAGTAGTCTCGCCATGTTTACTCAGGAAAATGTTAACGATCGTATGCTGTGGTCTAATCCATTTTTACAACCGGAACAGTTTCTCACACTTGTTCATTGAAATTCCTTATGATACACCGTGGTAATATGCATTTATATTTGAAAGAAAATAGACTGTCTAGAGACTGAATATTACGGCGTATACGACCAGGAGATTACTAGAGAAATTTTGACATAAAATGTCTCGTTTTCTGCTGTTAAAAATACAGCTATTTATTAACAACATTCCTGTACACCTTAGGATGAATAAGGTGTATTAAATTGTATTCATATACAGTTGTTTGTATGTTTAAAAACTACACGCTAACTGATAACTACATATAGGAAGATTACTTTATTATTCAATTAGTATTTACGTCAGTGTTTTTGTATCCAGCTTAGCAAATCAATGATATTTGTATTGCGTGTGTTCATGGTCTTTTTGTGTATGCTCATTATTTGGTATAAGTTTGTTTTTGGCAGTAATAATAAGGTAATTGTTTTATAGATGGACTTACTTTTACACCCAAGTATATTTAAGTCAAGGCATGAGCACAGTGTTCGCACAACGTAATGTAGCAAAATACTGGGAATTTTAACACAAGTTAACATTTTGACCAATTTTGATCATCTTTGATAAAACCACAGATGCCTTAGCGGTAAAAACCGACATAAATATTTTTAAATTTGTAGATGTAATAAAAAACAATTGTTTATAACAAATATTGGACATAATTCTATTTAGAATTTTAACCACTTTACTTTCAAGTATCATTACTGGTCCTGAATTCCATGTTACGATTAAGAATCGCTAGTGAAAAGTTTTTATTGTAGTTCAGTATCATTTGCGTCATTTAGCTGCCACTATACATTTTATCTTATTTTGACAGTAAACAGTCAGATCAGTAGTTTTACACACGACATATGTCGCAATGTCATTGTGGCTGAGTTTCTTTCCCCAAACGCGTTGAATCAATCCTCATTCCTATTTGTGTCCACAGAATGTATAAATGTGTGATGTGTCATTCATTCAGAATAGGGTGATCAATCATTGTGCTATTTATGGGAATGTATTTGTAATTCTATTAACAATTCACCGGATCTGTTAGCGCAACCGGTAGAGCGTCGGCTCCAGGTACGGGAGTCCCCGGGTTCGATCCCGGATCGCGACGTACCAAAGTCGTTAAAAGTGGTTTCGGTTTGCGGAGTGTTTCTCCTTTGGCAATGACATTAACTATATATGTATTATACTAAAAAACGGTAGTAATACCATATTTTTTGATAATGTACATGTTTTTATATCTAAATGATACGAAATAAACATAAGTTAAAGCAAAAACAAGTTGCATAAATTTTTTTTATGTGTATATTTGTTTCTTTTTAATAAAAACGATCATCTGTATTTAAAGAGATGTGCTATTCTTATTTTTATGTTTAGATACATACCTTTAATGTTGGTTTAGGTTTGTTTTCTGAATCACGGATAAGACTGATCTTATCCTCCAATGTACGGTTAACACGACGACGTTTAGCAGGAGATGGTTGCGACATGATTGCATTTACCACATTGAAGAATGAGGAAAAACGATGAAATTTTATACAATGCTGCAAACAATGAGGAACATATCCATTGGTCATCTTCATTAAGTAAATCTTTGAGTAACATTTTATGCATTTTCATTGGACATCATCAAATCGCTTGTAAATCTTAAATGTAATTGCTAATCGTCTGCTAATCATCTTCTTCAAAGAAATCACTGCTAGACAAGTAGGGACAAAAGACTTAATCAAACGCATCCAAAACAAACGTGATTTTAACACCATTCACACATATATAAGGGTAGTTCCACGACTCGTTGGCACGGTGTCAGGATAAAGTAAACACCGTCTCCAGATAACTGAAATACTGTTGGTGGGACAATAAACCCAATAAACATAAACTATAAATAATTCAATTTAAGATTATTTCAAAATATAAAAGATCGTTCGAAGTGATTGCTATAAATGCATTAGTTGCTTTAGAAATCATTATTCTTGCTTGATATTGGCATGGACTCACGCAAAATTTTCATGTTTGTTCTGGCACAGTATCGCGTATGCAAGAAACCCAATTGTAATTTACGTTGCTTTAGCCCGATAAATAACTTGCATGGTTTTCCATCACAATACTATTCTTGAAGGAGAACTGTTGTTTATTACTGAATAATGTAAGAAAAATGTACAGAACGACCAAAATGAATCAACATCCTTATACCAGTGGGAAATTGTCTGTTTGAATTAGTAAATTATATAAATGAAAATTAAAACTACAGAATGTGTAATCAAACACAGATGAAAATTGTTTGTTTTGCAAAGTAAATGAGTTTTCACGGCGCGTGTGCATTGTTTTTGCTATAAGACAGTGATAAGCTTCTCTGCTTCAATATTTCAAAGGATCAACCCAACTCACTCCGGCTAAATAAGACACAAGAACAACAACGCTTTTGATTAAATATAAGTTTACTGACGTCAAAAATATTTTTCATTAAATTGAAGGTTTGTAAACCATAAAAACATTACTTAACCATACGACCTGACCTGGTAGCGCAATCGGTAGAGCGTCAGCTTCAGGTACGGCGGCCTCGGGTTCGATTCCGGGCCGCGACATACCAAAGTCGTAAAAATGGTAGTGGTATGGCTCTCTTGCTAATGCTCAAGCAAATAAAAGGGTAGTTCCACGACTGGTTGGCCCGGTGTCAAGATAATGTGACTGGGTGTGGTATCATGCCAGGTGTTAACGGCATGCTAGACACAGTGGAGGCAGCACTATATCTGCTACAATAGGACATCGCTTCCAGTTAACTGAAATACTGTTGGTGGAACAATAAACCCAATAAACAAACAAACTTAACTATACGCTTTTTTATTGACATGCCAAAGGCTTTTGACACAATTGTGGATTATTAGTAAAACACAACTTTAGGTTGAAATGAATATTTATAAGCCTTTTGGTATAAATACGACTACAATGACTTTTCAAACGCTACTGACATAAATGTAAATTAACTGTATTAAAAAAACTTGTGATTGTAATGAATATTTTAGGCTATTGTTTTACTGACCACATTGACTTCCCAAGAGCCACAAATGTGGAGACTTTTATTTACCTTTTAGGCTAAAATCCTTTTAAATTTTAAAACCTAAAGAAAAATGCTTAAAAGGAGGTCTAAGATAGGTTAATAAATTAACTTCGAAAGACTAAATTTGTATCAATTGACGTCAAACAGGCTGTTGATTTAAGTTTAGTTTTGTTGACTTACCGCTTTATTGCCGCTTTTAGTCACATTTGGGTTTATTTACCTTTAGCAGGCTTTTGGACACAAATGTGTGTTTATTGGGGAGAAGAAAGAGCAAACCTTCTGAAACACGTTGTTATTTGATATCAAGAAGGCTTTTGATTCATTTATGGATTAGTTTATTGTTAAAAGGACATTATGGCTTTCTTTATTGTACAGTATGTGGGTTTGTTGACTTTATTGACTTCGTTTTATTTAAGTATGGGTTATTTGACTTAAAAAGCCCCTTGACAGAATGTAGGGATTTTTTGTTCGTTTGAACAAGAATACTCGACAAAAAGTTCTTAAAACGATTGGTGCAGTTCATATGATTTTTTGTCCAATAATCATTCATTTGTCAATTTACATTTAACACTTCGTTTGATATACAATTATTACTGCATGTTCAATAGAGAATAGAGTTCAATAGAGTTTTAATAACATCGTGTATATTTTCCTTTATACTTTCGAGATAATTCGAGAAGTATCCGAATTGTTCCGAGTGCCTATTTAGAAGTTATTTAGACTATTAAAATGTCATTGGTATTTAACTTTAATGTCTAAAGGTCGGAATTCCGCCATGCGCGGATTTAATAAGGGCAAATTAAATAGACGAGATGCAGTATGCAATTACATCCCTTGAATCCATTAAAGGGACTACCGGCTTTTGCTTCAATTGATGTTATGGACTGGTACATAACGGAATTACAGTTGACGTGTTTATTTGACTTAAGAACGGGAATATTGTGTTATGCATATAGAGAATATCAGGTTAGTGTTGATATAGATAAATGTAATCATGCGAGGCTAAGAAAATTAGAAAGCACGAGGCTCTGCCGAGTGCTTATTTTCGGGATGAGCATGATAACATTTATCTATATCAACACTAACCTGGTATTCTTTTTATCCCACCATCAACAGTTTTTTAAATCGATTATAAAAGGGAAACATTTAAATTTACCGCTACTGCTCCTCCCCTACATGATCTGACATTCTAATGCAATACACGAAATTCATGCGCGTGCATAGAGTAATTCGACTGTAAGAAATAGTTCTATTTTACGATTAAAAATAAGACAATAAACACGTTATTTCTTTCATTTTATTTGGACTAGACATAAGGTTGTAATTTTATTGATTACGATATCAAAAAATAATGGTTGGAAAATAACAACAGCAAAAATCACACCCTCGTATAAAGTTATACATGTTGTGTGTAATGTCAAGGCCGTGTAAAGTTGCTACGCATATGGGATTAAGAAATGCGAATTACATTCGAGGTTTGTGTCTGTTTGTGGTTGTAACAAATAGTTTGCACATAGAATTTAATTGTTGATGACATTGAAATTCTGAATATTGAATATGCCATTGAAAATTGCGAAGATTGTTGTGTTTTCGACAGGGTGACTTTCGAAATTTGGAGAAATGTTGGGATTGGAGGTGGTGTGCTGGTGTCTGTGATTTATTTGCACATTTGTCCAGATCTATGCAGTCAGCTGTATTTGATTCAACTAAAGATAAAGCATTTGAATGTGTATCATGTAACGACATTTGATCATCAGGCCTGTCCTCAGATTAGGCAGCTGATTGCTGCTTTCTGAGACGGCCACAGATTCAAGATCAATTTCCTTCTCAAAACTGTTGGGATTAAAGCAAAATTTTGCCACGAAATTCTCGTAGCTCATCACTACAACACTGCTTAGGTTTTCACACGATTCTTCATCACATTATTTTTTTAAATTCACACCAAATAACATCAAAACAACAGGGACTCACAATCTGACATTTTGATAGTTGTTTTTATTTTTGCCGACTACAAATTCGTACTTTTATTTATTTTATTACTATTCCTAAACAGGTTTAATCATGTATTTCATGTTGTTTAAGAATTTTTTGCAAGTTTTTGAATTGAAAATGAGTATATTTTGATTAATAACTTTTTATATATTTTTTTGTTTACAAATTTTCTATATCATTGTTAAATAGAACTTCGGAAGATCGCTATGAACTGTCCGGTTAGCTCTGTCGGTTAAGACGCTGCTATTTTCAATCCTGCAGGACAGCGATCGAAACCGCGCTCAACCACCTGTTTTTTTAATGGCATCGTTTGCTCTATTTAACCAATCTTAGTAATTATGGACATTTTTTGGGTGACCACAAGCATAATTACGCGAGTTTCGTTCTTGTAAACATTCCTGATCGTTTCGTCAAAAAAGTAGTCCGGCTTAGAGCAGGTGCGCGAATATCGGTTGATAAAGCTCATCTTTATCACACGGGTTATATCAACCGATATTTACAGGGATGGTGGGATAAAATAATATCACATATCAGTCCTCACAGCAGGCATGACGAGACAAAGTCGTATGTAATTAATCCCAGAGACAATACACCGCAGTCACCATCTTATTATCGGTGCAGGACGTCAGATGGGTAGGAAATAATTGCGGGTTTAATTGCTTCTTTAGAACAATGTTCCAGTGTCACCTTTACATGGATCGCAATCTGTTTTGTTTATAAAGATGCTACCTCAGCCTCTCGTGTGACCTTTATTATTCGGTTTCTCTTTGCACATATTTTTTTTTCTATTATTCAACATGCCATTTCCAAATCCTCGGCCTTTTATATTGTTACTTTTGGATCTCGTTAACTATAATGGCTACAAACTACGACATTATGTATCGTAGGTTTGGATTGTTTTCTAAAATGAATGTCGAGTATTAGTGTATGCATCTATGTTCAACTCTCATTAAATGTATGATTTCTTTGTAATTTTCCCTCAAGTTCTTACAAAAAAGCAGTGGTCCTAGAAGTTTCTTGGTAAACCCATTTACTGCATCTCCCTACATCTTTAAAACTTTTTTTTTAACATAACGGTCATTCTGAACAACGATCAGCGGATTTGCCAGTCACTCAATAAACAGAGCGCCCCGATACGGAAGGCACGACGTGTTCAAATCCGGGCTACGACATACAACAGTCGTACACAATGTTTGTGGTATAGTTACATTGCTAACACAGAAGCTAATACAAGGAAAGTTTCATCACTGTTTTGCACGGTGCCATGGTAATGTGATTGGTGTGGTCTTATGCCAGGTGTTCGTGGCATGCTATACGTAGCGAAAGTAGCACAAATGGGTCAAGTGGACATTGACCGTCTCCGGATAGCTGAAAGATTGTTTAAAACTCCATCTTATCGAGAAAAGAATTGGAATCATGAGACATTTGCATACCTATGCTGTTCAAGTTTTGACTTCTGTAAATTGAACGCCTATAAATAACCAGCTTTTTGCTAGTGCATAAGGGGAAGTTTACTATTGAGTTGATGAGTCTGCTTGGCAAAACGCATCTTTTTTTTAATAATTCATCAGAGAAAAAAACATGGTTCTAGAGATACATTTCAGTCTTGAATTATGACAAGTTCTGATTTATTAACAAAGATTATAACAAGTGTAATTGCCATCAATACACACAACCACCTTTACAGCATAAGTGAGCTTTAATATTCATTAACTTGCTGAAACACTTAAATTCGTTGGTTCGATGTGTTGAATGTAAGTAAAAATATAGCAAATACCATTGTAACATTCACCAAAAGAGTCGAAGTGAAAAGATATATTGACATGAACGTGGTGGAAACCACGCTTCAAGCTATATTATCCCCATCTCCTGTTTGTATCATAGCAATTTGACATTAACATAGCACTGCTGCAATAGCAATACTTACAATGAAATTATAATAACACACCAGTGACAGCGACAACTGCTACTACTACTACTTTTAATAGGTCCCGTATGACCTATCAAGTGTCGGTATGCGGTAAAACCCAAAATATTACTATTACTACTACCAGTTCTACTACTACTCCTACTATTACTACTGCTACTATTACTGCTACTTCTACTACTACAACTACAACAGCAACTACTACTATTCTATTACTACTACCATCACCACTACTACTACTACCACCACAACTACGATCACTACTATGACCACTGCTACTTTCACCGCTACAACTAATCCTACTACTTCCACTACAGCTATTACTATAACTACTATTACTACTTCCGCTTGTAATGCTTCTACTAATACTACTTCTATTACTACTACTATTACTGATACTACAACAACAACTTCTACTACTACTACTTTAATATAAGCATATTCTGAATCAGTCTCCAACATAGCACATGTGAGGAAAATCACACGACGTCTTTAACCGTATTACCACTGCTACTTCTATCACTGCTAAAACTCTACTACTACTCCTACTACTACCATACTATTACTACTGCTATTACTACTTCGACTTCTATTACTACTACGACTAGTGCTATTACTACTTCAACTACTACCACCACTACAACTACTACAACCACCAACCACCACCACCACTACTATTTTTTCAACTACTACTACCACCATTACTACTACTATTACTACCACTACTACTACTAACCCCTCTACTACGACCACTACTACTACTTCAACTACTACTTCTACTACTACTACTACTAACTACTACTACTACTACTACTACTACCACTACAATTACTCTTACTACTACTTCTTCGATTACTACTTCTACAACTACTACTCCTACTACAAATACTACTACTACAACAACTACTACTACTACTATTACTACTTCTACTACTACTACTCCTATTAAAACAACCACATCTTCTACTATTACTACTACTACAGCTACTACCACAACCACCATTGCAACTACTTTTACTACTACTACCACCACTACTGCTACTACTTCTACCACTATTATTAAAACTACTACTACTATTACTACTACCACTACTACTTCTACTACCCTAGAACTACTACTACTACTACTTCTACTACTACTACTACTACTGCTGCTGCTACTACTACCACTACTACCACTACCACCACTACTACTACTACCACTACTACTACTATTACCACTACTGCTACTACTACTTCTACCCTACAACTACAACTACCACTACTACTACTTAAATACTATCATATTCTGTACAAATCTCCAACATAACACATGTGAGGAAAATCACACGAAACCTTCGCCTGAATTTGATTTCGCATATTGTTAGATTTTTTCTATAAGCCATTATGTTGTCAACAAATGAAATGGAAAAACCAACCTTCAAATATCAATAAAATGAACTTTGATGATTTTCCTTTTAAATTATAGCCTTTAAACGAGAAGGATGTGATTTGAAAGAATAAGTTCTACATTTTCTCATTTATATCCATGGCTTAGATACTGAAGTGTTTGGCATTATACCGTCCAAATAAGGATAAATAAGGTATATTATTTTTTGTTCGTCTGTATCATTAGCGCCTTTAAAATTAAACTATGTGATATGTGCACAAATTCACAAAAGTTTTGTTAGATCTAAACCTGTTTAAGAACAAAGGAAAATTGACAATTGCGCTTATGATCCTCTTTTCACCGTTTGTGCATTCCGTAGAAAATTGGTAAAGACATGTAAGACACATTCTGCATTTTTTTGGCATGCACATCCATCTTGCGACTTAGTTCGCATCATTTATTAAGCCGGGAAGGAAATTCACGACAGCATTTATATTTAATGTGACGATATATCATTATAAAGTCAAAGTCACGTGTCTACAATTCCACATTCGATTGGTTCCATTTTTGTGTATTGTCACAAAAGAACGTAAACTCCGTACATGGCTATATTGATTTGTTTATTCATATTTTATCTTAAAGTTACACTCACAAAATTTAATTAAAATGCTACATTATTACTTTTTTCAATAAATCATCCGATGTTACACGTTTATGATAAAAGCACTGAGCCTTTTTTTCTATGGAAAAAATATATATAAGGAGATGTGGCCATTTCTGCACGTGTTTTTATAATACCACTATATTATTTTTAAATGTCTAAATTAGATAACCTTGTAAAATTAATTTTTTACAAAATCTCATTCTTGGTTGTTCTATAGCGCTTTTGATGAATAGATAACAGTACTACACTGGTTTTATAGATAGAAGTAAATAGGCGTAGTAGTTCTCTATAAACCTGTTGTATACTTTGTACTTAACGCTCGAATAAAATGATTTCATACCATATTTTGTTCGCTCTTTCACCTATCACGTGGAAAACTTTACTTTCAGTTGCCTAAAGATAATAATGACAAACAAACCTGATTTATTGGACGATTATTTTATTTAGAGGCAAGGTTCAGTCGTTCTTTTATAGGCGATCCTTCGTCGGTGAAGTAACCAATTAGTCAGCTTCCATTGATCTTTACCACCGACCAATGCTAACCTTCGTCGGTAGTGCATTCTTGAAGGACCAAACATGGCATATATCATTTTTAATTGCCAACTCCTCTTCCAATTCCCTCAGAAGTGTTTCTTATGGGATACCTCAGATATGTTACCCTGTTTAATTAGTATTTATATGAAGGATAATTGTGTCTATTTAGTAATACAATGATATTTGTATTCTTGCAAATATAAATTTGTTCCGTGTGTATGCCATTCTTACTCCGGTATATTTTGTGAGGTATTTATAAAGGATGTGTATTAAGGATGGGACTGGACTTTTAAGATACAGTCCCAATATGAGTTCAATTTATACAAATGTTGTTTAACTCAAGACTAAGCATTTATTACGAAACATATAGCAAATAAATGCATTTTAAATGACATTTGATGAAATAATTAGATAACCTCACACATTGGGTCCCTGGCATAATTAATCCATCGCCATTTCAACTTGTCTTGATTTCTTTATACACTTTCACTATTGTATTAACCTGTTATAATATATGGGGGTTTATGGTTGACAGACCCTTAATATTTACATCGTGCAGTACGGTTACAAATACAGTCAATATCAGGTATTATATATGTCTCCTTCAGTATGGTCGTTGTGTTTATAAAACTCCGTGTATCCCCATTCAACGGTCTAACGTTCTACTAGCTACTCTGTATTTTTCTCCCAGCGCCTTTCCAATGTTGATTCATTCACAAGACCGGATGTTATGTATGTTTGTTGGGTCGCCGAGAACGGTGACCCTTATTGGCGTCGCTTTTAGGAGCGGTCAGTCGTATCTACTCGGCGATCTCCGGCAAGTTGCGGATATATCACCTCGTATGTAATTGTAGGAATACACCAGTTGGTAATTTGCCCCGGCGAATAACTTCTCATTGCATTATGTAAACAAAGATGGCTGACTTTTCAAAGTGCATGCAGTACGCTTTAGATATGATGGAGATTCAACACTCCTTGAAAGAAGAGCAGATTGCTTCGTTGAAGAATATTTTTTTTACTTAGTTGATACTGTATGTATATTACCAACAGGATTTAGTAAAAGTGTAATATACCAGTTATTACCATGCATGCACTCGGATTACGCTTCGGTGATGTCTATATCCGAAGCTTGCCGGAGATCGCCAAGTAGGTACGACTGCCATTTTGGATGTAGTTCGTCAATATGGCGGCGACAGCATTATTTCCGAGGTGATTACGTAGAATCACCGAAGCGTGGTCCGAGTGATGAGCGGCGCCTCTTATGGAATGCATTTATTTACGGGGACGATAGAGTAGCAGTCAATAACACGATGTTGGATGTGTTTCCGTGAGACAGTTTTCAGAGAAAAGGACCAAGTGTTCCGTTTTTTAACATGGTAGCTTGCAACAATAAAGTGAAGCTTGCAATTATAAAAAGTAGCATAAAAAGCGTAGCCGTTTTGCGAAGTTTTGTTTAACAAAAGAGACCGAGTATACCGATGTTAGAAATGCAGCTTGTAAATACAGAAGTAACAGAGAACAAGGAAATCAAACAAAGTAGCAAAATATTCCACTTCCCATCAGAGTTATGATGGTTTATTATTGTCAAATGTTTTTGTAATTAATCAGCAGTGTTAGAGAGTGTTTAGTTCCCAGGATAGACACCCTCTTGTTTAAAGCGCATGCTTTCTACGGCGCCTTGTATGTCTCACATCCTGGCTCTTTCTTGCATTTATAGCTGGGTTTGGAAATGTCTATGGGGGACGTCACAACTTTTAACGGTGATGTTTCTGCTATTTCAGCAGTAAAATGACAACATTTAAACTGCTTGATTTGAATTTCTATTGTCACTATCTATTTAGTGCCTGCGCACTTAATACGAAAATGGGCTGACAGTTCGCGATTTGTTTACTTCCCATGATATTGTAGTTGAGATTTTTCCATCCATTGCAAATTTACAGACACTCGTGTGACCTCGGCAAAACGCTGCTAATGTAAATGTGCCAGGTATGAGTTTACATATATATATCTAGTTCAATTTGTTTCCGACTGAAATTGGTGTGCTATGGATAACAGAGGGATACATTTTATATGATTTCGTATTTGTCTACATTTAATGTCAAGTATTAAATGACCAGTAATAACACCTTAAATGCATACTGTAGTACATACTTTAATACGTACAAAGTAAATGAGCATATATACGGAACAATATCAATACACATTAACATTGTAATAATCGAAATGACCAAAAAAGACTGGCATGGACCAATAATTCGGGAAATTTTCTTAAGTATTAAAGGGTAAATTACTGTGTGTTAGGAATGTTTTATGGATGGTTGATTTGGATGATGAAATATTTATTAAAACAGGATCTGTAAATACACTAAATGAGTTGCTCTGTTAATTAATAATGTAAATGTTGGTCCGAGGCATAAGATTGTCAAGACTCGTATGTGCAAATGCAATGCGAAAACATTTTCTTTTGTTAAATGCGCTGTTTACAACAATTTATTTTCCGGTGACATTGATGCTCTGCATCAACCTTTTCCTGTTTACTTGCATGAATGCGTTTCCCAAAGTTGTATAAATGAGACTTATTTGGGAATTGGGTTCTTATTGACATTTTTGACGTTGTGAAAAAAAGCGGTCAAAGTTCACTCCATCAACGTTAGTGTGAAAAGCGTGTGAACCTGAAGAGTTCCTGATTACAACACTTTGATTGTTTGAGATTTGAGCCAGCTTTCTCTGTCACCATCGATGCTAGTGTATATGAATATTTTTTCGTGATTAAATCCTTAGAATATATGCATATATCGTGATAATTGCCAATTTACCATAAAAAGAGATCGGTCTTCCGTTTACAAACAAAGAGGTGCAGATATTGAAAGAGAGACAGGTTTCACAGAATAATTTTACTTCATCATGGATCAGACGAACATAATCAGCAGAGATGAAACGCTTACATATGGATCAATTGCGGTAATTAGCATGACAATGTATTCATATAAGTTGCAGCTGCACCAACCAAGCGTTTTCTTTGATAAGATCTGACAACAACAGCCTTTGGCCGAATTATATTTAAGCCAAATTACCTGAACAATGTGTTCTCACAATGCTTGCTAAGTGTAAAATAGATATGTTAATTTAATTACGATAACAATCTTAAAAAATCCATGGTTATCGCCAAATTCAAAATTTGTGAATTTATCAATAAATATCTTTTATAACAAAGTACGTATTTATTCCTGTAAATATAAACATTCTAGTTATAGTTGAAAGTTTGTTTGGTGAAAACACGCCAGTATTCCTTGCTAAAAAATAATAATCGCAATTAATATATTTGAAACATATTGATATGGCAAGTTCGGTGTCCAAAATTGCCAAGGGTTGCTAATATACATATATGTATTGAATTCATAGTAAAAAGGAAGAAAGAAAAAGTTATTAAGTAAAGTCTATTTTGTAATTTCGTTTTCGAATCAAGGCTATAACTAAATTCAACACCACATATTCTACAAATATGTGACGCTTTAATTTCCTGTCATTGTAACATGTGGCTCAACCACGTGCAATCATAAAAAAAGCACGGACTTACAGAAAGTTGTCCTGTGTGTGTATTTTGCCAACGCATCATGCAAGCAAAACAGTGCATACAAAGTTTTGATTTAATTTTGATTTAATAATGGTTATGTTCAGTGAACTGATTTTGTTCATACAATAATAAGCGCTTAAGATTTACTCAAATTTCTGTATGTTTACAACATTCAACATTCAAAATAAATGGGAGGAAATAAAAAGAAAAACGAAAAATATTACCAAGAAATTATTAGCACAAACATGCAAAGAACTAAGAATATACGCACTGGAAAGGTAAACGTATGTAAACTAAAAGTAACCAGTAAAACTTCCCAGCTTGTTGAGAAATTGTTCGTGTAAATAACAAAAGTAAATATATTTGTCCAATGTGAGTTTGGCTATTTTATGACAGAGCAACAATAAATTAAAATCATGGTCTTTTAATAAAGAGTCGTTTTACACCAATTCTAAATCTCGGATCAAGCACCCCGTAAACAATCGAATTTATAACACAGTTGACGAAGTATAATCTCCGGAAAAAGATGAACATTGCTTTTTGTGAATGTGTTAGGTAACTATATAAACCATCATACCAAGCTAATAAAGTCGTCAGTGAGATGTATGTAGACATTGTGACAACATAGACCATAGTTAGAATTAACATTATTATTGTTTTTGAATTACATCGTACGTCTCTGACGTAATGACTTCTTTGTGTGACGACACTGTACTTAGATGACGTCGACCGCATACTGTTGACAGAAGATCCGGACAAACGGACGGAACACGAATGTCCAAATTTGTGTTTTTTCCCGAATAGTCTGCACAAATGTGTTGTCCGACATCTGTTACAAACGAAATATTTCCGGTGAATATTGTCACTTGACCAACGAGAAAGTAGTCTGGACTTGACGTCATTGCAATAACGCCTTCGATAAGTATAAACCCGTACTAATGCATCTTGGGTCTTTTTCTAGTCTGTCATAGGGATTTATGTAAGTTGTACTCAGCGGATAGCTATTGCTTCTGTGTTCCCGCAACCCGTCTTGACTGTTAGCATTGTCCGAGTTCTCGAATTGAGTTTCCCTTATACCGTGACAATATTCACACACGCCTCCGTCAGTATTAGAGTCGTTTTCAAGCTCTGAGTTAGATTTGTCTTCTCCAGATTTTTCAATTGTACAATCTTTGAGATGCGTTATATCTATACGCCATTTCAAATTTCGCAGACTTGATTCAAAGTCTGAAAAAGACTGTACACCGGATTGCTCACATGGAGAACAAAATAGGTATCTAGCAGTTATAATGTTCAGGACGCAGAGTGTAATTAAAACCATTCCAACTGGAAGTATATAAACACATCCGATGTATATAAACGGGTAGATTCCATTTGAAAACCGTTCTGCCTTCTCACAAATTGACACCTCTACACCTGTGCCATCATTTACGCGGTGAACATACGACTTTTGACCCCACAGCAACAGCATTGGTCCCGACATGATAGTGGCCATTAGAAAAATTATTCCTAGAAGCTTAAGTGCCAAGGACGGTTGTAACTGCCTTTTTAGTGGGTAACATATCTTCCGATGGCGGTCAAAAGCCAACAACAGCAGGATGAAAGCGGACGACAATGCCGTCCATACATTAAAATAAGATTTGAGTTTACATATCCAGGGTGGCTGGAAATGGTACCAATTCAACTGGAAAAATATCTCTCCAGGTAGAATGGTGCAACAGCTGGTGACGTCAACAAGGGCTAAGGCCAAGACGAAATAGCGAAAGTTATTTCGGGCGGGAGATCTGGAGTAGATGATAAAAATAAAAGTATTGCCAATAAGACCCACAATGGCTTCCAAAGCGATGAAAATGGTCACAGGAAGTAAGGCCACTGTGAGATCACGGTTCAGTTCCTCGACGTCAATACTGTAGTTACGTGATGAATTCGCCATAACGTTTGCAGTATAAACCGGGTGGCTAGAAATTATGAAGAATGTTTTTATTATTTATATAGCGTTCTTTTGAATTTCTTGAAACTTCAGTGTGTGAAAATTATATGGTTATAACGTTCACTTATTAGTATAGGCACAAAATGGCACAAACACGCCTGATCTTTCATTCTTTAAATTCTACTTTAGCCCACACTATCTTATTTTCCGTTCAAGTGCTTATTTTGTGAATTGACATAATTCACAATTTTAATCTCTCGCCCTATATATAACACATAATTCCTATACTAAAAGGCCAAGTCTTAAAAATTCCAATGTATTTAG